>JALIZF010001840.1:857500-941830 GCA_029948255.1 Telmatactis stephensoni | reverse complement strand
CATAGAAATCTATAATGGCCTCTCTTTAAATAATAATCGCCATAGATAAAAAAAACTACATTGTTGTTGTTAAATTACCCTACCTACATGTGACGCCATAGAAATCTTAAGCGCCATAGATATTTTTTAGCCACTGCCCTAGATCTTTTATCCGCTCTTTATTGGCCGCGGCAAATTCATCTTCGCACTTTTGAGCCGCCGCATCATAATATTTGTTGTCTTCGTAGTCAGTAATGCCGCCGCAGACATTATGTTCCATATGATATTCTAAACGCTGTTTAGTGGCAAAGCGCCTTTTACAGGCATAACAGCTATTATCGGCGAAATATGATTCTTCGACGGCGCTGTGGTCTTTACGGGGCATTCTATCTTTGAGCGGATATAAACAGCGCCAAATATGTACCTCGGAATCTCTAAGGCTTCTGCAGAGGCCGCCGTGATGTAAAGACTGCCAATGTGAACGATTTTCCCACGGCACGCCTTCTATATCGTCAAAATAAGCTCCGCGGCTGCCAAAGCTTTCATCTATGCCACTTTTTTCATATTTAAACGTTCTACGTGTGCACAGGCACATCGTCTCATCAAATCCCCGCAGTCATAGCACTCTAATTCGCCAAAGTCATATTTATTTATATGGTCTTCCTACGTCAACGGCGGCGGGGCCTGCATAATTTACTCTTCAAATGCATTTCGAGCCGCTGCAGACTAGAAAGATTCTTTCCGCAGTAAGTACATTCAGTATGGCAGGTTTTGGCGAGTTCATGTTGTCGTAAACGTTTTGCGGAGGTAATAGCTTCTAGAGCATCGTTAGGCAATTCATTATATACTGATAAATATTTTATGTTCAAATATCGATACAAAAAAAAAACAACATTGTTGTTAAACATAATATATTACATATTAGACAATAAAAAAAAAGGACCCCAACGTCCTATGTAGCCATTGAGACGTAGAAAAGTTGCATTACCTACATTCTTTCATAAGTGGTGGTTTTTCTCTATAACGCTGATCTTAAAGGGCCTGGTATTTATTTTCTTCTTCGCTGTCACCTTTCATAAGAAGACAAGGGGCTGTAGGTCCATGTGCAGTCGCTATCCGAGGGACTTAAAGTCCATTCGTCGCTGTCAGTGTAACTCTGTTGGCTGTCGCTCATTATATATTAAGAGAACATATCTTTCTTTTCTATTTTGACCGCATTAAAGCTCCAATAGCTATTATTGCCACCACGGCCTTTTTTAAGCCCATTACTCCGTATATGAGTATATTCTTTGCCCTCTAAAGTCTCTTTTACCCGCAGCGGCGCCCACATAGTATAAAGCTTATTATCGCCATCCTCCAGGGTCAACTTCATACTCTCGGCCGCGTGTATCTCATAGACATCATAGCCCACAATCTTATAAATGCGCCAGACTTCTAAATCGCGCCACTTTGTCATGGTTTCGGCTTCTTTGATGGCTTTGTTAAATTCTGCGACGCTGATCATTATATCATAGAGATGTTTTTACCTTTAAAGGCGATGTATAACTCTCATATGCACCGCCAAGGTTTCTCCTTCGCTTTTAAAGCGCCGTGGGCAGCGCGGGCAAGGAACCCTAAGGCCGCTGCAGTATTCCTTTAAGGCATCAACTATTTCATCATAGTCGTGGCTGACCAAAGTAAGATAACCCTGCTGTTCGTATCTTCGTAATGCTTCTTTTTTGGTGCTTCAGAGAGCTCTCCAGTGCCCTTAGGCGTCTTTAATTCTATACAGAAGCCCTTATAATTTTTATGGGCGTTTTGCACTATAAGATCTGGCTGCCCCTTCTGATAGCCCTTTTGCCAACTTTGTATGCGTTTTTCGGCAGTATCTTGGTTTTCTCCGAGACCGGCGACGAGGAGAAGATTATGAAAGCGACGGATGTAATCTATTACTTTTTTATGTAGGTCAAACTCATTTTCGATCTTAAAACACGTGATGGCCCTTATATCTTTCTTCAGATCATAATGGCCCGTTTTACGAATCTGCGGTAATACTTCTTCGAAGACCCACTTTCTGAATTCTACGGCGGCCGGCATCTTACTGTTAAAAATTAGCTCATAAAGGCCGGGCTCAGAAACATAGACGGCGTTTGGTTGCTCATTCAAGGGGGCACCATTTCGATGCCCCCTTACTTCGCCCAGGGTTTTTTTTGTATTCCTCAGATACGGTGTCTCTTACTGGATTTTTTGCACAACTGTAGCCTAAGTGCCTTAGCAACGTCTTTTGCTTTAAAATACAATTCATCTCCCTTTTGAGGGTATTGAGTTTTAGATTTAGTTTTGGGTTTTCAAAGATCGCGTTAACATTTTTTATACCTAACGGATATTTTAATCTTAAAATCGGGTCTTATATTTTTTTAATCTTAATATGCAATGCCGGGTGCAAGGGAGCGGTGAAATCGCGCGGCCTGTAGTCCTCAGATTCCCGAACATAGCCTAAAGCCGTGGCAATATCCTTTGACTTAAAATACAAATCATCTCCGTTTTTTAGCTTTACAAAAAACGCGTAACATGGTATATCTATATTTTTTTTTAATCTTAATGAGGCAATGGAATGAAGTTGATTACCTTCTATGTTCATTATGCGCATCGCCGACGACAAAGATGTGGCAGTTGATCTTGTCATCATTGCCCGCGCCAGAATTTGTTGTGCGTTTTATCTCCAAAGTGACGCCGTCTTGCGTGCTGACCAGCTTTAAGACCCTGGCCCGTGAATATCAATTGTCCTCTGAGGTTCTTAGATCCACCCACAGGGCATATTTATTGCCATGAAAGAACTGCGCGGGGCTTATGTGGTCGCCAAACCGTCTTACTACTTCTTTTGTAAATGTCGGCCGGCTTCAGGCCCTGCGAGTAAAATCTTATTAGGAACGCCGTTGATATTGACTTTGACGTCGGTAATGTTCGGATTGACAAACTTCTCTGAATCTCTCTGGCCGGCCGAAAACGGCTTTACGAAGAGCAGCAGCAGCCAGACAGAGACCTGCGGGGTATATTCACCGTTTCGGTAATTAAATCTTGGGTCTTGTCTAGAACGGGGATGGTCTTGTGATGATGCACGTGGTCATAGAGAAAAGCCTTGCCAGCAGAGTATTCAGCGCGGCACTGCGGGCTAAGGTATCACTGTGAATGGTTTCATACTGCAGCTGTAGATTGGCCATACTGTAGTCGTGAATCGCCCCAGTCAAAGCCGAGTCAGTGCCCTGCAGTAAGTTAGTGGTGTCCGCCAGCGTCACTTCAAACTGCATATCAGATGATAAGATTCTGGGGTAAAAGACACCATGGGTCTTCAGAACTTCAAAATCCAAAGGGATGACATATTTGGTGCCATAGGCCGTTGATAGCGCCGTAGCTTCTGCATCACTTCCCTTATTGGATGAACTACTTCTCATCTTTCTCAAGGTATCAGTGCCAACGCCCTGCTCCACCAGCACATCTCTCTCTTTGGGCAACATGAATAGATCCTTATAGGTGTGGTAAAGGTCATACCTGTTGAGATCTAAAAGACATTCGCCGGCAAATTTAACTTTCATCCTATTGACGATGTTGCGGCCGATGTTATTGACGCAATAGCGTTTGTCGGCCGTTGATGGTTGTATGGCCAAATCAAACCTCAGCGCCAGGGTACCAGGCACTAAGAGAAGATTTTCCGAGAGCGTGGGGACGCTGACGTATAATGTCTCGCCGGGCTTTGCACTAGAGGGCGTAAAAGTAACGCGATGAAAAGTCCTTTCAGCCTTTAAGCCGCCGGTCTGTTTGGGCAGAATACTGGGATCTATCTTTGAGCTGATCATTATATATATATGGAAGGCGAAATAGATCCTGATTTTGACCCCCTCACACACAGGGATCAAGACGACAATAACGAAGACGAAGAAGAATTAAATCTACAGATAGAAAGAGGGAAAAGAAACAGGTTCGCCGTCTTTAGAGATGCCCTTCGTCGTTTTGGCAATGACGCATACAAGTATATCCGCGGCCTCGAACATGACTACGAGCGTTTGCATCCCGACGAGCCAATCCCTGAGTACCTTCAAATGGAAGAATTTAACAAATTTCGCGATGAAGAAACACTAAAAGAAACTCTTCAAACTCCGGTCGAACTGGCCGAAAAACGCCTCTTAGAATTATACGAACACTTTAACTTCGATTATGTAAGACTAACTGAGCAGAAGGGCCAAGTTTACATCTCGTTTCCCAACGAAAAGAGCAAGGGCCAATGGACTAAGCCACAGCCCCTTTTTACTAAAGAAGGCGAGATTAGAGAAACGGTAAAGGCGCTCAAGGGATTTAAAATGGCATCGAGAGGCCTCTTAGAGCTATTGGAAGAGCATAATGCAAAGATCGCATTACAAAAGAGAGTCATCGACCTAGAAGATCAACTAGGCGAGGCCGAACAAGCCCTTGCGGTCAAAAACCAGGCCCTGTCTAATCTACAATCCCGATTTGATCGCGTCCAGGAAGAATACGAAAAAGCCTTGACGGCCAACGAAGAACGCCACAACCTGGAGACAGAAAACTTCCTCGAAGATGCCGAACAACGCTACAATTCTATTTTAGAAGAAAGAAATATCATTGTCACCGAGGCCAACAAAGCCCTGCGGGAAAGAGACAGGGCCCGCGCGGCGCTAGACGAAACCACCCAAGAGTTAGGGATGGCCAAAACTGACGCCGCCACCCTTCAGTCTGAACTCGAGGCCTCGCAAAGAGAAAAGGCCGAGTTAGAACATAGAGTCCGCACCCTTGAAGAGCGGCTAAGGCAAACGACACAGGCGATAGAAGATTTAGAACATAACATTAACGAAAAACAACAAATCATCAACGACCTAAATCGCCCTGAAGAAGAACGCACAGCCGCCCAAGAAGAACTAACCTCCCTTCAAGAAAGAGTCGCCGAGCTTAAAAAAGAAAAAAATAAATTAGAGCGTGAATTAGGCCTCACCACCAAAGAAAAAATAAAACGAGCCCTTTTGAAATATGGCATTCCTGCGGCCTTTGCCGTGGCTATAAGTAGTGTCATAGGAGTCATATTAACCTCTTTAAAAGGTGTCGGCGCCGGTGTTAAAAAAATAGGTCAAGGCCTGACCGCGCTAGGTAAAAAAATGGCCGCCGCCGTGCCAGGTCTATTAGGCAGCGTCTTATCTTTGGTGTTGAAGACCGGCGGCGAATTGCTGAAGTTTGTCGGCAACAATATTTGGATTCTTGTCGTAGCTATAGGCGCCGTACTTTTAAAGAAGTTAAAGATATAATTACCGTAGCATAAAATAGCCCAGCCCCACCGCCGCCGCCGTAATGCCGCCCTTTAAAAGATCATGGTCGTATTCTTCTTTTATAGTCGGCAGCGGCTTAATAGGCTTTTTCTCTGGTGGGCCGAGGGTGGGTTTTTCTTTCTTAGGCGGTGGCTTTTTCTTCGGCGGCTTATCAAAGTGCGGCACTTTACGCTGCTTCAAATCGCCGTTGATGTCATTGATGCCAAATTTCATCACCTCAGTAGCCTTTTGTAAAAGATTGTTATAGCCCACTACAGAGTGAGTATTAATCACTAAATCGCTCGGCATAAGCCAACAGCCAGGCGCTATGGCATAGTCTAAACGCACTTTTGCCTCTTGGATGGCATACTGATACCTTTGTATGCTCTTGGCAATGTCGTTTTCTATGACGGCCGATTCAAAGAGCACTAAGAACTGTTGTTGTGTTTCTTGACTAGCACCACCAGCGGCTATGATGGGCGAGCGTGTATCTACCTGCGCCCCCAGCACACAATAAACGTAGGCCTCTATGCTTCTATTTAGGCGGGCCAGATTTACCAGACCTTCACCTTTTTGCAATACAAACCAATCGTATTGTCTAGGAGTGCGAGAATCTTTTAACACTTCTATCTCAGGCCCGCCATATTTAGGCTTACCTTCATCTCTAAATCTATTCTCAGGGTTAGGCCAGCCGCCTTCTTCTATGTTAAGCCCTGCGTAATCGTAGCCATAAGGATCGCCAACGCCGCCATTGTTGGGCGCTAAGAACCTAAAGTCCTTGTGGATTTTAAATTCATTACATAGCCTCTCAAAGGCCGCCTCTTTATAATGTGTGTCGTAGGCATCAAAGCTAAGATCGCCCGGCAAAGGCGCTCCCAATTCATGTAGAATGCGGCGAATAGTAAAAATTACATGAAACTGTAAAAAAGAACACCGCTGTAGCATATCTAAACCCACACCGCAGCCCGCCGTCGCCGCCCATACGGCAAAGTTTAACTGTTGCGCCCAGTAAGTCATACTTGGCCCTTTTAGCCATTTTTTTGCCGCCGCTGCAGATTTAAATTCTGTCTCACTCTTTTTAAACACGTTACGAACTTTTAAAGGTATCTTTTTACCCGGCGCCACTTCTAAGGTCAAATGAGAGAAATTAGTCTTAGGAGGCATTGTGTGCCAAGCCACAGCGGGCACTGGGTAATTTATTTTGCCGACTGTAAAATCCTTAGGCCACGACGATGGAGATATCTTAACGGTCTTGTTTTTAGGATCTCTAGGACCTAAGGCCTTTAAAAGCGCCGCATTTAATTTTGAGTCGCCATAGTGATGCACTGCCGTTGGAAAAGGCCCATCTGGCGTAATATCTTCTCTAAACACATCGACGCCAATACCGTTGTATTCGAATTCAATACTCTGAGGCCCGGCAGAGAACTTTTTAAAATCGGCGTGCGGGTAAGCGGTTCTAAACCTATGCCATTCGTATTGTACCATTATATATAATGACCGATGTGATACGAGAAGAACCCTCTGCCCCATTATACCCTGTCATTTCTGATGGAGAAAGTTTTCGACTTCAAAAAATCAATATGATCCTTTCTGAATTAGGCGCCGAGGTCAAACATTACGACGGCGTCCGTAAAAAATACAATAAAACACGCTCCGTGACCCACGCCATTGCTTTATCTTCCGGTACTTTATCGGCCCTTTTAACAAGTTCGGGGATTGCCACGTCTTTAACGGGCCCCGGAATTGTAGTAGGAATCCCTTTAAGCGCGATTGGGGGACTCTGTGGAATTATTTCAGCCGTCGCCACGGTAGCGACTAAAAAATTAACCCAAAAGGTTTCGAAACACGAGAAAACAACAATGTTATGCAAATCTAAAATAAATACAATCTCAGACCTCATTTCGAAAGCTCTACATAATAACAGAATTGATGAGAATGAATTTGCTTTAATTATGGCCGAGTCAAATAAATACGAGCAATTAAAAAATGAAATACGACAAAAAAGCGTCGAAGTTTTTAAAAAAGACGATCCCGAACTACGCAAGAAAATCTACAGCGAAGCCATGCAAGAAATCAAACAAAAACTAAATCAATAAATATTCATTTTGAAAAGACCCAGACGGGATGTCATCTGCATATTGAACGTCAGTGTCTAGAAAATATGCGTAATTAAGTAGTTTTCAAATCAGGTTACATCCTCCAAAAGTCCCCTGCCTTCTCACAAATACTTCTTATAACTGAAAAATTCTGATTAAAAAAATTAAGAGGGAGCTCACAATGCCGTAGTCTTGGATATTCGTGAACTAGCCTTGCCAGCCTAACCAACAAACTTTTGTGGCTTCTTGACATGTTCAAGTTGTTATAATCGTTCTGACTCAAGAGTCCTAAGTAACGTCCCTTTAAAGCAGAATAGTAGATGATCTTCCTTTCACAGTCCCCAATGGCCTGTCCAAGATGCTAATGCTCTTAAGGATTTGTTCGGGACTTTCGTCGCCTAAATCTGACTCAATTCCAGTGTAGTCCACGAAGCGCTCGTCGTTTAGGCTGCTCCTCAATCTCTGCTCCACTTCTTCTTCCCGGCACCTTCGAGGCACTGAATGATGTCTCCGAGGCTCCAAATCATTCAGGTGATATTTCTCGTTGAGCCGATCCCCCACCTGCTGTAGATATTCGTGAGAATCGGGATAACGACAATAAAAATCGTTGAATATTTGCTGTATATCAGCGACGAACTCCTTAAAGCGTAAGTTGTTCATGAAAAGGAAGACACCAAGCGCGCAGCCGTTATTATGCCATAATACAAGCATAAATTATTGCGTCAGTGGCCTATGCCATAATACAAACATCATCGCCCAGGAATCCATCTCAATAGGGGGTGATTGTGATCGATTTCATAAAATATCTTATAGATTACGTCAGGGTAATAATAGATTTTCCCTCGCAGCTGAGTAAACATCCATTCGGCCCTACGCATAGTTTCCATAGAAACGTCGGGTATTTTTTCGCCTGTAATTTCAGACAGAAGATAAGAAATACCCTTGTTATATTTTTGTAGCTTTAATTTTTTTAGAGCTTTTGTCAAGCCCTGTGGCGTGGGTTCTCGTAAATTAACTTTTATCCGCTGCAAGGTTTCTTTGTCAACATAGACTGGCTCTAAAGCTAAAATAATTTGCATCCATTTTCTAAAGTAAATAATTCTCTTATATGGCGCCTTTTTACGACCGCCGTTGGCATAATATTGCCCTTCAGTCGCACAGCGTACAGCATTAAAGATTATTCGCCCACAACTTTCGCATACGGCCGAAGCGTCTTCTTCTATCGTCATCTTATCCCCACAACACTTTAAGCGTCTTGGCGGCGGCGGTATAAGTTCTCGCTTAAGACAATCAGAACACATTTTATAACTTTCATAGGTCACGGCAGGCGCGTTACAGTCACACAACATTATATAATAGTTATGTTATAGCCACTCTCCAGCAGCAGTAAAAGGGACCACTTCATCGCCATTTTAATCACTTTGGCTCCAAAAACGCCCAGAATGGTGCAGTGAATCCCCGTTGCCGACGGCACCCGATCTATACAGGCAGGCCCTGTAAATTACGAGGCGCGATCGAGGCAAAACCTTACTGCTGCTTAGTTGGCTGACATGGCAAGGAACTGAAGACGTTGCATTTGTACTCATGCATTATTCCTTTTTTGTTCGTTCGTTCGTACATTCGTTCGTTCATTCGTTCGTTCGTTCGTTCGTTCGTTCGTTCCTTCCTTCCTTCCTTCCTTCCTTCCTTCCTTCCTTCCTTCCTTCCTTCCTTCCTTCCTTCCTTCCTTCCTTCCTTCCTTCCTTCCTTCCTTCCTTCCTTCCTTCCTTCCTTCCTTCCTTCCTTCCTTCCTTCCTTCCTTCCTTCCTTCCTTCCTTCCTTCCTTCCTTCCTTCCTTCCTTCCTTCCTTCCTTCCTTCCTTCCTTCCTTCCTTCCTTCCTTCCTTCCTTCCTTCCTTCCTTCCTTCCTTCCTTCCTTCCTTCCTTCCTTCCTTCCTTCCTTCCTTCCTTCCTTCCTTCTCCTTCCTTCCTTCCTTCCTTCCTTCCTTCCTTCCTTCCTTCCTTCCTTCCTTCCTTCCCTTCCTTCCTTCCTTCCTTCCTTCCTTCCTTCCTTCCTTCCTTCTTCCTTCCTTCCTTCCTTCCTTCCTTCCTTCCTTCCTCTCCTTCCTTCCTTCCTTCCTTCCTTCCCTTCCTTCTTCCTTCCTTCCTTCCTTCCTTCTTCCTTCCATCCTTCCTTTCCTTCCTTCCTTTCCTTTCCTTCCTTCCTCCTTCCTCCTTCCTTCCTTCCTTCCTTCCTTCCTTCCTTCCTTCCTTCCTTCCTTCCTTCCTTCCTTCCTTCCTTCCTTCCTTCCTTCCTTCCTTCCTTCCTTCCTTCCTTCCTTCCTTCCTTCGATTCCTTCGATTCCTTCGATTCCCTCCTTCTATCCTTCCTTCCCTCCTTCCTTTCTTCGGCCGCCTTCCTTCCTTCCCTCCTTCCTTTTTGGCTTCCTTCCTTCGCTCGGTCGGTCGGTCGGTTGGTTGGTGTTGGCTCATCCATCCATCCATCCATCCATCCATCCATCCATCCATCCATCCATCCATCCTTTCTAACTGCTGTCTGATGTTTAACTTGCATGACGACTAATAATAGTATACTCTTCATATTTTGTCTGCATGCAAAGTGATATTTTCATTTTAAGGAATAGTCCTTGTTAGTATATCACACTCAATTCTTTTGATAACAAGTCTGATTTATACATTATCGATCATTGGCAGCACAAAACCAGCATTCACTTGGGCTTGCCTTGACGCTTCATGGTGCGGCTTTGAACCGTGACAACGTTTTTTGAAATACGTTTATATGCTTTATGATTGTTGACCGAGTCTGTCATTTTCATAGTTGACGCAGGTGTAAGGAAAGAGCCATGGAGAATAACGAAGGGTTGGGGAGAAAGGTAAGAAATATTTATATTTTTAGAGCAATTTTTTAAGAAATGAATACTGCAAATAGCTCGGAAATATCTCGGTCTTCATGATCATTAGACTTACTCCGTTGACAGACTGATGTTTAAGAATTCATTGTAATGATTTTATAGCTATTGTAAACAGGAATAGATCTCAAAGCTATGCCTTCCACTTGTGAAATTAGAATATAATCTTTGGAACATATAGGATAGTGTTAGTTTTAGCAAAAACACCTTCCTTAGTCTCCTGAGCGTACAAATCTGTTAAAACAAGAATCTATCTTTAAGGAAGCTTTTAATTTTGAAATGACTATTTGCCAGCTGTCAATCATCAAGACCTGAGCTACATGCATCTCGAGTAATTTGTTCAGCTTGCAACTGAGCTCCTTACTACTGAGTATTAAGGTATTTTTCTGGCCTTGCATTCCTAAAACTCTGATTCTTGTCATCCTGCATTATTGACTGGTAGTTTTAGTACGTTTATATTAACTTTCACTAGAAACCATAATTTCCTTTGAACCTCACTTCTTTTCCAACACGTCATCTATTTACCTTATTTTATTTCCCATTCCATAAAATCATGCCTTAGCCAAACAGAAAGCTAGCACTCTAAGTAAATACAGAAATCTTAGAGTGCTTACATGATATATCCGTGCAAAACTTTGTTAAGAAATTGCACTAATTTGCACTAATTAAACAATAGAAAACAAAGAATTTCGCGCTATTTAGTACAATTTAGTTCGCTAACTTTTTCACGGATATATTGTAAGCACTCTATTGTAAGCACTTTAGTCAGAGTTCACTATATATAAGTAGATGAGTTGACTTGAGTTGACTTGAGTTAAGTTGAACTGAGTAAAATATAGATCTAGAAATCAGAAGCAACCCAAAAGTCTCTACTGAGTGTCCTCCATAACATATATCGTAATTTTTCGTGTGGTTTTCATAAACCCATATTTATTTCACAGGTTTATTAAAACCACTCTAAAAATCACGATATTTCTGAGCTTAACTGAAGTCTGAGGTCAGTGATAATTTATTCCTATTTGATAAATTTAATACTTTACTAAAGTTCAGTATGTGTTTTATATGACAGCGTTTTTGTAATTAGGTGTATGTTACAATAATCTTCTGTAAACGATCTTACAGTGTCAGGAAGGAGCTGAAAGAGGAAGTGGTTGCACTTTGTCAAGCAAGAACCAGTCCATTCAACATCCTTCTCACAGGCCAAATAGGTTCAGGAAAATCCAGTTTCATCAACAGTGTCGATTCTGTGATAGAAGATGCTGTTTATCCCGCTATAGCCGCAGCAGGAAAAAAAGCCTCAAGTCTTACTAAAGAGGTAAATACTAAATGACCTAAATTCATAGGATACTTCCTATGCATGTTTATTCTCATTTTGCTGTTACAGTCAAAACGGCTCAAGCCATGTTTATACCCTCCTAAGGGCCTGTTTACATGGAGATAGGGTCACCCTCCTAGGAAGGTCACCCTACTGGATGGGTCAAACCATAGCCCTCCTTTACATGCAAACTCGGAGATTCGATTCCTTTTTGTATTAGAGTGGTTTTCATTAGCTCGTGAACTGAAAGTGTATTAGTTAAAGTCATGGTAGTAGTCGAATGACAACAAAAGAACACAATGAAATTGGGGTGTGTTAGGGTGTAATACACGAAAGTGTGTTTCACGGGTTAATGAAAACCACTCTATTGAAGTCATTATATAATTTGTTGAGTTATTGAAATCAACATTGTAAACTTCAAACATTACCTCGTGAATGAATATCGTGATTTTATCTGTTTATTAAATGATATTGCAAATAATAAACAGTGGATTATTTAGCTACCATTGCTAAAAGTAGCCACGACCAGTTACAACCGACTGAAAAGCTAAGAATATAGAATTTATGTATCAAGTCTTTGTTTATGAAGTTTGAATTGTTACGTTATGCAAATTTCAAAACAAAACTTGATATCAAATTTGCTTGGGGGTAAGCTTGAGTCGTTTTGACTGTAGTCGTTGCTATTCGTTATTGTTATTGTTGTTGTTGTTTACGCGCGGAAAACATTTATATCTTTAGTTTTGCCGATATCCTATGAACGAGATACAACTAACGCTTTGTGATACAAAGGGTATCATTCCTGACACCGACAACTCTGACACTCCAAGTAAAAACAGTAAAGTGCAAATAGACAACATACTGCTGGCAGTGGAAGGACATTTTCCTGATGGATACACAGTAATAAGACAATTTTTTATTTCTAATATATAAATAATATATAAATGAAATAAAATAAACATATATTTGCATATATCACATTTTCAACTGAATTTTCTGTCAAGAATTTTAACTAAAGCTGCAAAACTACAATCCGTCATTATACACGGCAATACAACATGCAATGTACTTTGGTATTTTGAATTGAAATTCTTGCGAGAAAATTGAAAATATGATATATGAAACTGGGTTAATATTATTATTATTATTAACGACTAAACGTCTTTTCATCTGGACAACCTTTTAGAGAATGACTGTATGTTTAAATATATTATTTGTTCTCAGTTCTTTTCGGTTGACAAAGAAGCGCATCGTCAGATCGAAGGATACATCGAAAACCCAACACTGGCAGACAAAGCTCACTGTGTTGCCATTGTAGTGAATGCCCAAACCGTTAATGTGATGAAGAAATCGATGGTTGAGAACCTAAAGACATTGGTAGACGGTCTCTTGGAAAGACGTAAGAAAACATATATTTCACTTAACTGGACCATATATATTTAACACTTATTGACTGGGACCGAGGGAAACAGTATGTTTTGTGGTCCCGAGATCGCCAATGTTTCCCGAGGCGGAGCCGAGTGTTTTGTTATATGATACCAACTGTCAAAGAACAAAATAAAAAGCAAAACGTCGCTGCCTACAGTTAAAGTTTTTAATCAAAATTCACACAAAACTGACCTTTTTTCACACATAGTTTTTCGGAGAATTGTTGCAGTTTTTTTGGTGCACGTGACATTCCTGGTTGTTTATCATCTTTTTCTCGGAATAAATGTTGTATATTGGTCTTAAAAGTTTGACAATAAACACGAGTTTTGCCTCATGAATGAATTTGTAAACGCGCGCTGCCGCCTTCAAAGCTCAATCAACTTCCGGTTTTGTTATTACCGGTCAATAAAACTCACTGTTGCCCGCTGAGAGTTGTTGCTGGGGAAACAGCAAAATTTGTTGACGTTCACGTGATGCGCTCTCGCCCAATCAGAGCACGGAAAAAATTGACTTTGACAGTTGGTATATAACAAATATATATATATATATCCCTTGGATGATTTTAGATGTTCGTCCGTTGAACGCGTTCACGTGGTGGGCTTTTGACCCAGCGCATCCACTGCGAAGAGCACGCTTGCCATTCAGTGCCGTGATAAATGATATTGTTATATACCAACTGTCAAAGTCAATTTTTTCCGTGCTCTGATTGGGCGAGAGCGCATCACGTGAACGTCAATAAATTTTGCTGTTTCCCCAGCAACAACTCTCAGCGGGCAACAGTGAGTTTTATTGACCGGTAATAACAAAACCGGAAGTAGATTGAGCTTTGAAGGCGCGTTTTTGGCAGCGCGCGCGCGTTTACAAATTCATTCATTCGGACATGATCATGAATGAGGCAAAACTCGTGTTTATTGTCAAACTTTTAAGACCAATATACAACATTTATTCCGAGAAAAAGATGATAACCAACCAGGAATGCCACCAAAAGAGCTGCAACAATTCTTCGAAAAACTATGTGCGAAAAAAGGTCAGTTTTGTGTGAATTTTGATTAAAAACTTCAACTGTAGACAGCGACGTTTTGCTTTTTATTTTGTTCTTTGACAGTTGGTATACAGTAAAAACCCGCATATAAGAACCACTGTTTTTCGAGGTTAGGCTAAAGTGGTTCTTATGTAATTGGTATTTAGTGAGAAATTAGGTTAAGGTGGTTCTTAACTGGTTCTTATATACAAGGCAAAAACAATTTCCATTGTATATGGTGTTTTTGTCATTTAATGAAAAAAATCATTTGCTTATTATTATCAAGTACAAGTAATAACATATTGTATTGTATATACATCACCTAAAACATTTGTAAAGCATATATCTTGTAAAAATTTGCAATTGGTCATTCAGCCTGAACTTATATTTTTTTTCACCAAAACAAAAAACAACAACAACAACAACAAAAAAAAAGAACAAAAATCCAAATCAATGTTGAAACCTTTTATATAAGAACCAGTCTAAGTTCTTTGGCTAAAGTGGTTCTTATTTAACAGATGCTTAAAAAGCAAATTTTAGCCTAGTGGTTCTTAATCCACTGGTTCTTATATGCGGGTTACGTTTTTACTGTATAACAAAACACTTATTGACTGGGACCTCGGGAAAGCAGTATGTTTTGTGGTCCCTCGACCGCCAATGTTTCCCTCGGCTCCGCCTCGGGAAACATTGGCGGTCTCGGGACCACAAAACATACTGTTTCCCTCGGTCCCAGTCAATAAGTGTTAATTATGGCATGACTTCGAGCCAAAGCTCTTACCATCCGGCCCTCCCACTCAGTCAGTAAGTACATATTATTTGTTTGGAGACTGACTTTTCTTATTTTTTATATTATTTTTGTAACGGATAATGTGGACGCCGTGAACAAAAAACTCCATTTTATGAAAAAAAGCAACAGAAGAAATTTTGTAATGACTTATTGGTCTAAAAAGGTTTCTTAATTCCTTCCTTTCTATGTCATATTAATAATGTAGGGAGGGAAACTAATACTATTTTTTGAACTTTTCATGTCGCCTAGTTTAATTAATCGACATATTAATTCAATATTATAAAAACAGTTATAAGTTAAACTGATTAAATTATTTTAATATGTAGGAATACCATTCTTTGTTCTCCTGACTCATATGGATGAGTTTTGCAAAGAAGTGCAACAGGATATAAAAACAATGTTCCACAGTGTTGCTGTAGAAAACCTTGTGGACAAGATAAGTAGCAAGGTGCAAGGTCTGCCCCAGGGCCAAATCTTTCCTGTCATCAACTACGCTAAGAGAGTCGAACTGGATGATGACATGGATGTTCTGATCCTGTATGCGTTACGTCAGATGATTCGTGCTTGCCAACGTCATCTTCAAAAACAATACGGAAAGACATCAGCGACGTGTGAACAACCCCACTGACTCAAGACTCAGTTGGCTGACTTGGCATAAATGAAAGAAACTGAAGACATTGTAATAGGCGATATGCACCAACAGGTCACGTGACCTTTTCTCCCCTAAATCAAGCAGCACCGTAAAAATGAACTCTAGAAATGAAAAGAGCGTCTCAATATTAGTGAAATAGCAAAGTTTCAGCTCATAAGATGTAATACAGGACAAATGACAGCAAGAGACCATAATACTAAGAGAGCGAAGCTCAGTATTGATGTCTGTGCCATGTTCGTGGCGGCTAAGGCTATTTTTAGTAACTTCGCCATCGCGCGCGCAAGGCTCTTAGACAATAGAATTCAAACGGTCCCGTCCGCGCGCACGTCAAAAATCAAATTCTATTGGTGGAGGGACTTGCGCGCGCGATGGCGAAGTTACTAAAAATAGCCTTAGCCGCCACGAACATGGCACAGACATCAATACTGAGCTTCGCTCTCTTAGTATTATGGTCTCTTGATGACAGGGAATTTAGGATCGGAGACTTTCTTAAGATTCGTTTGGAAAAACGCGATGGTCGGCAAGAGCGTGTCATCCAACGCGTTTTCACGAAGGAATCTTAAAAAAAATATTTCATCTGAAATTTGATGTCATTTTTTATCTCATTCATCTTATAAACTGAAGCTTTACCTTTTAACTAATAATATCGAGGGGCTCTTTCTAGTTTTGGAGTTCATTTTGACGGTGCTGCTTGATTTATGGGAGTAAGGTCACGTGACCTGTTAGTGCATATCGCCTATAGTACTCATTATTAGTTTGTTCGTTCGTCCACGCTCGTTCGTTCTTTTGTTCCTTCTTTCTCCATGCATCCATCCATTTTCTCACAATTTTTATCTGGTTTTCCTCACACTAAAGCAAACTGGTGAGCTAAGATTTGGGACAGACACGATACAGCATCTGTGGACAACTGGTTATTTAAATAACTGACTAAGGACATAACACTTTAGAACACACTACATATACCACTATATGATAATAATCTTTATTGCAAATTAACATTGCTCCAGGAACACTCTAGATCTCTCACAGAAGTGATTTTCCGAGAGGTCCTGTACTAAACATAAAATACATACATAAATAAATGATAAATTGAATTTAGAATATATATATACAAAGCTTAAAAATCTATTTAAAAAGTTTGGAAATATAAATATATAATATATAGAATATGCAAACATTTGATATTGTTACGTTATCATTATCGAGATGATGATAATTCAGCTAAAAATGTACGTTTGAAAACTTGGATATTACTTGAATTTCTAACGTTATGACTAAGGTCCTTCCATTCCTTAACGGCCTGATACTCATGATCAAGCCTTTGTTTCTCTTAGTTTTTACTTACTTTAGCAGCTGGAAGTCTAAGGTTGTCTTTATTCCTAGTATTGTACTTATGAATATCATTTTTAAGACATGCCGAACTATGCGATGCTCAGATACACTTGGCAGATCACTGACGTAGATAACAAACAGAAGAGGGCCCAGTATGCTCCCTTGCGGTACTCCATAGTAATAGGTAAAGCGTCAGACAGTTCATTCCCACAAGATGTACGTTGTACTCTGTTACTGAGATAGGACTTAAACCAACAGAGTGCATCGGCGCGCGGGAGAGACACCGGTAGACTCTAATTTAGACAGCAAGATAATGTGGTCTACCGTGTCGAACGCTTTCAAAAAATCAAGGAAAACAGTTCCACACAGTTTTCCCGCGCTCCATATTGCCAAGAACTTCGTCTGCAAAACTTATCAGAGCAGTGGTGGTACAGTACTTTGGGCGAAATCCAAACTGTTTATCTGTAAGGAAACTGTTATCAGCTAAATACCCATAGAGTTGCAAATGAACAGCCTTCTCAAGGATCTTGCTTAAAAGTCGGCAAGATTGATATAGGCCTGTAGTTTGAGGTGCGATTTCCTGTATTGAAAAGTAAGTAAGTAAGTTTATTTATTTCACCACCGTGACGGTAAAAACAATCAGTCAATTGCTCACAAAAAATTAAAAGTAAATATTTACAATTAAAAAGCTGTTACTGTTTTACATGTTTGCCGTGGAGCCCTTGGTTACAACTTACGGTTTTCCTTAAATAAGCTAGCAATTTCTTGTTTGAATTTACGAATTGTTTTGGCCTCTTTAATGTATGGTGGAAGGCTATTCCATAATTTCGCGCCACTAAAACTGAAGGCTCTTTTAAGATATTCAGTATGTGGCTGTGGAATTGTTAGCTTATGATCTTTGTTACGAAGGTTGTACACCGTGTGATAGTTTGAGAACAGGTCTTGTAAGTAAGCTGGGGTTTGGCCTTACATCGTCTTGAACATAAGAATTAGGGCTTTTTGTTTTTTTTACGACGAATTGCAAGGGTGTCCCATTTCAGCTGCTCGAGTATATGAGTTGATCGTATGTCATAGTTAGACTTTGTGATTACTCTAGCCGCCCGTTTTGGAAGTTTTTGAAGTGTAGTAACCTTTGCGGATTTCCAAATTCTCGGAAATTTTTTAGTTCTTATTGAGAAGTTCAGCAAATAGGTAATTGAAGGGCACATTGAAGATGCAGCACATTTCAATAACCGTGCGCTTATCTTTCCAAGCCGATAGCCTTATTGGTCTTGAGGGCAAGAAGCTGCTCGAGGACAAATGATTCATGCATTTCAATTAGCTGAAAGTTCTCCACGTTTACATATTCTATATTCTAATATTCTATGCATACAACAACTCTCAGCTCACTTTATAGTTCGTTTTTACTGAGGGACGAAAAAAGCAGAGGATCCGGAAGTAAAAACCCTCGAAGCAAAGGAGAGAACGAACAAGAAACTCAAGCCACATGTGATGCCCTGTCCGGGAATCGAACTCGGGACCACAGAGGTGACAGACCGACGCTCTCCACAGCCACCCTAACCTGAAGTTGCTTGCATATACTAGTTGTCTCACTAAAACAGTGATCATTGCTCACTTAATCTTAAATAATAATAATCTTTAATATTTCTAATGCGCATATATCTATACATATATAATCAAATGCGCACTTGACAGCAATGTAGTCTAACTGTAACTGTTTTATTGAAATTTTGCTGTATTAGATTTTTGTACAATCGACAAATCCACATATTTGCACAAATTGAACGCAGTTTTTAGTGTTGTTACAATACCAATGACACTTGTTCAATCTTGCACATCTTCAAAGATATATATGCAATAAAATTCACAAAGCTATAGACAAGCGAGATTTTTAGTAAATTTCTCCTTGCTGGCCTCTTAGTTGTCAGTTATCTTTTTAAGTTGTCTGTTTGCTTGTCCGTTCGTTCATTCGTTCGTTTGTTATGTTTGTTTGTTTGTTTGCTTGCTTGTTTTTGTCGCGCATTTTATGAATTCATCGTTTATTTACTTACTTTATTTATTTACTAAACTTTCACCAATTAAAACAACAAATAAAAATAAAATAATAAATAAAAATATAAAATAAATAATGGTGAGGGACACGCAACAGAGCTGGGCTCCAATTAAAGCGTGCCCTATTAATAAAAACAATTTACATTAATTAAAATGGCATTCACAAGCCTCTAGGTAAGGATTTGCAGTATGGTCAACAAGAACACGGCTAGCTTGTGAAGGCCATTTTAAACAATAATAATAATACACACACAAGAAAAAAAAAAAAAAAACGAAAATCATAAAATATTCTACTATATATATAAAACTATGAAGGTAATATTCAGTTTCCTTTCTCCTAATCAGACAAAGATAAAAATATATATAGATATGTAAAATTTGGCAAAGTATACGTATATATATAAAAAATAAATACTGATATGTTTTTTTAACTAAGACATATATACTATTACTATTATATGATCTCTTAACTGATTAAAGTCTAAATCTACTCAGTAACAGCAAGCATTAGTCGTTAAAATGTTACGAGAAGAGCAGCATTTAAGACAGATGGATTTCCAAGTGTTAAAAGTGTTAATATCAAAGGCAGTCTTAAGAGCATTAGTATAATAAGCAATTAACTGTGTTTTAAATTGCTTAAGAGAGTTACAAGAGCGAAGAGAGACAGGAAGATTATTCCAAAGCTTAGGTAAACGGTTAAAATAACTAGTTTGAAAAAGTTTAGTTCGGTTTAGTTGGTTTAGTTCGTTATTATTCAAATTAAGTAAACGTCCAATCAGTTCCAAAAGTCTCCATTTTAAGTGCTTCATGATGTTTATACGTGACCTTGCACGACGACTAATAATATTCTTCGTAATTATTGCCTGCAAAGTGATCATTTGCATTATATTTTAAGGAATTTTTAGAGATGTTAATTTTGTCCTTTATATATCTAAATTAAGTTATTTATTAAGACTAGATAAATTGTTATTCATTTACATATTTCGTATAAAAGATCATTAAATTAGATCCAATTATATATTTAATCATATATGGTATGTGTTCAGCTTGCACCTAGCTGTTGGAACAGCTTGGTAATTAATCTGAACACATGCCATTCTGAAGCTGGTTTATCCCCAGCACACTACTTCTATATAAATTCACAATTATTTTCATTTAAATTACATCCGACATAGTAAATATCAATTCATATATAGATTTTCGAATTAATATAGCTTTATTTATTTAAATATTGTAAACATTTTTATAAATTAGTATTAGGCAGGTCCACATCAGCTACGGCTGCCTGACTTTCAACCTGCGTCACCAAATAAAATATGTATGTATGTATGTATGTTCAGTGTTTATAACGCATTAGCCAATCAGGAATCGAGACTGCATAACCTTTGTGGAAGCCACGTCAATTCAGCCAATCAAGATCTACGTTTATACTTAATCTTTGACAACGACGTCTTCCACGAATTGGACTCGATTCTTGGAAGAGTGTCAATTCAAAATTCCGTTGCTATAAAATCAAAACACCATTTCAGTTCTTGGAAATGTCACGCACTGTATAATACCTTGAAGTTCCCGGAAGTTCATTAGCACACCCTGAAACTAAGTCATGTGGATGATCTACTTCCAAGAAGTCACGTCATAAAATGTCACTTGTTAGTTCTTACTGTTCGCCATGACTGAAAAGAGCGATCGTGTTGCTTGGATTTTCTTCATTCTTATTCTTAGTGCTCTCATCATATTACTTATTTGGTATTGCAAACGATACAAGAAACACAAGCAATTGAGTTTACTTCAACCCCTTCTTAAATGGGGAAACGATCTTCTAGCAAGTCACGTTGGTAAGTCTTTGTACTTAGAACTGTCTTTTGAATTGTGCTTATTCGACGAGTAAAAGGATAGTTATGTAGTTTAGGATTGGTATGTAGTTTAGGTGCCCTAACTGAAGAATAATTTAGTACTGACAGTAGTTTCAATTTCACCGATGACGTCTTTCATGACTTTCAGTTCTTATCAAGAGATGCGAGCAAGACAACATAGGATTGAGAACTGTTGAGAATGCAATAATTTGGCGAATGCGTCTTCGAGAGAAGACCTGGAACCAAGACTTAGATGATGGTCAGACACCAGTGCTTGTGTTCTGTGTTAATGCCTCACGAATTGGAACAGACATCGAAAGTGCATTGGGAGGAGTTCTATGTAAGATGTTCCCTTAGTCTTGCTTAGTTATTAGTGCTTTCAGTATGATTTGTCTTAGATGGGGTCCAAAATATTGTTGTAAACTGGGCAATGTAGCTCCATCAGCTTAATGCCAAGTCAAGTTTACGTTACGCTGGTTTTAATTACCGTGCTCTAGGTGGAGATCATTGCTTTAGATTTGAGTGGATGAGCACAATTTTGTTATTGTTTTGATTGCCAGTCTTGGTTTTTTTTTGTTTTTTTTTGTGGTGGTGGTAGTGTTTAGTGAATGATGATGGTTGTGGAAGTAGCAGTAATGATGATGATTGTGGTGGTGTTGGTGGTGGTGGTGGTGTTTGTAGTGATGGTGGTAGTTGTGGTTGTTGCCTGGTAGTGTTGGCAGTGGTGGTGGGGGGATAGTGGTTGTGGTAATGGTTGTCAGCTTGTTAAAACTTTTCTTTTCTATTTGAATTTTTCAGACCGTCGCCCAGTAGTGGTGGTTTTGCACTGCAAAAACAGCTCATCGCTTCGAGGTGATCTGTCTGACGACGACTATCTTCTGGATCAAGAACTACGTGATAGAGTAACTGGCATCGCTCATTTTGCTTTCTCTGACTTTGAGGGATTCTACTCATGTAGCCAGAATGAAGATGGGTTCAGGATACTAAGTGATCACTTGACTAAAGTTAATATGAAATAAAAACTGTTTTCCCCTAAAGTTGATGTTACTCTACACGATAAGTCAGCTGATATAGCACTGCACCTGCATGCTGTATCGAACGTGTCATTGGTTGACGTTCGAATCCCGTTCAAAGCATATTCAAGGCGTTTTTAGTGGCCGTGGGTTCAGGACCCATTTGGTTTAGCTACTGGAAGACATTCATCGCAAATTATATCTAGATGATAACATTTAGAATAATAATACTGAGGCAACATGTTGCAAGTTAAAAACTGAAAGATCTTCAAAAATTCAAATTGTTGACATCAATTCAGTCTTGCAGCCGCGCGTGCCACGTCAAACTAAGACAACTTTTACTCCGGTATCACCTTGTTAAAACTTCCTCCTCTGTCCCCAGCATAGTTTGCTGATTTTCAGGAAATCCTTAAAGACTTAAAATAATCATTAGCCAATAATATTCATCCTGTACATTCTAGCTAAGGTAAAAGAGCTCTGAAATTTGTTTGTATCACCCACTCCAAGTTGTTCGTGAATAAAGTACATGTTTAGGTTCCATTAACATTTAATGTGATCGAAGTTGATATGATAGATCAACGTATATGCTAATTTACAGTTCCTTTCCTGTTTTCATCTTCGCTATCCCTTTTTTCCTTTCTTTTTGCAACTGATATATTCCTTTCAGTTTTTCCTTTTTCTTAGTCGATCTTTGACAACATTTCATAGTTTCTTCAGATTTCCTTCCACCATAGCAGCAAGTGATGCCACTGTTGCATGTTCAGTGCGTGGCCTTATAAGCTATAGGTCCCGAGCTCGATTCCCTGTTAGCTCACACTTGTCTCGATACCCAGCCATTCTGCGTAGCTTTAATTAGTCAGTTCAGTTTGAAATGGAGATAGGGGATAAAGAGCGTACTATCGGCTTTCTGTATTTAGGCCTCACTTTTATGCAAATTACAGATGTTTCAGTTTCTATAATAGAAACAGTGGGTTTCAGATACATCGTAATTATTCGTGAAAGATTGTTCACAGTTTGATATTTTTCTTTATTTTCTTGGTCACGAGACATCGATCGGAGGATTGTTTGTCAGACGGAACCAAACGAACGCGTGACTCAGCGATCAAAAATATATATCGATTTCTCGGAAGCTGACCTCTTTGCACTCTACACTAATCTCATTGGTTCTTCATTCAAAACGGTTCTAAATGATTTTCGCTTCGACGAAATTCGATATTCACTTCCAAGAACATAACTGACAGACTGAGAGGAAAAAAGGATAATTTACCCATAGCTGCGAAGTTTTGAACAAATCAAAGGCAAGGCCTTTGTCAAAGTCACCCATTGAACAATTAAGAAAAAAGTCGTTACAGCCACAAGTCACAACTAGCGATAAGTCACAGGCATATAGTAATTTCACGCAGGAGAAAACGGCTATGCCAGGACGCCGATTCAACTGACAAAAAGACAGTTTGAGGTAGGCAATCTCGTAGACAAACCCTCTACCGTCTTCATTGGGTGGGAATTCCGAGAATCCATTATACCTCCCATCAAGAATGGCACTCCTAAATTGAGCTCTTTACATGAAGTGGACAAAGTGCAGCTTTTCCTTATAATTAATCATCTAGCTCGAAGATACAAAGGAGGAATCCTTGTGCTTGGTTGGCCAAGTACTGTTTTTATAGTGTAATTTTCTATTTTCTATTTTCTATTTTGTATTCCTGCGTTTTATCACGAATACCTTCATCACGCTGCATAATTTTGTAGTATCGACATCCATTGTCCGCTGCTAGTATTTAACTTCAAGAACTCGAAAAATATTATTAGAGATATTTATCAACTTACATCAACTTTATACAAAGAGCAATGCGTCCTCGACACCCATCGGGTTTCTAAGAAGGGAACAAAACTTGAAGCCACTAGGTCTGGTCTTGAAATTCACTGCCCAAATGTGATTCATAATTGTTTTATAGGCTATTATTAAACCAAGATTTGTTAGGCTGTGCAGGCTGTAAGTAGAGATAACTGTAAGGAAACCACGCATTTCAGGATTTCAAGAAATTATATCATTACTAGTTGCGGAATTATGTATGTTTTTATGCTACAGACGCATATAAATGCATCTGGAAGAATTTTTTAGTGCGTCTTTTATGCGTCTTTAGATTTGTCTCGTCTATAGACGGGCAGAAGACGCACAAATTCATTTTGAACGACAAATTTGTGCTTCTGAAAACTTAATGTATATTCTGCTCGTCTTGATACAAAACGAACTGACGCGTCTGTAGAATAAAAACAGCCAATTATCAGGTGTATGTTATACAGGTACGTGCTACTCCTATTAAGCTTTCTGTAAAAATCGAGTTCGACATAAGAATCATTTGCTATTAATGATAATCAATTATTATCAATATAGCAAATTTTCAGTGATGATGTTATAACTGATCAGTCAACTTTGGCATTTTATTTTTCCAAGGTCATCATTAGACGATGGGGGGAAACAATTCCAAACCAGGTAAGTCCACGTTTTTGTTTCAAGTATATAAACATGTCATGATTTTAATTATAATCTTACCACAATGCTCAAATTGGTTCGTCTACGCTATTTTACAAGACAAAACATGCATCATCAGGCATCAGCTCATCATTTATAGGGGTACACTAGCCACTAATAACAAATTGTGGCGTATAAACGCTGACGAATAGGAACTATGCTGGTTTTGTAAAAACTAAACCCTTTCGATTAGTCATCTTCAGAATGGCTATTTCAATGTTGACTGAGCCTCTCACTTGTTCCTTCTAAAGTTTTCAAAGACATTCCATGGAGAGAAACAAAAGAATGGGGAGAAAGGTATTTAATATCCTAATTTTATTGATTAAATTAGTATTTAAATCAAAAGCTTGAAAACTGATTTAAAATGTATTGTATTGTTGAGAATGTCATTTAGTACCTTTTCCGAATGGCAAAAATTGCATGATTAAAATTAATTGTTGCAGAGGAAGAGACAAGCTAAAAGAGGAAGTGATTGCCCTTCGTCCAGAACCTGGCCTAAGAATCCCATCCTTCAACATCCTTCTTGCCGGTGAAATAGGTTCAGGAAAATCTAGTTTCATCAACAGCCTTTATTGTATAATGAGAGGTGGAGTTCATTTAGCTGCAGCAGCTGGTGCAGGAAATATGGCAAGGAGTCTTACTAAAGAGGTATGCGATATGCGGTATCTTTTCGTTCTGTTAAGTGAAGTGAAGTGAAGTGAACTGAAGTGAAGTGAAGTGAAGTGAAGCAAAGTGGAGTGGAGTGGAGTGGAGTGGAGTGGAGTGGAGTGGAGTGAAGTGAAGTGAAGTGAAGTGAAGTGGAGTGAAGTGAATGAAGTGAAGTGAGTGAAGTGAAGTGAAGTGAAGTGAAGTGAAGTGAAGTGAAGTGAAGTGAAGTGAAGTGAAGTGAAGTGAAGTGAAGTGAGTGAAGTGAAGTGAAGTGAAGTGAAGTGAAGAAGTGAAGTGAAGGAAGTGAAGTGAAGTGAAGTGAAGTGAAGTGAAGTGAAGTGAAGTGAAGTGAAGTGAAAGTGAAGAAAGTGAGTGAGAGTGAAGTGAAGTGAAGTGAAGTGAAGTGAAGTGAAGTGGGAAAGAAATGAAAGTGAAGATGAAGTGAAGTGAGAGTGGAAGTGAAGTGAAGTGAAGTGAAGTGAAGTGAAGTGAAGTAGAAGTGAAGTGAAGTGAGTGAAGTGAAGTGAAGTGAAGGGAAGTGAATGAAGAGAAGTGAAGTGAAGTGAAAAGTGAAGTGAAGTGGAGTGAAGTGAAGTGAAGTGAAGTGAAGTGAAGTGAAGTGAAGTGAAGTGAAGTGAAGTGAAGTAAAGTGAGGTGAAGTGAAGTGAAGAGAAGTCAAGTCAAGTCAAGTCAAGTCAAGTCAAGTCAAGTCATGATTTGAGTTGAGTTGAGGTTAGATTGGTTTGGTTTGCATGGTTTGCATATATGGTTTGGATTGATCATGAGTTGGATTGGATTGGATTGTGGATTGGATTCAGTGGATTGGATTCAGTGGATTATATTGGATTGGATTGGATCGATTGGATTGGATTGGATTGGATTGGATTGGATTGGATTGGATTGGATTGGTTGGGTTGGGTTGGGCTGGGTTGAGTTGGGTTTGGTTTGCCTTGTAGTATAGAGCGATAACACTAAAACCGTGAAACATGTACTAACTAAAAAGTACAAATAGTACTAATGAAACAATAGAAAACAAAGGGTTTTGCTACTATTTGTCTCTATTTAGTTACTAAGTTATTTCACGGTTTAAGTGTTATCGCTCTAGTAGAACAGTCTTATCTTATACATCAAGTTAATTCAAGGCATTTTTCTCAGTTGACCATTTATCAGATGAGCAAAGATGTGCGGATTTGGGATATCTTTGGAATACGCGGTGACAATGACCTTGAGATAGACATAATCAATAATATAAAAATTAGGTACTACCTAATAGCGGAGCTCCCATTTAAATATAATAATAATTTTAAATACTTTGTTTTATTTTGACGTTTTTGATTCAAATGAATTGGGCTTCCTGTGGTAATAGGCAAACAAAGATTGCATTTTGTTGTAAAAGTTGAAATAAAGACTATAGATCAAGCTTTATTTCTTGCCCTTCAGTCTCCTGAGAATTATAAGGCTTTCAACTCAGTGACCATAGTGATATTTATTCAGATTGTGTCAGATTTTATAATTGACTTAGTAGTAGAAAATCCCTCAAACTGATTTCATTCACATAGATACTGAACCTAATTCAACATCCTTCAATTAAACAATTAGATATTGCAGAAAATTATATTTAGATTTTTCTGTCTTGACAGTATTGTGGCATCTTGTTTTTTTTTTTTTGTATTATGTAGAGTAGAATGACACTGATAAATAGTTGTCTTTACACGAAACAAGAATTCTCTCTTCCAGGTTACACTAATCATGACTTTAGATGAAATTGTAAAACAACTCAAAACAACTACTACCTAAAAGCAAAGCTCCAATTTCAATTTTAATTTTTTTATGTTCTTGATTCAAATGAATTGGGCTTCCTGTGGTAATTGACAAAGTTGATTGTTACAGTAAATTTTAATATTCAGATTCACTGTCAGATTTCATAATTGACTTTGTAAGGGTTCATAATTTTCAGAAATAGAAAGCAAAATCTCCAAAACATTTTTTTAAATTGATACAAGTAATTAAACCTTTTCAACATCCTGAATATTACAGAACAACATATATTGATTTGTCTGTCTTCACTATATTTGTGACATCTTGTTTTTTGTGGTTGTTGTTGTTGTTGTTGTTGTTTTGTTTTGTTTTGTTATTTAATGTAGAATAGAATGACACACTAGCTAGGTGAATACTTGTCTCCCACTTTTCTCTTCCAGATTACACTGATAATACAATTTAAAGTGATTATAAAAACAGCTAATTGAAATAACAAGAAAACAAGGAATTAAGCATTTTCAGTCTGTATTTAAGGCTTCACAGGGCTCACTGAGCAACTTCATGAATAAAGGTAAAACAACTCTAGTTTGCATGGCAAAATTCCTTCTTTTTTTCCTGTCAATTGTTTCATTAAATTCCAGACCAAAACTTGAGTTGTATTTACACATTAGTGGGGTTGAAATAAGTTCAAAATCAATTTTTTTTACTAATTTTATTATTATTAGAACTAGTGCAAAAAGTTCACCGTAAAACAAAATGTCGTTGTACATTTCATGTAAAGGCTTGATCGAGTGTTTGTTTAAACTTGGCCACAGTTCAACGTGCATAAAAGTTTTTTTTAAGTCATCAATCCCAAATAAAAGATAAAAGATCAAATATAGGTACAAGAGACTTTTTGACATCATTTTCTGGCCAGGGTCTTTACCTTGAAGTGCTTTCCTTGTTGCACAGGGCCCCCTATTTAAACATATTTTTTAAAATAAAGGTAATAAAAATGTACCTAAATTGTCGTTGTTTAATGGTAGAGGTTATTTCGCGAGCTCCAGAACGACATTTCGCGTCAAAGGACCCCATTATTAGAGCTAGAATTTAGGTTTTAGGGTTAGGTTTAGGGCTAGGTTAGGGGTAGACCCTATCCAAGTCCCTAGCCCTAAACCTAACCTTTATCTAGCCCTAATAACGGGACGTTTTGATGCGAAATGTCGTTCTGAAGCTCGCGAAATAACCTCTACCTTGTTTAATCTTGTTATTTGCGCGTGCATGTGTAATATTCTACTTGGGCTTCCTGTGGAAAGAGCGCGTGCTCTACTTTTTATAAATTCTGTTGTCAAGGCAAATGGCGCGCAAAAACATCAACGGTCCCTAGCTAGCTTGTTAGGCGCCTTACAATATTTTCCTGTGACAAGTGTCACAGGAAACTTACACAGGATACCCACGAAGCCTGCGCACGGTGAAGCATCACAGGAAGCCCAATGCAAAAAGAATTTCCCATATATGCGCGCGCGCAAAAGACTAAATTAAAACATTTATGAATGATTAGGGGGCCCTGTGCTTGTTGTCTTTTCGAAGCATACTGGTCCTTGTTTCACGCTCAATGCAGACGATTCTTGATATATTTCCAGCTTTGGCTAGATTTTTAAGCAGCTTTATTGAAGGCATCTTCACGAAACGAAGAATACACGATCCTCAATATGACTCATTCATTATGAGGAATTTTTTTAAGCTACGAATCCAACTAAAAAGTCGTTCAACTTTGAAAATATCCTCTGTGTCTTTTGTCTTTCGAGCAGTTTTTGAAACGACACCGGGCCCGAAAAAAATTCAAACGTACGTTTTTTTCGCTTTAACCTGTCAAGATTGGCACGGATTAATGTTCATGAAAATCGCTAAATTTTTACGAGGTTTCGAGAATACTATTTTTAAGCTTTGCAAGTTAAAACTGCAAGGAAACTTGTACATTTTCAGTTTTCAAAGTGTCAGCGCGCGTCAAGTTGGCGCCAAAAAGCAATCAGCCAATCAGCATCGCGATGTACACGGACGTACGTATGTACGGACGTATGTATGTATGTATGTATGTACGGACGGACGTACAGCCGTTGGGCTCCCTGTGTGTCCATGAAAAATCAACTCGATGGGTTACCATTTTTTCTTAGGTATGGTGCTCCGCTCCTTTGGCCCGCGCGGGAGCTCCGCTATAATATCAGTGGGCAGGTGGGAAGAATACTTACCCACCATACACTCCAGGTGGCCAACACAGTTGAGCTACAACACTCAAGCAACTGCTATGGATCCACATGGGCTTAGGAGCACCTCGCACACGCAGGAGACCGCTGGCCAGGACGGCTCAATTTTTTCATTTACGCACATTTTTTAAAAGATTTCTTTTCTTTTTTATTATTAAATTTTTTATCATTTCCCAAATGTATATCACACAGGAGTGTTCCTCCTCCTCCATTGGCCCAATTCATAGCGGAGCTCCCATCGAGTTGATTAACCCATGTGTAACCCATCGAGTTGATTTTTCATGGACGCACAGGGAGCCCAACGGCTGTACGTCCGTCCGTACGTGGTACATACGTACGTCCGTGTATATCGCGATGCTGATTGGCTGATTAATTTTTGGCGCCAACTTGACGCGCGCTGACACTTTGAAAACTGAAAATTTACAAGTTTCCTTGCAGTTTTAATCACAAAACTTATTTAAAATTTAAGAAATATAAAACGGTTTTCCGTGTTTATATACCCTGATCTAAACACGCGTGATGTTTGGAGAACACGAGAGAGCGTAGGGAAAGCACGAGCCGTAGGCGTGTTTTTCTATTTGTGTGTATTGTAAAAACGTATTTGGGTCATGTCAAGCATGTGTTTTAAACCTCATTAAATAAAGTTATTATTATTATTATTATTATTATTTTGGTGTGCTAGATTTCAGTTTGCTAGGGATGATTCGCGACGGGAAATTTTTGACTGCTCACACTTTTCAAAAGTTTCCGTCTGGATTCTAATATGTTTACCTTGATTTTTGCTATAACCAATATTTTAATTTTAAATATAAGGGTTTTTTATTTCCTTGCAGAAAGTTTTTTTATATTTTGAAACTGGAATGCTTTAGTTGAAATAAAAGTGTGATGTTCAAAGAGACCAATTCAAAGAGAATGAGCCTTGTTTGGCGTATTTGACTGATTGATGGCGTAGCGTGTTTAGATAGCCTCATCTAGAACGCTTCTGGGCCAATCAGAGTGAGCGTACTATCCAAATTATTTTAATATAAAAATTAGGTACTACCTAATAGCGGAGCTCCCATTTAAATATAATAATAATTTTAAATACTTTGTTTTATTTTGACGTTTTTGATTCAAATGAATTGGGCTTGCTGTGGTAATAGGCAAACAAATATTGCATTTTGTTGTAAAAGTTGAAATAAAGACTATAGATCAAGCTTTATTTCTTGCCCTTCAGTCTCCTGAGAATTATAAGGCTTTCAACTCAGTGACCATAGTGATATTTATTCAGATATTTGTGTCAGATTTTATAATTGACTTAGTAGTAGTGCTTCATAATTCTCAGAAATAGGATGCAAAAATCCCTCAAACTGATTTCATTCACATAGATACTGAACCTAATTCAACATCCTTCAATTAAACAATTAGATATTGCAGAAAATTATATTTAGATTTTTCTGTCTTGACAGTATTGTGGCATCTTGTTTTTTTTTTTTTGTATTATGTAGAGTAGAATGACACTGATAAATAGTTGTCTTTACACGAAACAAGAATTCTCTCTTCCAGGTTACACTAATCATGACTTTAGATGAAATTGTAAAACAACTCAAAACAACTACTACCTAAAAGCAAAGCTCCAATTTCAATTTTAATTTTTTTATGTTCTTGATTCAAATGAATTGGGCTTCCTGTGGTAATTGACAAAGTTGATTGTTACAGTAAATTTTAATATTCAGATTCACTGTCAGATTTCATAATTGACTTTGTAAGGGTTCATAATTTTCAGAAATAGAAAGCAAAATCTCCAAAACATTTTTTTAAATTGATACAAGTAATTAAACCTTTTCAACATCCTGAATATTACAGAACAACATATATTGATTTGTCTGTCTTCACTATATTTGTGACATCTTGTTTTTTGTGGTTGTTGTTGTTGTTGTTGTTGTTTTGTTTTGTTTTGTTATTTAATGTAGAATAGAATGACACACTAGCTAGGTGAATACTTGTCTCCCACTTTTCTCTTCCAGATTACACTGATAATACAATTTAAAGTGATTATAAAAACAGCTAATTGAAATAACAAGAAAACAAGGAATTAAGCATTTTCAGTCTGTATTTAAGGCTTCACAGGGCTCACTGAGCAACTTCATGAATAAAGGTAAAACAACTCTAGTTTGCATGGCAAAATTCCTTCTTTTTTTCCTGTCAATTGTTTCATTAAATTCCAGACCAAAACTTGAGTTGTATTTACACATTAGTGGGGTTGAAATAAGTTCAAAATCAATTTTTTTTACTAATTTTATTATTATTAGAACTAGTGCAAAAAGTTCACCGTAAAACAAAATGTCGTTGTACATTTCATGTAAAGGCTTGATCGAGTGTTTGTTTAAACTTGGCCACAGTTCAACGTGCATAAAAGTTTTTTTTAAGTCATCAATCCCAAATAAAAGATAAAAGATCAAATATAGGTACAAGAGACTTTTTGACATCATTTTCTGGCCAGGGTCTTTACCTTGAAGTGCTTTCCTTGTTGCACAGGGCCCCCTATTTAAACATATTTTTTAAAATAAAGGTAATAAAAATGTACCTAAATTGTCGTTGTTTAATGGTAGAGGTTATTTCGCGAGCTCCAGAACGACATTTCGCGTCAAAGGACCCCATTATTAGAGCTAGAATTTAGGTTTTAGGGTTAGGTTTAGGGCTAGGTTAGGGGTAGACCCTATCCAAGTCCCTAGCCCTAAACCTAACCTTTATCTAGCCCTAATAACGGGACGTTTTGATGCGAAATGTCGTTCTGAAGCTCGCGAAATAACCTCTACCTTGTTTAATCTTGTTATTTGCGCGTGCATGTGTAATATTCTACTTGGGCTTCCTGTGGAAAGAGCGCGTGCTCTACTTTTTATAAATTCTGTTGTCAAGGCAAATGGCGCGCAAAAACATCAACGGTCCCTAGCTAGCTTGTTAGGCGCCTTACAATATTTTCCTGTGACAAGTGTCACAGGAAACTTACACAGGATACCCACGAAGCCTGCGCACGGTGAAGCATCACAGGAAGCCCAATGCAAAAAGAATTTCCCATATATGCGCGCGCGCAAAAGACTAAATTAAAACATTTATGAATGATTAGGGGGCCCTGTGCTTGTTGTCTTTTCGAAGCATACTGGTCCTTGTTTCACGCTCAATGCAGACGATTCTTGATATATTTCCAGCTTTGGCTAGATTTTTAAGCAGCTTTATTGAAGGCATCTTCACGAAACGAAGAATACACGATCCTCAATATGACTCATTCATTATGAGGAATTTTTTTAAGCTACGAATCCAACTAAAAAGTCGTTCAACTTTGAAAATATCCTCTGTGTCTTTTGTCTTTCGAGCAGTTTTTGAAACGACACCGGGCCCGAAAAAAATTCAAACGTACGTTTTTTTCGCTTTAACCTGTCAAGATTGGCACGGATTAATGTTCATGAAAATCGCTAAATTTTTACGAGGTTTCGAGAATACTATTTTTAAGCTTTGCAAGTTAAAACTGCAAGGAAACTTGTACATTTTCAGTTTTCAAAGTGTCAGCGCGCGTCAAGTTGGCGCCAAAAAGCAATCAGCCAATCAGCATCGCGATGTACACGGACGTACGTATGTACGGACGTATGTATGTATGTATGTATGTACGGACGGACGTACAGCCGTTGGGCTCCCTGTGTGTCCATGAAAAATCAACTCGATGGGTTACCATTTTTTCTTAGGTATGGTGCTCCGCTCCTTTGGCCCGCGCGGGAGCTCCGCTATAATATCAGTGGGCAGGTGGGAAGAATACTTACCCACCATACACTCCAGGTGGCCAACACAGTTGAGCTACAACACTCAAGCAACTGCTATGGATCCACATGGGCTTAGGAGCACCTCGCACACGCAGGAGACCGCTGGCCAGGACGGCTCAATTTTTTCATTTACGCACATTTTTTAAAAGATTTCTTTTCTTTTTTATTATTAAATTTTTTATCATTTCCCAAATGTATATCACACAGGAGTGTTCCTCCTCCTCCATTGGCCCAATTCATAGCGGAGCTCCCATCGAGTTGATTAACCCATGTGTAACCCATCGAGTTGATTTTTCATGGACGCACAGGGAGCCCAACGGCTGTACGTCCGTCCGTACGTGGTACATACGTACGTCCGTGTATATCGCGATGCTGATTGGCTGATTAATTTTTGGCGCCAACTTGACGCGCGCTGACACTTTGAAAACTGAAAATTTACAAGTTTCCTTGCAGTTTTAATCACAAAACTTATTTAAAATTTAAGAAATATAAAACGGTTTTCCGTGTTTATATACCCTGATCTAAACACGCGTGATGTTTGGAGAACACGAGAGAGCGTAGGGAAAGCACGAGCCGTAGGCGTGTTTTTCTATTTGTGTGTATTGTAAAAACGTATTTGGGTCATGTCAAGCATGTGTTTTAAACCTCATTAAATAAAGTTATTATTATTATTATTATTATTATTTTGGTGTGCTAGATTTCAGTTTGCTAGGGATGATTCGCGACGGGAAATTTTTGACTGCTCACACTTTTCAAAAGTTTCCGTCTGGATTCTAATATGTTTACCTTGATTTTTGCTATAACCAATATTTTAATTTTAAATATAAGGGTTTTTTATTTCCTTGCAGAAAGTTTTTTTATATTTTGAAACTGGAATGCTTTAGTTGAAATAAAAGTGTGATGTTCAAAGAGACCAATTCAAAGAGAATGAGCCTTGTTTGGCGTATTTGACTGATTGATGGCGTAGCGTGTTTAGATAGCCTCATCTAGAACGCTTCTGGGCCAATCAGAGTGAGCGTACTATCCAAATTATTTTAATATAAAAATTAGGTACTACCTAATAGCGGAGCTCCCATTTAAATATAATAATAATTTTAAATACTTTGTTTTATTTTGACGTTTTTGATTCAAATGAATTGGGCTTGCTGTGGTAATAGGCAAACAAATATTGCATTTTGTTGTAAAAGTTGAAATAAAGACTATAGATCAAGCTTTATTTCTTGCCCTTCAGTCTCCTGAGAATTATAAGGCTTTCAACTCAGTGACCATAGTGATATTTATTCAGATATTTGTGTCAGATTTTATAATTGACTTAGTAGTAGTGCTTCATAATTCTCAGAAATAGGATGCAAAAATCCCTCAAACTGATTTCATTCACATAAATACTGAACCTAATTCAACATCCTTCAATTAAACAATTAGACATTGCAGAAAATTATATTTAGATTTTTCTGTCTTGACAGTATTGTGGCATCTTGGTTTTTTTTTTATTATGTAGAGTAGAATGACACTGATAAATAGTTGTCTTTACACGAAACAAGAATTCTCTCTTCCAGGTTACACTAATCATGACTTTAGATGAAATTGTAAAACAACTCAAAACAACTACTACCTAAAAGCAAAGCTCCAATTTCAATTTTAATTTTTTTATGTTCTTGATTCAAATGAATTGGGCTTCCTGTGGTAATTGAAAAAGTTGAAATGAAGATTATTTAAAAAGCATTTTTAAAATAAGTTTTGGTTTTGGTTTGTATATTGTATGGGCTTGTATGCTCAGTGACCTTTGTTACAGTAAATTTTAATATTCAGATTCACTGTCAGATTTCATAACTGACTTTGTAAGGGTTCATAATTTTCAGAAATAGAAAGCAAAATCTCCAAAACATTTTTTTAAATTGATACAAGTAATTAAACCTTTTCGACATCCTGAATATTACAGAACAACATATATTGATTTGTCTGTCTTCACTATATTTGTGACATCTTGTTTTTTGTGGTTGTTGTTGTTATTTTGTTTTGTTATTTAATGTAGAAAAGAATGACACACTAGCTAGGCGAATACTTGTCTCCCACTTTTCTCTTCCAGATTACACTGATAATACAATTTAAAGTGATTATAAAAACAGCTAATTGAAATAACAAGAAAACAAGGAATTAAGCATTTTCAGTCTGTATTTAAGGCTTCACAGGGCTCACTGAGCAACTTCATCCAGATGAATAAAGTATAAAAACAATTCTAGTTTGCATGGCAAAATTCCTTCTTTTTTTCCTGTCAATTGTTTCATTAAATTCCAGACCAAAACTTGAGCTGTATTTACACATTAGTGGGGTTGAAATAAGTTCAAAATCAATTTTTTTACTAATTTTATTATTATTAGAACTAGTGCAAAAAGTTCACCGTAAAACAAAATGTCGTTGTACATTATTTTCATGTAAGGCTTGATCGAGTGTTTCTTTAAACTTGGCCACAGTTCAACGTGCATAAAAGGTTTTTTTTAAGTCATCAATCCCAAATCAAAGATAAAAGATCAAATATAGGTACAAGAGACTTTTTGATATCATTTTCTGGCCAGGGTCTTTACCTTGAAGTGCTTTCCTTGTTGTCTTTTCGAAGCATACTGGTCCTTGTTTCACGCTCAATGCAGACGATTCTTGATTTATTTCCAACTTTGGCTAGATTTTTAAGCAGCTTTATTGAAGGCATCTTCACGAAACGAAGAATACACGATCCTCAATGACTTATTCATTATGAGGAATTTTTTTAAACTACGAATCCAACTAAAAAGTCGTCCAACTTTGAAAATATCCTCTGTGTCTTTCGTCTTTCGAGCAGTTTTTGAAACGACACCAGGCCCGAAAAAAATTCAAACGTACGGTTTTTTTCGCTTTAACCTGTCAAGATTGGCACAGATTAATCAGTTCATCAAAATCGCTAAATTTTTACGAGGTTTCGAGAATACTACTTTTAAGCTTTGCAAGTTAAAACTGCAAGGAAACTTGTAAATTTTCAGTTTTCAAAGTGTCAGCGCGCGTCAAGTTGGCGCCAAAAAGCAATCAGCCAATCAGCATCGCGATGTACACGGACGTATGTACGGACGTATGTATGTATGTATGTATGTATGTACGGACGGACGTACAGCCGTTGGGCTCCCTGTGTGTCCATGAAAAATCAACTCGATGGGTTACCATTTTTTCTTAGGTATGGTGCTCCGCTCGCGCGGGCCTTCGGCCCGCGCGGGAGCTCCGCTATAATGCATGCAGTGGAAGGACATGTTCCCAATGGACATCAGGTAATGCATCCTCAGGAATAAACCATGGATATTATTCTGTTGTTCTTTTCGTTTCTCACAAGAAAAAGACTATTTTAGAAGTATTTTTCGATTGCAAGTCACTTGCTTGCACTGGATTTTTTCATTCCAAAGAGCAAGGATGACACAGTTGGTTAGTGCGCGGTCGTCGGTGCGAGAGGTCGCGAGTTCGATTCCCAGTGACATTGCATCCTTGTTTCGACTTCTTCCCTTTCTGTGTAGCTTTGAGTAGCTATAAGTACCCTTAAAACGGAGCACTGATGGAGAGAGGGGCCGGGTTAAAATGAGCGCACCATTGACCTCAAGTTTATTAGTCAATTTGTGACTATTACGACCTACTGACGTAAAAGAAGGACTCTTCTTTACCTTTAGCTTTACAACAAAGTTTGAAAAGTACTCAAATAGGAGCAACAGGCCAAGTTTGACAGCTGGCGTTTTTATTTATACCGATGGGTGCATGCGAAGTCTCGCCTTTTTGTCCTGTTGGTTATGCTCTCTCGTGACTATACCTTACTAATGTTTCCAGTACTGACCAGTTTACCCAGTTGTCACAAGGAGACTAGCGAGTGAACTAGTATGGGCTGCATAAGTGTATTAAGCTTAAGATACAATAAGGGGTGTGAATGAAAATATGTAGCACCGTTTTAAAAAGAGAGAACTTTTACTCCGACCAAGGACCTATGCTCAATACATTACTAGACCATCTGTGTTTTTCTTCAGTTCCTACCTGGTGATGAATTTGGTCCCGACAGCCAAGGTTACATTGCAAACCCAAGCCCTGCTGACACACCTCACTGTGTTGCAATTGTTGTGAACGCCCAAAACGTTTTACGGATGAATCCCGAAGATTTTATTGTTAAAAAACTAAAAGACCTGGCAGAACAACTTTATGATAAACGTGAGTAAAAATTGATTAAAAACTTCACATTTTACTGATTTTACTATAAAACATTGCGATAAAATATGGTACATGATAAAAATTAAAAGTAAAAAAAGTTTACATTTTACTGAAATGAATGGAATGCCCCTTTGGTATCTAATCTTAGATGCCTATGAGGCGAAATTCCTTTTTTGCGTGGTAATAACAATTGTAGTTTGGAGTACATGATTCCAAAGTTTACGATGCCTTGAGTTCGAATTGACAATCTTATAAGCCTTCAAAGTTGTGGCGCCATTTGCCTTGGTCGAGAGAGATATCCTCCAGTCCAAAATACCCTGACGAAAAGTCATCTTGATAACTAAAGGTTAAATGGTCCACATATATTTCGTTTCTTATATGACTTTTTCACTACCCACCATGCTATATGTGGTGACAGATGGTACAGCTTTGAGGACGCATAAAATCGTCATCACTACACCTCAGAATTTGGTGCTTCCTGGTCACTTTTATCGTAAGAAATGACTTTTTTACACAATGGCACTTCATGGCTGATTATTGAATAATTTTTTTCTGTTTAGATATACCATTTGTTGTTCTTCTGACTCATATGGATGAGTTCTTCCAGCTAGAAGTGAATCATGATGTCACAAAAATCTTCCACCACATTCCTACAGAAAATCTTGTCAAAAAGATAAGCAACATGGTGCATGGTTTACCAGAAAACCAGATCTTTCCTGTCATCAATTACACAAACCGAGTTGAACTGGACCCCAACATGGATATTCTGATTTTGTATGCATTGCGTCAGATGCTTGGTGCTTCCAAAAGTTACATTGAGAACAAATACAGAACGCCACCACCAGTCATGTTTGGAAACCCAGACGCTCTAAAGTTTGGACAGCAGGAAGAAGGTGGGAGGAGTTGATAGACGATTCGGGGGTAATTCCTGCACGGTGAAGTCGACGATGATGGCTAGATGGAAGTGGATACATGCCACTATAATTGTAGATATACATTCCAATATTCACATCACCTATCAATTAAATGCTTATTTTAGAAACTCCTACATCACTCTTGAGCCGTTAGCAGCTTTGTATGTACATTTATTAAAACTGAGTTTGTAAACTGTGTTTTTGGCTGTTCTATTTCTTGCTATGAGAGTTTTACTTTGTGTTGTTCACTTAAGTTTTCAATCCTCTCTATAGGTATACATAAAAGCAAATAGAATCAATAATCAGTGACAGACGTGATAAGATCGGGCCCCTAAGTTGTTATATTTTTTCCGCAGTTATTTAATTAGATAATAGTAATCAGTTATTAAACATCTGAAATGAAGCGCTGTCTGAATTTGGTTTGAATTTTTCTGAAGGTTGTATTGAGGTTAGGTCGAGGGTTTTATGATGCTAATTTTATATTTGTTTAGTTTAGTTCAAGTTAGTGGTAAAGGATTTTTTCATCAAAAAAGTGGATTATAAGATAGCAAAACAATATTCTATAAGGTTAGGACTATTGTTAGTTTTTGGTTTAACGCGTTAGTTTTAATAATTTGGTGGTTTATAGTCTTCAGTTCGCTGTCATTTTGCTGACAAAAGTAATTTCAGTTTAGCTAGCTAGAATATCAAAGTATAGAATATCAAAGTAGGGAAATCCCCTGGCTTTAAGAAACAATAGATGGTTTTTAACAAGATGTTTAGCTTGGATCGCACCAAAAGAAATATCATCGTTCTGGAAGAATTTGTTATTGTAATACGTAGAATAACCTTATTCAATAACCGTAAGAATAACACCAATGCAAGAAATAGGAAAACCCAAACTGTACTTAAGTTTGTGACAAAGTAAAGAAGTGTGTCACGTAACTAACTAGAAACAGTTTAACCTTGACATCTCTGGAATAATATCCTAGCAGACATCATTCATTTGGCCTCCGTTTCCCATGATAGATCGATTGGCAATGTTTTCACGTGCAACCAGTCACATTGGAAAAGGCGCCGTCCAATCTGATTGTGTTTGTCTTACAGGACATTATAAAAGAGAGAGTTACTCAAACAGATAGTCATCCCTTTTAGACCTAGAGCTAGACGTGTGTACAAGTCCTTAAAACATAATAAACAAAGACAACAGCGCGAAGGAACTGTCTCGTCTTACAGTTAAAAATTCATCGCCATAGCAGTCCCTCGTAACACTATATTTTACGTCTGTAACTCGTGCCAGTCTTTCGACCGATAAAGCTGAGGCCGATGGCGCACTCTTTACTCCCCTCTTTCCATCAGTGCTCATTTTAAGGGCATTTAAAGCTAATTAAAGCTTCACAGAATGGAAGAAAGTAATGCAAATGTATAAGGTTACTGAGAATCGAGTTCGGGACCTCTCGCGGGACGCCGCGCTCTAACGAACTAAGCCAAACTCGCTCTTGATGAGTACAGATCGTTTATGCAAAGTTATTGCAGAATGCGTTACTCAATTGACCACAATCATGCAGCGAACGAAGAATTCCTTTTCTTGGAATCTGACCCTGGAGTTTAAGCGGTTAATAGCTGATATTGCTACATAGTGGAAAATCAGCTAAGAGGCTGTTTTCACAGTTTTTTCATAAACTGATGATGAAGCATGAAAAACAGTAACTGCTACACTTTTACTGACTTTAGTAAAAAGTACAAGAAAATGTATAGAAACGTACTTGCCTGATAGCCTTGACTGAAACTTTTGTTCAAAGTCATTAAAGTGTAATGCTTCCACGAAATTCTATTCTAAGAAAAGAATCAAACTGCGCCACTGAAAAAGCCACTGAATTTTGACCATTTTGTCGAAGCAGCCTTTTTCCTACCTTGAGTTTTTCGATAAAACGAAAGTCAGAAGAAGAAACAAGTAAGTTACTGGTTCTCGCTTTATTTATTGAAGCGAAAGAACGCTGCGTGAAGAAGAAGCTCATGTTCAAACCCATTGTAAACAACTCAATTCTCTATTGCGTCGGAGTTCCTAGAATCCTTCACTTCCCATTAACATGGCAAAGAGTATAAAAAAGAACTCATGCCACAAAATGTTCCGATCGAAACTTTCTCAAAGTCTCAGTGTATGTAGACTTTCTCTAATTCGCGTACCTTGTGCGTCTAACGTCTTTGTATTGGAATCTTGAAATAGAACATTATTTAAAGATGCCCGTCCTATAAAATGAATATGTAGTCTGATTGTTTATCAGCTGCGCTATTTATTATCTTTTTAAAGAAATATATCCTGTTTACTGGTATTTTGATATCTTTCAGAATGGGTGGAGAGGAATCCAAGCCTGTAACCCCGTCACCACCACCATCACCATCTATGCGTAAGTTTGTACACTTTAGATACACAGTCAATCACACACATCATAGGCCTGACATACATTACTACCATTATTAATATATAAAATCCATCGATAATTCCATGGCATGCCACCATCGGCACGATAATCATATCAGGATTAATTTTTTAAAGGAAGAATGGAAGAATGGGGTGAAATTTTAAACGTTGTTGTTCAGAAGCATGAACATGACTGAAAGTGAAAGTGAAAAGTGAAGATGTTTATTCTAACTTTACGACAATGCTCAAACTCGTTCGCACTAGACGGCATAACGACAAAGTATTGAGTAAGCTGCCGCTTTCGATGTTAGCAATCTTCAGGGTGGATCATTTCAATGTTGACTGAGTCTCTCACTTGTTCCTTCTAAAGTTTTCAAGGACATCCCATGGAGAGAAACAAAAGAATGGGGAGAAAGGTATTAAATATCCTAATGTTATTCATAAATTTTATTCATAAATTTTATTCATAAATTTAATGTTTAAAACAGAAAAGGATCGAGAGCATTGGAAACTGTTTAAAATTTTTTTTTCACTGTTGAGAATTTTAGTACTTTTTCAAATGGCGAAAATTAATAGCAAATTAATTGTTGCGTTGCAGTGGTAGGGTTGAGCTAAAAGCGCAAGTGATCGCCCTTCGACCAGAACCTAACCAAAAAATTAAATCCTTCAACGTCCTTCTAGCCGGCGAAATAGGTTCAGGAAAATCTAGTTTCATCAACAGCCTTTATCGTGTAATTAGAGATGGAGCTCATTTAACTGCGGCAGCCGCTGCAGGAAACATGGCAAGGAGTCTTACTAAAAAGGTATGCGATGTGTGGTATCTAGTTAATTTAATTAGTTTTTGTTGAGTTGGGTTAAGTTGAGTTGAGTTGAGTTCAGCTGAGTTCAGCTCCAGCTCAGCTCAGCTCAGCTCAGTTTAATATAATCTAGTTTAGAGGACAGACTTAACATATAATTAGGGCACGCTTTAATTGGAGCCCAGTTGCGTGTCCCTCGCCTTTATACATATTTTTTTTTTATTCGGTTATTATCATATTTATTTTTAATTCTATTATGTTGGTGAAAGCTTTGTAAATAAATAAGAGTGATGGCACTTAATCCGTGAAACAATAGCTAATAGTCAGTGTCTAATAGTCTAATAAAAACAAAAGCAACGGCAATAGTGTCTAATAATGTCTGTTAGACTAATATCTATTTCACGGATTAAGTGCCATCACTCTATGCGACAAGTTAATTCAAGGCATTTTAAATTTCTCAGTTGACCATTTATCAGATGAGCAAATATGTGCGGATTTGGGATATCCGTGGAATACAAGGTGACAATGACAGTGAGACAGACATAATCAATATAATGCATGCCGTGGAAGGACATGTTCCCGATGGACATAAGGTAATGCCGATCCTCAGGAATCCTGTCATTCAATTCGTTTCTCGCGAAAAGATTTATTGTTAGAACGATTGAAAGGCACTTGCGTGTGCCGACTTTCTTTGTAGATTTCCCAAGCATCATTCGCTAACAGCGCGAATTGAATTCCTAATTCGAACAGTTCTTTTTTAGGATGGGTGTAAAGTCCTGTTGGTTATAGTGCTCTCTTGTGACTATACCTTACTAATGTTTCCAGTACTGACCAGTTTACCCAGTTGTCACAAGGAGACTAGCGAGTGAACTAGTATGGGCTGCATCAGTGTATTAAGCTTAAAATACAATAAGGGGTGTGAATGAAAATATGTAGCACCGTTTAAAAGAGAGAACTTTTACTCCGACGAAGGGCCTATGCTCAATACATTACCATCTGTGTTAATGTTTTTCTTCAGTTCCAACCTGGTGATGAATTTGGTCCTGACAGCCAAGGTTACATTGCAAACCCAAGCCCTGATGTCACAGTTCACTGTGTTGCAATTGTTGTGAACGCCCAAAACGTTTCACAGATGGATCCTGACAGTTTTATCGTTAAAAAACTAAAAGACCTGGCAGAAAAACTTTATGATGAAGGCGAGTAAATGTCGATTGAAAGCTTCACATTTGAAATGAATGGAATGCCCCTTTGGTATCTAATCTTAGATGCCTATGAGGTGAAATTCCTTTTTTGCGTGGTCATAACAATAGTAGTTTGGAGTACATGATTTCAAAGTTTACGATGCCTCGAGCTAGAATTGACAATTTTATAAGCCTTCAAGATGGTGGCGCCATTTGCCTTTGTCGACAGAGAATTCCTCCTGTCTAAAAAAGTCATCTTGGTAACTAAAGTTTAAATGGTTATTTCAAAGGAGAAAACATTTATTTTGTTTCTTATATGTCTTTGTCACTGCCTACCATGCTGTATCGATATATGGTGACATATGGTACAGGTTTGAGGATGTATAAAACCGTCAACCATGCGCCTCAGAATTTGAAGTCTTATTTCAGACGGCAAATAGTCTTCTAACAGCACAAAACAATTTTTGCTTCCTCGGCACGTTTATTTTAAGAAATTAATTTTTTACACAATGAAACTTCATGGCTGATTATTGAATAGTTTCGTTTCTGTTTAGATATACCATTTGTTGTTCTTCTCACTCATATGGATGAGTTCTTCCAGCTAGAAGTGAATCATGATGTCACAAAAATCTTCCACCACATTCCTACAGAAAATCTTGTCAAAAAGATAAGCAACATGGTGCATGGTTTACCAGAAAACCAGATCTTTCCTGTCATCAATTACATAAACCGGGTTGAAATGGACCCCAGCATGGATATTCTGCTTTTGTATGCATTGCGTCAGATGCTTGGTGCTTCCATAAGTTACATTGAGAACAAATACAGAACACCGCCACCAGCCATGTTTGGAAACCCAGAAGCTCTAAAGTTTGGACACCAGGAGGAAGGGGGGAGGAGTGGATAGACGATTCGGGGGGAATTCCTGCCGTTAAAGTCGACGATAATGGCTAGATGGAAGTGGATACATGCCACTATAATTGTAGATATACATTCCAATTTTCACATCACCTAGCATCAATTAAATAATAATAATAATAATAATAATGGAAACTTTATTCTATATTTATACAACAATTACAAATCTCTCTACTTACAGGCAATTTGCAATTGACTACTCAAGTGATACATGCATTTATAAATGTAAACGACAAAATGATTTAGAAAATATATATACATATATATATATCAAAATTTCAATAAGTCTGGGTTATTCCATTCTTTGTTTCGACAGCAGAAAAGGTAATACGTTGATCTGATTGTAATGTTGATAATTTTTTTTACAATATAGTTTTGTTGTTTCTTGTCCTCTAGGCCAAGTTCATTTAACATTTCGATGAAATCAGACGATTGATGGGAGAATACACCTAAAGTACTGATTGAAAGGTTTACAAATTTAACCTGCTGAAATTGATTCTTGTGGTCGATGACAGTCTCGTGATATTTACGTTGTTTCCGGTCTAAGTTGTTTTGTAGATTTGTTTCAAAGCCAACAGTTAACTCTAGAATATACAAGCACTTATTTGATATGGACAACACTATGTCAGGACGCAAGCTGTCACCAGTTATGATAGAGGGGCTCGGAAAACCAGGAAGATCGACGTATAGGGAAGAGTTTTTGATGGATGGTAATAATAATAATAATAATAATAATAATAATAATGACTTTATTTATGTGTCACATCGTTCTAGCTATTTTACAATAACTAATTGGGGACACCTATCTAAAACCCTTTGTAAAACTACTAAAATGTATATCCCAATCCATACCCTGATTCTATACCTAATATCCATCCCATATTTGATATTGACAATTTACAATGATGATTTCCCACCCCTCGCCACTATTTACTCCCATCCCTATATATTTTATATACCCCCTAAAATAAATTTACCCCTCTAACCCAATCTTTAGAACCTTAAAATGTTCCCCACATAACTTAACTTAAAGAAAATATATAAATATAACTAAATAAATTAGCTAATTACTACACAAATAACAATTCTCGCACTTTTCCATAAGCATATCTTCAATATCTAGTTTGCGTATTTGTTTCTTAAAGGCATTAAGTGACGTCGCCCTTTTAACAGCCTTGCTAATCCTAGCCCATATATATGGGCCCATATACCTTATACTATGCTTTCCATAAGTGATTTTATTATATAACTATGACGTAATTTTACCATATAAGGATGAGAGAACTAAGCAAATATGAGGCCGTATTATATGCCGTATTACATAGTTGAAAACCGGTTGGCCATATTTTACATAAAACAATCGGAAAATAGGAAACTAAGAAGCAGTTATATAATAAATCCCTAATTAGATATTTTCTTGTATATTACGGGCTGACATTTTACTCATCGCTCGTATTTTGCCTCGCCTAAAGGCTCGGCAAAATACGTACGCGACTCGTAAAATATCAGCCCGTAATACACAAGAAAATATCTAATAAGTGGTAAGTATTAAATCTAGGGATTTCAAAATCCTCCGAATTTCTAAGGTTATATTTCTTATCATTATTAATAAAAAGATTTGATATGTAAGAAGGAACTAAGTTATTCTTAACTTTATACATTAACGTCGCCAAGTCTTGAAACCTTCGATTACGCAATGTTGGAAGTTTGGCCCTCCCCAGCAGTTCCCTATAATGACTATAATTCTTATCACAATAGATAGCCCTTAAGGCCCTTTCTTGAATACGTTCTAATTTTCTATTATCTGATGCACGGCAGAACTGCCATACTGTGTGACAATAAGTCAACTGAGGTAAAATAAACGATTTATATATAGTTAGTTTAGCAGAAGTTGATATCATATTCTTAAATCTCATTAGTACTCCCACCTTTTTAGACCCCTTACTACAGGTATTCTTAATATGGTCAGAAAAGGACAAATTCTTATCTATATTGACACCTAATAAATTGATATTAGATGTAGCCTCTACACGTTTGTCCATGACATTAATGTACATTGTTTGGTTCTTGCATTTTGATCCCAGGCACATCGCTTGATATTTACTGTGGTTGCACTTCAGCTGATTATCTTTGTACCACTCAGAAATACGTCGACCTTCGTCATCCAGTACAATTTCCACGTCTTCAATTTTGTCTCCACTCGCGTAGACCTGGTGATCATCGGCGTACATTGCCAGATTTCCATTCTTTGATCTGATTACAAGGTCATTTTGGAAAATATTCCATAGTAGTGGTCCAAAATTAGAACCCTGTGGACACCCTCTTGTAGACTCTTTCCAATCACTCATATCACCTGTTCTCATCCTTACCCTATTTTTTCTTTTAAAAAAATAGGATGCCATCAGCTGTAACGCGTTATCAGAAAAATCATAAGCCTTTAGTTTCGCCAACAGTAATGGTGGATGCAAAGAGTCAAACGCTTTCGACAAGTCCGTTGATAGTAATCCAACAACCTTACCACTGTCCAACATCGCTTTCCAATCTTCCACTAATTTTAAAAGAGTTGTCTCACAGCTGTTTGACTTACGATAAGCAGTTAGGTTGTCGTACAATCTAGGCTCCATGAATGCAGTAATTTGTTTTCCAAGTACTTTCTCAAAGACTTTGCCTACTAAGCCTAGTGGTTTCAGCCAAGTCTCCTCGCCATATTATATCTTATTTTCAATATAGGTGTATTGTATATTTAAATTCTAAATAAATTGTATTTCTATTTAAATTGTATGAAATGGCAAAATAAACTTGAACTTGAACTGCACTAAGAACTGTCACCGGTCTATAATTACTTACATCCCTTGGGTTGTCCTTTTTATACACTGGGACCCATTCGCCTTTTTTCCATTCTACGGGCCATTGTTTCTCTTCAATACAATTGTTAAACAATTTTGAGAGTGATGGAGCTAAAGCCTCATTTGCTAATTGAAGAATTCTAGGAGGTATCTTATCATGACCGTCCTTTTTGTTTACTTTAATGTTCTTGAGCATATCTTGTACTTCGCCAGTTCCAATTCTGTTGAATTCAAACTTCGGACTATTAACCACTCTCTTATTCTTACTTATTTTTTGAACAGCTTTATGATTGCACCATTGTTCTTCATTGATAGTAAACAGATTAGAATCACCTATTCCATTTGCGACATTCGTGAAATAACTAACAAAGGAATTAGCCACCATTGTCTGATCTTTTATCGTGCTTTCATCGCTGTCCAGTATTATTGCATTGTTATCATTAACATTTGTTTTAGAACCCAGAAACGGCTTGAATACTTTATAGAACTCCTTTGGATTATTATTCATTTCATTAGTTTTGTCCTTCCAGTACTGCTTTAGTGCTCTTTTTCTTAAGCGTGTTGCCGTGTTCCTCCAGCTTTTCTTTAATTGTAGGTTTTCCTCTGTCGGGTTTTTCGAAAATCTTTTTGAATATTTTCTCTTATTTTTGCTGGCATTCTTCCATTCCTGCGTCATATATGGAACGTCCCTCGATCTTACTTTCATCGTCTTTAAAGGAACATGTTCATCCAAGATGTTATTTATCAAGGAAACCCAGTAACCGGTCTTGTCGTCAATTGTCTCAAATAACTCACCAACATGCCACGGAGCAGTCTCTATGTCATACAATAGCTCCTCCACATTCATTGTCTTGTAACTTCTAAAGGTGACGTTCTTATTTGGATAACAAATGGCTTTCACATTCATGACTCCATAAACCATAGCGTGATCACTTATTCCAGGGTTGAAAACGTCAGCGTTTCTAAACAAATTCAGGTTTATTTGTTAAGATCACGTCCAACAATGTACTTGTTGTTGTTGTAACTCTGGTAGGTTTCTTGATAAGACATGTCAGACCGTGTATCTCTTCCAGATCTGACAATATCTTACCTTCTTTATCATCTGGTCTACTACGGTCAAGATTTAGATCCCCAGTTATCACCACAAACTGCTTTGTGATCGAAGCCCACATAATTACATCATTCAGCTCATTTTCCAGTCTCAGATAGTAGTCATTTCCTACTGCTCTCGGTGGTCTATATATTCCTAAGACAGCAACTTCGTGTCTTCCAAATTTAGATTCAACAGCCAGTACTTCAATTGTTGTGAATTTCTTTGGGAGTTTAAGCTTCTTAGTTGGAAGACTTGATGAGAAGTAAGCCATCACTCCACCTCCGCCCTTAATACGATCTTTACGGTAGATGTTATAACCCTCTATTTTGAACTGTGAACTTGGATATGTTGAATCAATCTTGGTTTCTGTAAGGAATATAACTTGTGCCTTGAAATCATTGATTAAAATTTTCACATCTTCGAGTTTATTTTGCAAACTATTTACATTTAGATGCATAATTAGCAGATCACGACTGTCCTTTTGTCTTTCTTCAATACAAGGGTCTTTTTGAATGTCATTTGCATGATCTCCTTGTAATTCATCAAATTCCAATAAACTCGAAGGGTTTGAAATATTCTCTTGAAATCTTCCATCGTCGAAGAAAGACTCAGAAAATGGAAAAAGGTAATTAATACACATCCAGTTTTCCAATGTAATATTTCCTTGATTCCTTTTGGTATTGGAGCCATCATTTACCACGCAGTTGAAATGAAATTTACTCAAACACTCAATACATTGCTGTGCACGTTGATTCTTTCTTATGGTTTTCGAACATACGTTGCATGCTAAAGCCTTGGGTCTTCCTGGACCTGGATGTACATGAACATCATTCGAAGTTAAGAGGAATAACAAGAATAAGTATTTATTTGCATGTACATGTCTAGTGGTCCATTTGAGGCCTAACTTTCGACGCTCGTGTCTTGTAGAATCATGTCCATTTTCGGTTAACTTCGCTAAAATCTCGTGGCCAAGGTCGATTCTTCCAGTTTTGATGCTTATTTCAAAAACTCTTAAATGCTTATTTTAGATGCTTATTTATTTTAAATGCTTATTTTAGAAACTCCTGCAGCACTCTTGACACGTTAGCAGCTTTGTATGTACATGTATTAAAACTGTAAACTGTAAACTGTGTTTTTTGCTGTTCTATTTCTTGTTGTGAGAGATTTTTATCTTGTTTCTCCGATACAATTTTAAGTCTATTCTCATTAGCTAGAATAATCCATCAACAACTCCTAACAGTTATACGTGGACAGCTTTTGATTACAGTAATTGATTCAGTACTTCACTGAGTCTCTACAAGTGAGCACGATCAGCCCTGACACCTAAATTGTTACATCTTTTCGTTGTTGGTATCCATTAAACATCTTGGCCCAAAAGCCCGCTAAGTTCTCATCTCGGATTGAAACCAATGGTTTTCTTTAAGAGTTAATCCTAGCGCTAATCAGGCTTTCACGAACTCAGCCCTGGAATAACAGGTTGCCTGATTAAGTCACTACCATTGTTATATCCAACCAATGGATAATTTGAATTTTCCAGGAAACATGAGGTGCTTAACAACTTACCAGGAAAAACTGGAAATTCCAATTTAAAAATTAAACAAATGGTGTACCTCATTCCGATCGGAAAAACTCGATCTTCTGATTGAGGTAGTCCACTTTCCCCGCGCTTTTGTGTTCTTCCAGTAGACGCGTGTACCATATGTCGGAAGTCAAGTTTTGATACAACCACATTTTTACCATCATCACCACCATTACCACCACCATCATCATCATTATCATCATTTCCATGTTTTGTTGGGTTATCAGTGTTACCGACGTCCTTCGCTATTGTATATACAAAGTAACGTTTTGTCATTTAGAACATTTTTGTGATAATAACAGTGGTACGTATTTTATTTAGTACAGTAAAACCTCTATTTACGTACACCCCTAAAATAGGAACTCCTCTTTCCTTCGTCTATACGGTGTCAATATCTGATACAACATCAGTTTAATAAAACCGGAGCAAGATGGATCATTTATGCAGAGTTTCGAAGAATGCGTTACTCAATTGACCAATCACAGCGAACGAACAATTCCTTTTTCTTGGAAGCTGACCCTGGTACAGGTAACGCAAAACTCATTGATTCTTTGTCTACAAGTGTTTACATTATTTAACCTCTTCCACGAAATTTGCTTCTAAGAACAAAATTAAACGAAGCAACTAAATGTTTACTATAGCCGGTAGTTCTAACACAGTTGCATCGTCGAACCCTAGCTTTTTTCTCAGTGGCCGCACTCATATACATATTAACAATCGTGTTGCCATTCTATATATCTGGTTAGTACTACAACATGTTTTCAGTAAAACCGGAACAATAGATTGTTTATGCAGACTTGACGCAGAATGCGTTACTATATTGACCAATCAGCGAACGAACAATTCCTTTTTCTTGGAAGCTGACCCTGGAGCAGGAAACACAAATCTTATTGGGTGAACGTCTAAAAGTGTTTACATTATTTAACCTCTTCCACGAAATTTGCTTCTAAGAACAAAACTAAACTACAATACGAAGTCACTGAATTTTGACCAGTCAATAGTTTTCACACAATCGCTTCGTCGAAGCTTTTTTTCCTGGCGTGAGTTCTTCGATAAAAGAGGAAATTCAGAGGAAGAAAAAGAAAAAAGGTAAGTTTATCTCGCGGCTACAGAATGCTGCTTGGAGAAGAAGATCACGTTTAGACACATCGTACACAATATCTCTCTTGTGCAGGAGTTCCGGGAAACCTTTGATAAACGTGGTAAAGAAGTATCATAAGAATACCCATGTCACAAAATTTGTCGAAATCGTCTTGACTTCTTGTCTTTATATTACGTATGTTTTACGTCTCTTACGTCTTTGCCCTGGAATCTTGAAACTATGTAAGGCAAACTTTGCACAGCTTTGGGGCGTGAAAGCCTGATATTGATCGTATCACGTGAGTTCCAAGACCATTAAAATTAAGTTTGCAGCGCTGGCAAGTAACCATCGGTAGCAAGCCTTTGTTTGCTTTTAAATCTATTTCCGGCTTCTTCGTATATGTAACATGACTCGATTCAAAAATAATTGAATGAAACTGAAATATTCCGAGGACTGCCAAAATTGGACGAGGCCGCAAAGATCAGTATACTTTAGTTCAATTATTTCAATTGGACAAGCATGGAGTCCTATTACTTATTAATTATATAGTTGCCTCTAAACCCGATATTATGAGCACTTATCTTATAATTTATTTTTGGTGAACTGTTCAATTTCAAGTGCATGTCCAATTTAACAAAAATTGGACAGTTGACGAAAATTAAAGACAACAACAATACAATACAATGTCTTTATTTAGTACCACATATTTACATTTTATACGTTTAAAAGAAATATTAGATTAAAACAGGATTTTTGGGTACAGGCCACCTATAATAACCATGTAAGGCTAACCAAGATAGGTGGCTTATATTGGCAATATTGGATTTATCTTGTCGTGACTCGGTAGAAATAGTTTTAAAGATGAGCGTTGTATATAAAATGAGTTGTTTATGAGGTGCACGACTTTTTAAGAAATACATGATGTCCTGTGCTGTTTACTGATATTTTGATTTTTTTTAGAATGGGTGGAGAACAATCCAAGCCTGCACCAACACCCCCGCCAGCACCAGCGCCGACGTGTAAGATTGTACACTTTAGATACACAGTCTATTGAAGAAATGGTCAACACTCAGCAGTGCGTCCATTGAGTTATGGATGCACGCGGGAGGCTGCTAAGCACGAGAGAAGCTATAGTTGTACTCGGCTACGCCTCGTGCGACTCTTACGCTTCTCTCGTGCTTAGCAGCCGACCAAGTGCATCCATAACTCAATGGATGCACTGCTGAGTGTTGACCATTTCTTTTATAACGTAGACAAACGAAATAAGCCGCACGTTTAACCACAATAAAAATACTGATGACCTTCAAAGCTCTCCATACAACGCGGTTTTGTCTTTGAGTCTTTTGGACTGAAGCTTTTCCCCGCACTAAAGTTTGGAAAGCTTTCTTCATCGTAGCTACTTTAAATCAACCAACAAATCGATTGAAAATAAATCAAAAAATAAATCATCCATTTCAATAAAATAAAAAGGCAAGAAAAGGAATCATTGACGTCAGCGTGCTGTCCATCGAGCTTGGACGCACGCAATCAGAGCGCGCGTTATATATTACCTATGTTATAACACAGATTTATTGTCTGGTTGGTCCATTTCTACCCGTGCCTATATATCCTTCTTTCAAAAAAGGTTGTCCTTGATTTTGGTGCATACTGCATAGTGAATACTGCATACCAAGACTGAAATGTATTATGGACAATTTGTAATCGGGTAACAAGAGACTTCACTTATGTTGATTCTCTGTTTCCTCTCGGGTTGAATCTAACTAGACTTTTTCCGCAACTTTTTTACTAATAAAAATTGTGAAAAATCCCCAAAATTTGATGTTCGCAATGCATTTCAGTCTTGGTATGCGGTATTCAGCATGCATTAAAACTGAGGACAACTTTTTTTGAAACAGGTATATACACTCAATTGCAGAAAGGTTGTAGTCTACATTTATACAATATATGAATATCTAATGAGATGCAAAATCTGAAATATTGCTTAAATTGGCAATGCCTGCATGCAATGCTTGCAAAAATATATTTTTGGTCTTTTTAAACTCTCACAGGAATCAATAAACTACATTTCGTGTGTTGTAAGCACTTATTTACTAATTGCATCTCATTAGATATACTGAATAAAATAGATATTTGTATTTTTTTTTGTATTTTTTTGTATTTGTATTTTTTAGATTTAAAAATCTATTTACAACCAATTGAGTGTGTATACCAATTTCAAAAAAGTTGTCCTTGATTTTATTGCATACTGCATATAGTAAATACTGTACACCAAGACTGAAATGCATTGTGGACAATTTGTTATTGGGTATCAAGAAGTGCTACTCATGTTAATTTTTTGTCTTCTCTCTGGTTGGATCTAAGTAGAGTTTTCCTTCCTTAATTATAATATTTGTGCAAATTAACAGAAGCATCCACAATGCATTTCGCTCTTGGTTAGCAATATTCACTATGCCTAGTATGCTATAAAAACTGAGGACGACCATTTTGAAATAGATATATACCAGTTATAATTAATATCCTATTTATCAATGAAGGTTGTCCTTTGTTATATTGCATATTGCATGTTACATATTGCACAATGCATTAATTGTGGCTGTGTATTGAGAATTGCATATATAATTGGGGATGTAAAACCTTTTTTTTCCATTTTTCAGTTCTTTGGACATGAAATACACTGCATTTTTGTAGATCGTATTAAAAAATTATTGAATGTAAAGATGGAGGAAGGATATGAAAAAAATTTTTTTTAAAATATACTTTATTTTATATTTTTATATTTATTTATTTTTTCTTTCTTTCATTTATCCATTTTATTTTAAGGAAAGCAGTGATTGGTTAATTTCTGATAGAGTTACCCTATTTAGTAACTAAATGCATTCAATTCAATTCAATTATAGGTTTATGAGTTTAGTCATATCACATGTTAATTGTGCACCAAAAGTAGAGTGTATATATTTAATTGTAAATTTGTACAATTATGAATTGCAGTGACTTTCACAGCATGGAGACCAATAAAAGGTTGGAGTAATAGGTAAGGACCTTTTAGAATTGTTGTACAAAATGAATTTCCTAGAAGGTAAATGTCTGCATACACCTTTTTTGCAAAAATTATGTAAATTTCTGCATAAATTATGTAAATGTCTGCATACACCTTTTTTGCAAAAATTATGAAAATTTGAATATCAACAAATGTGGATCAATTTAAAACAATTTGTGGGAGAATGTTTCCCCCACATTCCTATCATCAGAGCTTCACGATAGAAAACAGTGAAGCTATCCCAGAATTTCCTCTGACTCGTTATATCTATTGTACTATGTGACATTTAAAGTTTTAAGGTGGCCCGTACCTATTGATTTGTTTGTCAGACATAAATTTTTCATCGCGTCTTTTTACATCAAAACCTTGTCCAATTTCTAAGAAATTTGCAGCCATTTGTCTACAAGCCTTGAAATTTTTACCGATAATGATTTTTCTGCGAATTAGATCAAATAATTGGAGATATCAGACGATTTTTAAAAGTAGCTTTATGAGAAATATTGGTCATAAATCCAAAAATCTAAGGTGAATTTTTTTCGTTAATCCAGTATAAAGGCATAGAGGAGTACATACAACATGTATCGTGCCAATTTAATCCTTAGAAGTTGCGATACGAAATTTGCGCTGCCTGTTACGACGCAAAATTATGTTGTCAAAACTACCGCCAAAATGTCAACAAAATTTCAAAAACAGCGAGAAACATATCTGCTAGAAGAAAGACAAATGCCTATTGTAACTTGTGAACAAAATATGGAGACATGAGAAGCTAAACGCCAATGTTATCCTCAAGCAAATTTGGGGAGTAATTTTTGTGACCACGAGGTAAACGTTGCAAATTTGTATTATTTCGACTTCTACAAATTCTGTCGAATTGTTTTGTGAAATTTTCTAAGTATGGGATAAAACAAGGTGTTAACATACCTGCTACCAAGTGTCTTTGCAATTGTCTTTGCTGCACTAGGTATAATTCAGTAAGCTTCAAAAGTAAGCAACTACATCGAGTCGACGTTTGAGCTGCCAAGGTGGAAAGCCCTCACGGTTTGTTAATTTATTCAAAACGACACCTTACTATCTGTTGCAAAATTCCGCACGGGATTTAGACTCAGAAGCAATTGTATTCAGAGAACTACTGTCTTTATTCCCCAAAAAAATTTATCGGTGGAAAGCTCAAGGCTTGAAGATAAATGGCTGCAAATTTCACAGAAATCGGACAAGGTTTTGATGTAAAAAGACGCGATTGAAATTCATGTCTGACAAACAAATCAATAGGTACGGGCCACCTCCTACCGTATGCGCGAAAAAACAAAAACAAAAACAAATGGTCGAAGGTTGTTATAGATAAAAACGCCACAATTAAGTAAAAACACATTCAGCGAAAGAAGATAACCATTCAATTCCAGATTACCGCCAAAAAGATATCCCTCTTGAGTGTCTGCTTTTACCATTTGTGCGATCTAATTGTCAGAAGTAATGGTTTAGTGTTGGTCTACTCGCGGTGATTCTTCATAGCTTCAAAATCAACTCATTTCACACAAAAAATTGTTGAAATTGACCCCCCCCCCCCCCCTCCCCAACCTGCGGCCGATGGAAACCGATTGAAAACATTGAAAATAATTTAATTTGTAGTAAGCAGACAGAGAGTCATTCTCGTACTTTCGGCACCAGGCCCTCGAGCTTCACACTGCCCACATTATAGGTATTACTTCACTCTGTTTACTTTATACTCTTATTACATACTAGTGTCAGAGAGGACCTTAAAGAGCACGTTTCAAATCTTGCACCGGTGACAAATGATGAGACCCACATTCCATTTTTCAACATTGTTCTCACGGGGCAAATAGGAGCAGGAAAATCCAGCTACTTCAACAGCATCAACAGTATGATTACTGATCGAGTTATTACAACTAAAGCTGATACAGGAGAGGCTGCACACAGCTTGACAAAAGAAGTAAGTAGCCTTGTTCTGGAAGTGAATTCAAACACAAACGAAAACCGCCAAGATAACCTTAATTTTTTTTTTGCGCTTTCGCGCACGGGCCTTCATACACATAGAAAGTTTATTAAGGCGAAAAAAAACCCCCACTTTGTACCGGCCCGCTCGTCGTTCATACGTCTTCGAGCGCGCGCCCAAAATAACCTAAAGAATCTTTCATCTGAGTGAACCAATAAATAAATAAAGAAAGAAAGAAAGAAAGAAAGAAATGGATCAATGGATCAATGGATCAATGGAGCAATGGAGCAATGGATCAATGGATCAATGGATCAATGGATCAATGGATCAATGGATCAATGGATCAATGGATCAATGGATCAATGGATCAATGGATCAATCAATCAATCAATCAATCAATCAATCAATCAAGCTGAGTGTCGGAATCGTTCAAGCTGTTTAAAAAATACGAAAATTTATTATCCAACTCATCATAGACGAGTAAAAATATCGCGTGAGTAGGACCGGTTTGACAGGTTTGAGCGTGAAAGCGTGAAAGTTTAGATTTTCTTCGAATATTATCGAAGTTGGTAAGCTCTAAAATAGTTCTTGAATAAAATTAGTTCGTAATGTTAAGTCGATTGAACTAAACTCATTGCCAGCTACATATTTGCATCGATTTTTCAAAACTATGTGAATTTTTTTTTTTGAGCTACAAATTTCAAACACAATTACTCAATGAAAACCGCAAAAACTCTGAAAAATAGCTCTCGTTTATCAATTAAACTGAACATACCTTTATTTTCTTGACCACTGATTTTTGAAAAACCCCTTAGGTATGAAACACAAAACTATCAAAAGCTACAAAATAAACTCCTTTTGGACCTCGTTTCCAACTTGACTTCAGGCTTTCAACTGGCACTTGTTTTGATGAAAACGGCTCTCGAAGGTCGCAAATTTTCTTCACTTCATTTAGTCAAGAGCTTTGAAGTTTCAGTTTTCCAAAAGACGTAGTTTGTCTTATGGGCAACACATTTTAACAGAAAACAGACGAATTTAGATGAAAATTTGACCATGGATGACAGAACGTGACTACAACTGTCAGAAAACTTGTTTAACCAGTTTGTGCGTATTAGCCAATCAAAAATCGTCCTGCTGGTCACGTTTAGTAACGCGACGTCTCGCGACAATAAAAAGGTTTCGAAAAATGCTCCCTTTGGGCTAAAACCAAGGTCCGTCTAAAGGCTCGCCAAAATACTGCGTGACTCGTAAAATATCCAGCCATACTCCACACAAAACTGTCTAATAGGATATATATAATAATGATAATAATAATATATGTATAATATATATATTCTTTTTTTGGTAGTTTCGTATTTACGAAATAAAGCCACGCCCTAATGCTTCACCCGTGCCATGGAGGATTATTGACACTATGGGACTAGATGTTCACACTGGTGAAGTTGACGTGAGGAACCTACTGAAGGCAGTGGATGGTCATGTACCAGATAAATACAATGTAAGTCTGTGTTTGACTTGTTCCAGCTACAGTACCTTATAAAACCATACCGTGGAATATCCCACCAGTCACTTGTATTTTCTAGTATACAGGTAAAAAAGAAAGAGAAAAGAAAAGTGACGAATGCCACGAGAAACCATTGTATATAACTATATTATTCCACACCATAGAAAATACAGCCAATAGACAGCCAATAGACCATTTCCGAGATGCGTAGACCACTGACAAAAGTATCGCGGGCACGACTTGAAAACGAGGTATTTTCGGGCACACTTGTTTCTGACAGAAACTTTGGAAGTTATAAGGCTAAAATAACACCTTTTTGCGTCTGTCATTTAAGCTGTAAGACAAAACTAAAGGTTCCAGCTTTGTAATGATTTTGCTCTAGCTATCTGGTCTTTCATTTCTGGCTATGAAGCCAAAAGAACAGAGTCCTGAAGGGCGATATCAGCTGAGCCGTTTCGGCTCTGTCAAGGGCTAGCAGGTATTTTCTTTTATTCTTTATCATGTCTCGTATCTGGAAGTCTACATCAATATTTAATAATATCTGAAGTAAATAGAGCTGATTTTAGAAGATGTTTTATTGTTAACGATCAACGAGCGATTGGATATTTCACTAAAAAAGCTGTAAGTTGAGAATTTTATGACTTTATTGTACAAAAACATTAATACTCTAATAAACAAAATGATCAATAAATTATTTTCTATTGAATCTTGAATGTTTTTATGAGTTATTCTTCAATTGAAGCATTTATTTTCTCCTTTTATCAATGCTCTGTTGTGGGGATTTCTCGGGGAACTTTGACTCAGTGATCGATTTTAATGTCAGAAAGTCGCCAAAAACAGTATATTCTTTATATCAGTGGAATTCTACATGGATTCAGTTGTCGATATGTAATGATAGAAGTGATGATTTTTCCATGAGGTCTTAAAATCTGATTGTTTTTGAATCGTCTGTTCAGAAAAATCTTTAATTTCTGCTAATTTGTTGACATTGCCCGAAAATGCCTCGTTTTCAAGTCCGTCCGCGATCTTCTTGAAAGCGGTCTCCGCATCTCGGAAATGGTCTATTGCCGCAATGTCTCATAGGTAGGAACAGACAAAAGTTGAATACCGCCGATCGAATATACAACGGCTTTCCTGCTTTCTGATTGGCTGTATTTTCCATGGTGTGAGATAAGATTAGTAGTATTTGTGTCCCCACGTGTTATGACCTATGAACACCTCATCAGTTCTTAAAATCATGAATTTGTTTTTTAAACCTGTTTTTCAAATTTAAATCAATGCAAATACCTGCATTGTATCTTGTTGCTGTTATCCATTTGAAAAAAAAGAATCTAACATAATGAGTTTCTTTTAAGTTTACAAGTGGCAAAGATTTCCACATCGACTGCCCTGGTTTTGTTCCTACTCCAACATTAGCACAACAGGCTCACTGTGTTGCAGTGGTGGTCGATGCAAGCAAAGCAGATGTCATGAACGAAGGAATGTGGAGACAACTTCGTAGTTTGAGACAGGGCCTCATTTCCAGAAGTATGTGTACTATTCTCTTATGTTTTCTGCACTGCTTAATTTCCAACCTTGCATGGATATATTGTGTGTTCACTTCACCCTTTTCTTTCTCTCTCAATTTTTCCTCCTTTGTTCTTTTTACAGCTCTCTTTCCGGTTCTATGTCCTCACCGCTCTCTCCCTGTCTTCTCAGTTGTGTTCTCATCATACTTTCTCTGTCTACTCTCCACTATCAATCTCTGTTCTTTCTTTTACTTAATAATATACATGCAAAAATTTCTCGATGCTGATTGGCTAAGAGCAGTGCTGTTTCGAGGAAATTTAGTGCAGAAAAAGGGAAATTTAGTGCCAAAAAAAGAAAATTTAGTGCAAATTTATTTTAGCAGAAAACAGTCAAAATGCACTTAAACGTCAAATTCTTCTTTTTATTCATCAAAGAAAATATTTATAAAACACTTTTAGCGGGATTTGTTTCCAAAATTGTCGAAAATATGCAAAGAAAAATGTCAAAAAGTGACCAAGTTTCGGGTGAAAAGTTTTGAATTTTTTCCTTGAGCGCGCGCTTGGTGACGACATTCGAACACTAGGCGCGCGCTAACCTGATTTTTCAACTGAAAAGCTACAGAAAACTTGAAAATATTGCTTGAATTTTTGCATGTATATTATTAAAAGGAAATAATATGGTATACTCGTGCAATTTAGAATAAATTTGACTCGTGAGTTTTCAAAGAGCACAAATTGCACTCGCCCTACGGGCTCGTGCAATTTTGAACTCTTTGACAAAACTCACTCGTGCAAATTTATTCTAAATTGCACTCGTAACCATATTATTCCCTATACAAAATTTTCTCTTTGGATATTTTCCTAGACATTCCAACATACATCATCCTGACACACATTGACGAAGCATGTGTTGAAGTACGAAAAGACGTGAAAAATGTCCATCGCAGCATCAAAATTCGTGATCTCGTGTCAAAAGTTGGAAAACAGTTGATGGGTCTTCCAGAAAACCAGATATTTCCAGTCAAGAACTACAGTAACGAGATGGATGTCAAAGATGATATTGATATCTTGCTTCTCTACGCTTTGCGTCAGATGTTGTACTCGGCTCAAGGACACATTGAAAACAAAATGTAAATTACCAGAGATGTTGTCAAAGCAACAACAGAGATTACTAACCTGTAAAACAGAGGCGTTGCATGCTTAAAACATAGTATGGGTCATATATACAAGCACCTTCTTGAAACTCCAGACTAGTAGTATAGCTTAGAAACTCACCTCAGTTGTAGCTTATATGAAATAATTAATAAGCATTATACTCATTTCAAACACCATAAAGAACATTTTACGATTGCAAAGTCCACGTTTTTTATTGTAGGCAGAAAGATTTCATTTAACCTGAGAAAGAAAGATGACTATTTATAGTTTGTACTAGTTGACAAAGAACCAGTGGCGTAGCGAGGGAGGGGAGGCAGGGGGCAGGGGGGGATCGCCCCCTAAAATCAAGAATTTTGGGCTTGAGCCGTCATCTGAAGGATGATGTCAATGATATCACTTTAAAGTTTTACTTTTAATCTAATTCAATATTCAATTCAATCAATCAATCAATTAACTTTATTTACCCACGGTAAACGCCATCAGTGGGACTGTTTTTCAGACGTGCCGTGCTAAAAAATATATATATACAATGTAAAAAGCTAATGTCTAAATATTCTAAATATTCAAATGTTATCTCAAGTATAATCCACACTTGGACGAAGTTTGTTTCTATTTCTCAATGCTGGACAAATTCCCAGGCATTTGCTTTTGTCCCAAATGGTCCTTCTTAGGGAAATTAGCATATTTGAGCTATTTTTGTTGTGTTGAAAGGCTCTCAAGAAAATTCCTCCCCCCCCCCCCCTTTGCTCAGACCTCGCTACGCTCTGCAAAGAACAAAAGAAAACAATGGACTTAGGGTCTGCTACTTACTATTAGTTTGCCAGCTTTTTCACGCGGGTTAAACCAAAACGCACCACAGATATTTTCACGGTTTGGTTTTTACTTTTCCAACAGTTTTTGATCCCATGACCCCTCCCGAAGACGTTTGTATCTAAAACATGATCACAAAGTACAGTGGCTTTGCAGTTGGCATTCTTAAAGGATAGCAGAAACAAGAAACTCAAAAACGTGATGTGACGCTCTGCCTTGCTTTGGAGCTATTTTTAGAACTGTTTTGCTTGCTGACAGTTGAAAATCTTACCATGCATGCATTTCAGCAGAAGTCGCTCTACACAACCGAAGGAGACCGGATCGAATTCTAAAAATAGCTTAATTGCGTGACAACACGTCACGTGGAATTCGGCTAAACGCGCGTAGAGTCTCATGAGTCTTTTGGCCTTAGTTGTTCAAAAGTGTTAAAAGAAAACATTAATTTGAACCCTGACAAGGCTTAGCGCTAACCCCCTTTAATTTCAAACAATTGTCGCCCTGGTTATATGTTCTACCGGTGTTTATGAAATTGTGTTTTTTGTTGTTGTTTGTTTGTTTGTTTGTTTTTTCTTTTGTTTTTGTTTTTGTAACAGATTATCTATTTGACTGCGCAACTTGCATTGCCGTTCTGCCCGCAATTATAGACGTTGTCTTCAAAAGCAAAGTGTGCGATACACCCAACTCTTATCGCCCCTCAACCAAACCCCCTTTGACATTGAACGCCATTTACACACCACCACCACCGCAACAGTAATCATCATCATCATTGTTGTCATAATCATTATCATCATTTCCATGTTTAGTTGGGTTATCAGCGTTATAGACTGCCTTTGTCATCTCATGCATATACTGTAATTGTATGTTTCATCATTTTAATTAAACATTCTGTGGCAATGAGAGAAGCTTTTATTACAAAGTATATATTATGTTGTTGCGTGAAGGGTTTTATGGTAGGTAAAACAAATAAGTCTTAGGTCAGTTGCAAATATTAAATTGAAACAAAGTGACGCTCGAATTGCAGCCGTGGTGGCTTCGGTGCGCCCGCGAGCCTGTGTGAGTAGGAGGAGGCTTGATACGAACGAAACTCCCACGGCTGAAAACCGATCCGAACTGAAAGTGGGTTGAGAAAAAAACAAACAATCAGAAAAATGCCCTAAATTTACACCAGTGACAAATTTCCAATCACGACATATATATGGCAATTGAGTAGCCTTAATACTTAGTACTACAACACATTTGTACTTGCACTGTAAAACCGAAACCGAGTAGATTGTTTATCCTGCAGGGTTATAGCGGAAGGCTATAGTGTCCAATCACCGAACGAAGAAATTCCTTTTTCTCGGAAGCTGATCCTGGAAGAGGAAACACAAATCTCATTGAATCAAAAAGTGTTTCATTTTAGCTCTTCCATGAAATTCGCTTCGAAGAACAGAATCAAACTGTACCGTAAGAAGCCACTGAATTTCGACCAGTCAAGTATAGCTACATTGGCACAGTCACTTCTTCGTCGTGAGGTCATTGATAGAAAGAAAAACGTTAGAAGCAAAAGCACAAGTAAGTAAATTCTCGTTTTATTTGTCTCTGCAAAAGAGGATCACGTTCAAACTATGTCTCTTGCGCTTGAGTTCCGGGAAGTATTAAAAAATTGCCAAAATTTTCTTGAAGTTTCAGCATATGTAGAATGTCTCTAAGTCGCGTATTTTGTACGTCGGTCGAGTAGCGTCTTTAATTGTTTTTGAATCTTGAAGCTTTGTAAGGCAAACTCCGCACAGGAAATAAAGTCAGGGCGGGAAGAATAATAAACAGAGGCGGAAAGCTCCGGTGATGGCTTCGGTAGATGGACGACCAATGGTACGTACTGGTCCGTACTTGCATGGAAGCTAGCCCCAAGACAACTGAAAAGCGTCAATCGTTGGCAATTGCAAGTAACCGTCTGTAACCTCACATTTCCCATTAAAGGCCTCTTCATTGTCTAGTTTTAGTGATTCTATTAGAAATAGAAGCTCTAAAGATGCATGTGGTATAGAAGTATTTATCAGTTGCGCCAGGTATCGCATCGCCCCAATAATTGGGCTTGTTGGATGTTCTAGAGAAAACTATAAAAAGTACGAACCCCCAGTCTGTTTCCTGTGTGATTAACTAAAGAAATTTGTTCATATATAACTTAAGGTGGCCCGTACCTATTGATTTGTTTGTCGGGCATGAATTTCAATCGCGTCTTTTTACATCAAAACCTTTTCCATTGCTGAGAAATTAGCAGTCATTTGTCTTCAAGCCTTGAACTTTGCACCGATAATGATTTTTCTGCGAATTGGGTCAAATATCTCGAGATATCAGACGATTAAGCATTGGTCTTTCTTATAGCAGATATCGGGTTCTCGCTGTTTTTGAAATTTTGTTGAGATTTTGGCGGTAGTTTTGACTACATAATTTTACGTCCTAACCGGCAGCGCAAATTTTGTATCGCAACTTCTAAGGACTAAATTGGCGCGATACATAGTCCTCTATGCCTTTATACTGGATTAATAAAACAAGAAAAAATTCACCTTAGAGTTTTGGATTTATGTCTAATTTTTCTCATAAAGCCATTTTTAAAACTCGTCTGATATCTCGAAATATTTGACCTAATTCGCAGACAAATAATTACCGGTACAAAGTTCAAGGCTTGCAGACAACCGACAAACAAATCAAAAGGTACGGGCCACCGTAAACTAATGAATCAATCTAATCAATCGTCGGCGAGTATCTTGAAGGTCTGCGCAATGTTTAACATACTTGACAACACTTCCTTCGAAGACTTTACTTGCGCCCAACAGTTCCTTTGCGCTCTTCCTTACTTCCTAAGAAAAGTCACCAGAGACATCCATGACAATGTTATATTGAACCGGATCTCGTATTTCGGGAACTGTCTCTTTATCTCTAAATTAAACGTAGCGGTGTATTTCCAGCATCTTAGTCTCAGCTTCCTTTGAATCTCTGTTATCGACTCATCTCAAGTAACGTGATTTTTTCGTCTCCTCCTTGTCAATGATTCTAGCGTTAATCCTGTTGGCCTTCACCTCCGTTCTGTCCGAGTACTCTGAAACATCCCAAAAGGCTTTTGCTCGCTGGTTTTCATATAAAGCCTTCGGACTAGTTGAGAAGTACCACGGTGGAGCAGCACTTATGATCAATCTCGATCAGCCAATAATCTTCAAAATACAGTACCCCGGAATCAGATTGTGTCGTTAGAGGTATTGTTTGTTTGGGCCAAAGCGCTACATCCCGCTAAGACATGCAAAACAGTCTCTTGCATTTTTCACTCTACATATTCTGCACCTTCAAGTTCTTCTTTGGTGGTATTCACCTTTTTTCGATCGGTGAAAGTTTTTCTCCAGCAATCATCTGTGAAAGCACAGGCCTCCACTCTAACAGCCACACAAAGCAATGTCTATGGGTATTCGGCTCATCCTACCTTCAGTCTACCTACCACTTCCTTTGCCATTTCTGATCTTTCACTTCCTCACAGTATAGTCTCCTTTCCAGCTTTTACTAACTTCTCGATATTGTTGTTGTTGTTGCTGCTGCTGTTATTGTTGTTGTTGTTCTTGTTGTTCTTGCTAGCTCTTGCTCTTGCTCTTGCTCTTGCTCTTGCTCTTGCTTTTGCTCTTGTTCTAGTTCTTCTTGTTTTTGTTTCTCTTGTTCCTCTTGTTCCTCTTCTTCTTCTTTTTCTAGCTTTTTCTTCAAACCATCAAGAAAAAATATTCAAAAAAAATGAAGTCCGTTTCAGTTTTCTTTCTAACATTACTTCTGATCATTATCATATCATTGTTATTATTATTGTTATTACTAATCAATTAATTAAAGATTTATTATTTTTTTAAGTAAACATGGAAATTTTTTCTGCAATTCGGAATTTTATTTTCGGTGAACCACCACCGCCTCGACGACGATCACCGACGATTGTAAGACGACCGTCACCACCACCACCACCACCATCGTCTAAGTGTAAGTTTGTACATTTTAGTTACACAGTCTATCAAACAAATGTAATGCTTACTACCTGTATCTATATATAAAATGCAACGATTAAATTCCACTGTATGTCGTTAGCACTCAAAAAAAGATAAATGTTAAATACTAATCAATAACGTCGATAGTTGCTTCAACTAGAAGCTGGTCTCCCAAGAAGCCGACAGTGCGCACTCCTTGACAGAAGTCAGAAACAAGTGTGAGGTGACTGGGAATCACGAACTAATCAACTAGTATATAACTACACTTGCTACTGTCATATAATTAATATATTGTGTCCGAAAAATATATTTATTAATTTGTCGTAATTTTGTGTAATTATGAATTGTAGTGACCGACACACCATGGAGACCAATAAAAGGTTGGGATAAAAGGTAAGGTCCTTGTAGAATGGTTGTACATAATATAACTACTAAATCCGTTAGTTCAAATGAATGAAATTTCCAGGATGCAAGAAGAGAAAGATCAGGACATTCACTAGTTAATATATGGCAACATTGTTGATGATGGGCCAGTAACTTCAAATCACATATCCCCCCCCCCACACACACACACTCCTCCACATCCCATCGTTTCAATTCCGTGGTCCAGAACTTGGTTAATTTGTACCATCCTTAGTCGAAGACAAACTATATTAGTTGAAGGAAAACTAAATTACGTTAGTGTATTAGTAAGTATATTGTATATACTAAGTCGTATATTTGAACGTGTGAGATTAATCTAATCAATACCTTTGCCTGCTAGTGTAAGAGAGGACCTTAAAAATCACGTTGCAAGTCTTAAACCAGAGACCGGTAATAAAGCCCGTGTCCCATTTTTCAATATCCTTCTTACGGGACAAATCAAAGCAGGAAAGTCAAGCTTCTTCAACAGTATCAACAATGTGTTTGCAAACCGAATTATTGCCAGTAAAGCAGATACAGGAGAGGCTGCACAAAGCTTGACTAAAGAAGTAAGTAGTATTGTACAGAACCGGTAAATGAAGAGTGTTGCGTTACATGACTTATGTAAGATGACCCGCAGACATTACGTCGCGGTCAGCAAAGCGTCGGTAATCCGATACATTTAGATATATGTCGTAACTCATGAACGTGCTCAGTATAATTATCATTGTCTTTACTGTGTTACTCTCTGAATTTACTGATTCAAGGACTTTTGTAATCATCGTTGTAAGTATATATCTTTATATAGCATATATTAATATGTCCAGCTTGTATGACAATCAATTTATGTTTGTGTATTGTTACAGAATTGATTTTACATTGGTATTGATTAAATAGCCACGTCTACCGAGGAGTGAATTCTTCATGTAAAATCAATTAACGATGATTAATCAATTAAGCGACCTACAACGAACACCATGGTAGTTGTCGGCTGTTCAGTACCGGCATGCGACTTTAAGACACCAGATGTCTCAGATGAACTGGCGATCGCCCTCCTACAGAACCACAATCTCGCTCACCAAAACAACCAACCCACGACCTCTGGAACAGCGCCAACACAGAACATACGAGCCCCGTCCCTCGACAGGCCAAAAGTTGACGTTGGAGTATCCACAGAGGAGTGGAATGTTTTTGTTCGAAGATGGAACGTGTTTCGCACGGGCTCAGGCATCAGCGAGACAACGGCACCCGCCCAGCTCTTCCAATGCGCCGGACCACAGCTAGGAGATAACATACTAAAAGCGCACCCAGATGCCACCTCTGGTACCTTGGATCAGCTACTCGAGACAATGCGCTCTTTGGCAGTCATTCCAGTAGCTACCGGTGTCTTGCGAACCGAACTCCTTCAGCTCCGCCAGGAGCGCGATGAGCCATTCCGGTCATTCGCAGCGAGAGTAAGAGGAAAGGCGGAGACGTGCGACTTCCTTTCCAAGTGCGAATGCGGAAAAAACGTCGACTATACGCCCCACATGTCACGCGACGTCCTCTTGAACGGAATTGCAGACCCAGACATACGTAGAGAGGTCCTGGGGATCACAGAAATTCTCAAGAAGCCCGTAAACGACGTGATCTCACTCGTAGAGAGCAAAGAGAAAGCCCGAAATGCACTACCGTCATCAAGTGTGTCTGCCATGTCCTCGTTCCGACGTCAGCAAAAACTCCAGCCTGTCACAGCGACCGCTACATCTCCACCTGCACCACCTCCCTCGGAAAGATCCAAAGAAGCTGTATGCCCGGACTGCCAGCAAAAATACAAGATCTACAGCGAGGGGGCAAGAGGCTGGAACAGTAAGCCCCACCAAGTCTGCATCACGTGCTATCGCACACGTCGCCGTAACAGACGTGCAAAGGGAATACCCTCGGGCTCAGCATCAGCCGTCTCTGGAGACGAATACTCCGAGCAGATATCACAAATGGCCGCACTTCACCACAACCAGGCACGCCCCACACAGCAAGCAAAACGTCGCAAAGCAAGTCGTGGGACGACGCACAACTATGTCAACGAGAAACAACCATCAATAATAGGTCACCATGTTTTTTCCAAGGGCGCGTGGAGACGAGCGCGCCTCCATGCCCACCCTACGGTGGACATCGAGATCACACCGGACACAGCTGAGTCTTCCTCCAGCAAACACGGTCGAGACACGCCCCGAGCGGAAGTGAAAGCAATCGCGGACACTGGCGCACAGTCCGATCTATGGTCCCTACAAGAGTTCCTGGCATGCGGGTTCCCAAGGGACATCCTGAGACCCGTTAGCCTCAGCCTCTCAGCAGCCAACCGCTCGCCAATCCCTATAGAGGGTGCGTTCTTCGCCAAGCTCTCAACAACCAGGATGGGAAAACACGAGACATGTCGCGCAATGGTGTACGTCAGCAGCGCTGTCAACACCATGTACCTGTCCTGTGAAACGCTCTTCAACCTCGCCATCCTACCTCAGGACTTCCCAACAGACATCAGCACGTCAAAGCTCGAATCGATAACCAACACCACCGATAGCTCAGAGCACAACACTGATGACCATTGCTCGTGCCCTCGAAGAGAAGACCCACCAGGCCGCCCATCTACACTCCCATTTGAATGCAGACCCGAGAACAATGACAAGATGAAAGAGTGGCTGTTGCGCAGATACTCGTCATCTACTTTTAATACGTGCCCACACCAAACCCTGCCCAAAATGAAAGGACCAGAGGTCGAGATACATGTCGACCCGGATGCCACTCCCAAGGCATGTCACACTGCTGCCACCATACCACTACACTGGCAACAACAAGTCTACGACGACCTCGTTCGCGACGAGGCCCTCGGCGTAATCGAAAGAGTTCCATACGGCGAGCCTGTCACATGGTGTCACAGAATGGTTGTCACCAGAAAGCATGACGGTTCCCCTCGTCGAACTGTCGATCTGTCACCACTAAACAAGTTCTGCAAAAGGGAAACTTTCGCCACAGAGTCCCCGTTTCATCTCGCACGACGTATCCCCAAAGACAGCTGGAAAACAGTGACGGACGCATGGAATGGATACCATAGCGTGCCTCTGCGACAATCTGACCGCCACCTGACTACGTTCATAACGCCATTCGGTCGTTGGCGCTACACGCGTGCACCGCAGGGCTTCCTCTCCTCTGGAGATGGATACAACCGTCGCTTTGACGCCATTCTCTCATCCTTCCAACGCAAGGAGCGCTGCGTCGACGACCTGATACACCACGACCCGTCGTTGGAAGAGCACTGGTGGAGGACAATTGACTTACTCTCACATCTAGGTCACGCCGGTGTCGTACTAAACCCAGAAAAGTTCCAGTTCGCCAGCAAGTGCGTGGACTTTGCAGGCTTCCGGATCTCAGACTCCACAATAGAACCACTCCCCAAGTACCTCGACGCCATCCGTGACTTTCCATCCCCAGCGTCAACGACGGACATAAGAAGCTGGTTTGGACTTGTGAACCAAGTAGCCAACTACGCCCAACTGCGGGAAATGATGTCGCCCTTTAAACCATTCCTCAGCCCACGATGCAAATTTACGTGGTCACAGGAGCTTGACGACGTATTCCAGAAGTCAAAACGCGCAATCACCGACGCTATACGCAAGGGCGTCGAGATATTTGATATGACGCGTCGTACCTGCCTACGGCCCGATTGGTCAACCCGCGGGATTGGATACTTCTTACTTCAGAAGCACTGTGACTGCGCATCGGGCATCCCTGACTGCTGCCCTGGAGGATGGAGGATCACGTTAGCTGGCTCACGCTTTCTCTCGCCCACCGAACAAAGATACGCAGCCATTGAAGGAGAGGCCTTAGCAGTCGCTTGGGGACTCGAACAGACCCGTTACTTCACACAGGGATGCGACGACCTCGTCGTTGTGACTGACCACAAGCCCCTAACCAAGATCCTCGGCGACCGCACGCTCGATGAGATAACTAACTCACGCCTCTTCAGGCTGAAACAGCGAACACTCCCATGGCGATTCGAAATCGTCCACCAACCAGGAAAACTCAACTACGCAGCGGACGCTACCTCTCGATACCCATCGCCATCCACCCCAGACAGCCAAGTAGACAACCAAGAGTCAATGTTAATGGCCGCAATCCGTGAGGAAACAAAGGAACTCGGTATAGTCTCATGGGCGCACATTGCACAAGAGACAACCGCTGACCCGTCCTTACATCGCCTTCTCACCACCATTGAGCAGGACGACACGACATCCTATCGGTCTGACCCTGAGCTTGGAGCGTTCTGGCCACTACGAGAGTCCATCTACGCTGACCATGGCGTCCTCATGTACCAAGATCGTGTCATAATCCCAAAATCACTCCGAGGACTCGTCATGCAACACCTTCACTCGGCTCACCAAGGAACTTCAGCCATGGAGCAACGCGCCCGCATGATAGTCTTTTGGCCCGGGATGACAAAGGACATTCACTTAACAAGGGAGCGCTGTGGCGACTGCAACAGAAATGCACCCTCACAACGTCCAACTCCTCCCATCCCATCACCACCACCCTCAACGCCCTTTGAAGCGGTATTTGCCGACTTCTTCACCCACGGAGGCCAGCATTATCTCGTGGTCGGTGACCGCCTGTCCGGTTGGGTCGAGATTTACACTTCGCCATCAAGCACAAACCTCGCAGGCGCCAATGGCCTAATTCGCCACCTCCGTTCATTCTTTGCCACCTTTGGAGTACCCGACGAGATATCCAGTGACGGAGGACCGGAATTTACCGCAGGCTGCACGGAAGCCTTTCTACACCGATGGGGTATTCGACACCGCTTGTCCTCGGCACACTTCCCTCAGTCAAACGGCAGGGCAGAAGTGGCAGTAAAATCTGCAAAACGTCTTCTTATGTCCAATACAGGCCCCTCGGGAAGCGTCGATCACGACCGATTTCTGAAAGCCATTCTACAACTGCGAAACACACCTGACCCAGACTGCAACCTATCCCCAGCGAAAGTCGTGTTTGGACGACCCCTACGAGACACCTTGTCATTCATCAACCGCCTTGAAAAATACACCAACCCAAACGTACGACCTCTCTGGCGTGAAGCGTGGGATTCTAAAGAGAAAGCCTTGCGCACACGAATGTCTCGGACAACTGAGAACCTAAAGGAACACTCACGCCCCCTACGTCCGTTGAAAGTAGGTGACAAGGTCTTCATCCAAAACCAGTCAGGCCCACACCCAAACAAATGGGACAAATCAGGCACCGTCGTGGAGACGAAGAGCCACGATCAGTACACCGTCAAAGTGGACGGCTCGGGTCGCCTTACACTAAGAAACCGCCGCTTCCTCCGGGTTTACACGCCCGTCACCCAGTGCATCGGAACAGATATCTGCAATCCCATAACACACTTGGAGCCTACCCTACACGAAGCGCCTAAACCTCTGGAACGGTCTCCCGACCCTCCCCCAACCATATTGGAGGAACATCCACCGGACAAACCTCCTCTGGTGGAAAGCCCAGAGCTACCTCATGAAGACACGACCAAAACCAGGCCTCAACGCGATAACAACGCCCCCAACGACCCCAAGCCACAACCTGTCGAGCCCCGCCCACAGCGAGTCCGTCGCCCACCAAAGCGGTACGAACCTGAGTCAGGGAAATGGGTCCAACAGTCAGACTGCTCCTCCACGACATGCACTGGACTCCCAGTCTTGGGGGGGGATGAAGAGTGTTGCGTTACATGACTTATGTAAGATGACCCGCAGACATTACGTCGCGGTCAGCAAAGCGTCGGTAATCCGATACATTTAGATATATGTCGTAACTCATGAACGTGCTCAGTATAATTATCATTGTCTTTACTGTGTTACTCTCTGAATTTACTGATTCAAGGACTTTTGTAATCATCGTTGTAAGTATATATCTTTATATAGCATATATTAATATGTCCAGCTTGTATGACAATCAATTTATGTTTGTGTATTGTTACAGAATTGATTTTACATTGGTATTGATTAAATAGCCACGTCTACCGAGGAGTGAATTCTTCAGTAAATTCACACACACAAAAGATGATCCAAAGACTAATGGATAAAGATAGATTAAATTTGGATGAAAAAACAAAGTGTACACTGTCATGAAACTACAAAAAAACTCTTGATTTGATAAAGATATTGTTTTGTAGTTTCGTATTTACGAAGTAAAGCCACACCCAAATGCTGATCCTCTTCCGTGGAGGATTATGGACACTATGGGACTTGACGTTAAAACTGGTGAAACTGACGTAAGAAACATACTGAAGGCTGTGGATGGTCATGTTCCAGATGGATATGAGGTTAGTTCGTTAAATAACTTGATAGAAAATTCATGCAGTCATTCTCAAAATTGTTGTGCATTACCAATGGTGACCAAAAACTATGGAGTAACAGCAATTATTATATAACTATGACGTAATTTTACCATATAAGGATGAGAGAACTAAGCAAATATGAGGCCGTATTATATGCCGTATTACATAGTTGAAAACTGGTTGGCCATATTTTACTGACAAAACAATCGGAGAATAGGAAACTAAGAAGCAGTTATATAATAAATCCTTTATTAGATATTTTCTTGTGTATTACGGGTTGACATTTTACTCATCCCTCGTATTTCACAGGAAATTTTTTAAGATTCCCAACATGGGATTAAATTGGTAAAATATTGTGTTTTCCTTGGGTAATCATTGTGAAAAACACAATATTGGGAAAGTGTTACCAAAACCAAGTTTGGGATTTATTGATCCCATACAATCTCCAATGTTGGGAAATTTTGGTCCCAATCTACTCCCAAAATGGGAATTTTTTGTTCTTTTATCCCCAATATGGGGATATTTTGATCCCAATATTTTCCCAGAAGTTTGAACATTTTGGGCAATGTTATTCCCAGTGGAGGGATATTTTGATCCCATATTTAACACAAAATTGGGATTTTTGTTCCCATTTTACCCCCAGTATGGGGATATTATGATCCCACACCTAACCCAAACTTGGGATTTTTGTTCCCATTTTACCCCCAATATGGGGATATTATGATCCCACACCTAACCCAAACTTGGGATTTTTGTTCCCATTTTACCCCCAATATGGGGATATTATGATCCCACACCTAACCCAAACTTGGGATTTTTGTTCCCATTTTACCCCCAATATGGGGATATTATGATCCCACACCTAACCCAAACTTGGGATTTTGTTCCCATTTTACTCCCAAATATGGGGATATTATGATCCTACACCTAACCCAAACTTGGGATTTTGTTCCCATTTTACTCCCAAATATGGGGATATTATGATCCCACACTTAACCCAAAATTCTGGCTTTTGTTCCAATCTACCCCCAATGTAGGGATATTTTTATCCTATATTTATTTAACCCCAAGTTGAAACATTTTGATAGGATTTCATTGAGATCCATAGCTTTATTTAGAATAATTTTTACAAACAATTAACAACTTGTCAACTATATATTTCAACTACTGTTTTTAAATTGTTTAAGTTTTCTTGCCCAAACCGCAACTCAGTTCTGCATGCAATGATTTTATTGGGTGTATATATAGAAAATTGGCAGGATTTTGTCAATAATAGTAATAATATATAACTTTTAAATTGAATTATTAAGCTGCAAGTCCTGATCCTGATTCTGATTTATTACTCTGTGAAGCTAATTGCATGTGACAGAGGGGAGGACGATGGCCTAAACCACAATTGCTTGCAAACCCTCCAAAAAATGACAAATATAAGGAGCTTACTAAAAAAAAACAATATATGTATTATATTGCATCTCTGAGTAAGTTCTTATCTGTAATGAAGTGATCTCTGGCATTTTCCTTCTTTAGCCTTTTACAGCTAATATTGCATTCTTTGAGCCCATATATCTTGTGCTAAGCAAAAATGACTTCTGGGGCAGCTTGTGGTCTTTTCAAGGCAGCTTCTGATTTGAAAGAAACAATATAACTTATATAATTGATGTCTGACCTGAATTGAATATGAAATAAAATGGAATAATAAGATGTTTGGACAGCTTAATTACCTTTAATAATCACACCCAACTGTATGTGTCACTGTCAAGCCATATAATTTGTGCTTCACTGAGAAAAGTGATTTCATATTTTGTTCAAGTGAAGATTTTCTTAAATATTTACATTTTTCCTGAGAGAAAAATTTAAAGAGGAAACCATAACTCATAATTCCAATAATCAAGTACTAATTAAAACAAGATATAAGCTTAACTTAGCTTGAACATTAGTCTTTAAAATGCCCAAACAGTCAAGTGATATAGCGCTCACAAACAGCAGAAAGACCAGAAACAAAATGAAACTCAGATAGAATTGGCAATATCACCTGTATTATTTAAAAATCCTTTTAAAAATCCTAGCTTACCTTCATTTTCAAGTGATTTTCAAACATTTCTCTCATAAAGTGAAGAAAGAAGTGTTGATTTAGCAGCCTTTGTTTGCTCTGCAAGTGAACTGTGTGCAAACTCGCCAAACTCAACTTTTCCCGCCAAAACCTAGTAAAACGCGAGACTGCTGACCAAAATGAACAGGGCTCACCCACAGGAAGCCCACAAGACCAATAGGACCATTCTTGATCTATATTATATACAGTCAGCAAAGATCAACAGGTTTTGTCACAAAAATGGTTTATGAGAAAAAGCAGGTTGGGTGAAAGTATTTTTTATGTGTGTCAATCAAACAACAACTAATTTCAACTGTCAAGATTTCTGGCAGCCTTTTCATTTCCCAAGTTAAGGATTCAATTGGGAACACATTCCCATTTATTTCCCTTGTTTGGGAGTATGTTGTGAACAGTTTCCCATTCTATTCCATTGAGTAGGAGTCAATTGGGAAAATGTTCCCATCCATTTCTCAAGTTAAGGATTCAATTGGGAACACTTTCCCATTTATTTCCCTTGTTTGGGAGTATGTTGTGACTTGTGAACAGTTTCCCATTCTATTCCATTGGGTAGAAGTCAATTGGGAAAATGTTCCCATCCATTTCTCAAGTTAAGGATTCAATTGGGAACACATTCCCATTTATTTCCCTTGTTTGGGATTATGTTGTGAACAGTTTCCCATTCTTTTCCATTGGGTAGGAGTCAATTGGGAAAATGTTCTCATCCATTTCCCAAGTTAAGGATTCAATTGGGAACACATTCCCATTTATTTCCCTTGTTTGGGAGTATGTTGTGAACAGTTTCCCATTCTTTTCCACTGGATAGGAATCAATTGGGAAAATGTTCCCCATCCATTTCCCAAGTTAAGGATTCAATTGGGAACGCATTCCCATTTATTTCCCTTGTTTGGGAGTATGTTGTGAACAGTTTCCCATTCTTTTCCATTGGGTAGGAGTCAATTGGGAAAATGTTCCCATCCATTTCCCAAGTTAAGGATTCAATTGGGAACACATTCCCATTTATTTCCCTTGTTTGGGAGTATGTTGTGAACAGTTTCCCATTCTTTTCCACTGGATAGGAATCAATTGGGAAAATGTTCCCCATCCATTTCCCAAGTTAAGGATTCAATTGGGAACGCATTCCCATTTATTTCCCTTGTTTGGGATTATGTTATGAGCAGTTTCCCATTCTTTTCCATTGGGTAGGAATCAATTAGGAAAATGTTCCCATTCATTTCCCAAGTTAAGGATTCAATTGGGAACACATTCCCTTTCATTTCCCAAGTTAAGGATTCAATTGGGAACACATTCCCATTTATTTCCCTTGTTTGGGATTATGTTATGAACAGTTTCCCATTCTTTTCCCAGCTCTGGGATTCAGCTGGATAAATATTCCCATTAATTGCACAAAAAAGGGAATTGATTAAAAAAAACACTCTCAGTCACTTTCCAAGATTGAGATTTTATTGGGTTTGTTTCAGAAGGACGTTAAAAATTTCAAAAAATTCCCCTTCGGTTCCCAATAATGGGTTCATGATTTCCCATTTTTTCTCCAAGATTGTGAAATTTTTCAACATTTTCCCAATGTGAAAAACCATATTTTTTCCTGTGTTTTGCCTCGCCTAAAGGCTCGGCAATGAACATACATACGCGACTCGTAAAATATCAGCCCGTAATACACAAGAAAACATCTAATAAGTGGTATTTATTTGATTTATTTGGATACTGTTAAACTAAGAATGGTGCTAATGCAACCAGAAATTACTATATACTAGCAAAGATTCTTTTTTTTTTTTTTGGAATTAATCATGTTAGTTGTTGACTGAATATTTATATCATGGGCATTTTTGAGAGTCACTATCATATTTTTTTGTTTGTTTGTTTTGAAACGTTTGTTTTAATTCGATTCGAATTAAAACAACATTTTCGAAAAAAGAATCTAACAAACTTTCATTATATAAAGTTCACAAGTGGCACAGATTTCCACTGTGATTCTCCTGGTTATATAAAGAAACCAAAATTGGCACAACAGGCTCACTGTGTTGCAGTAGTTGTCGATGCAAGCAAAGCAGATGTTATGGACGAACGAATGTGGCAACAACTTCGCAGTTTGAGAGAAGGCCTTATTTCCAGAAGTATGTTTAAGTTGTGTTTCATTTACTATTCTCGTCTGTTTTTTGAGCAACCCTCTCCTTACCTTATTTGTATCACTCACTCTCTCTCTCTCTCTCTCTCTCTCTCTCTCTCTCTCTCTCTCTCTCTCTCTCTCTCTCTCTCTCTCTCTCTCTCTCTCTCTTGCGGCTCTTACTAGTAACAAAACATTTCATTCATCCATGCCGGATTCTTAATTTTCACTTACGAAATAAAGTATTTCAATAATGTCTTTCAATATGATATTTTCGATATTTTTAGACATTCCAACATATATCATCCTGACGCACATTGACGAAGCATGTGATGAAGTACTTAAAGACGTGAAAAATGTCCACAGCAGCATCAACATTCGTGATCTCGTATCAAAAGTTGGAGAACAGCTAATGGGACTTCCAGGAAACCAGATATTTCCAGTCAAGAACTACAGCAAAGAGCTGGAATTGCAAGATGATATTGATATTTTGCTGCTGTACGTATTGCGTCAGATGTTGTACTCGGCTCAAGGACAACTGGAAAACAAACTGGAAAATATCAAATGCACGTGTTGCCAAATGTAAAATGCCATGCACCTATTCGGCAATCGAAGTGTTGGCATGGTAAAAACAGTTCAAGTCATGATGTATCCAAGCACCTTTTTAAAACTACAAGGCTAGTAGTATAGTATAGCTTAGAAACTCAGTTGTAGCTTGCAAATATACTATAATTGAAATAATTAGCATACTCATTTACAATATATTTAGGAGCATTTAACGAATGCACATGCAAAGTAGCAGGAAGCTCATGAACTATTACAGACTATTAACAAGAGGGTACAAATTGGAGGGGTTAAGTTCAGCCTCTTTACATTCGATATATTTAGCATACTCATTTACAATACGTTTAAGAACATTTAACGAATACATATGCAAAGTCGCAGAAAGCTAATGAACTATTATAGACTATTAACAAGAGGGTACAAGTTGGAAGGGTTTAGCCTCTTTACAGTTGACAGGTAGAGGGATTTCAAAAGGTTATAGTAGTCCGTCCGTCCGTCCGTCCGTCCGTCAGTCAGTCAGTCAATGAATGAATGAATGAATGAATGAATGAATGAATGAATGAATAAATAAATATATAAATATATAAATATATAAATACATAAATATATAAATATATAAATATATAAATATATAAATATATAAATATATAAATATAGAGAGGTAAATATATAAATATATAAATATATAAATATATAAATATATAAATATATAAATATATAAATATATAAATATATAAATATATAAATATATAAATATATAAATATATAAATATATAAATATATAAATATATAAATATATAAATATATAAATATATAAATATATAAATATAGAGAGGTAAGGCTAATGAAAACAACTAAATATATAAATATATAAATATAAATATATAAATATATAAATATATAAATATATAAATATATAAATATATAAATATATAAATATATAAATATATAAATATATAAATATATAAATATATAAATATATAAATATATAAATATATAAATATATAAATAAAATAAATAAATAGATAAATATATAAATATACAAATAAAATAAATAAATAGATAAATAAATAAAATAATTTTGGTGTAGCTCATCACCCTTCCTTGCAGCACAAGTGTTGAATTACGAAGAGCGCAGCTCAACGTGATCGAGTCGAAGGTATACAAGAACGCGTTCATTACGAGACAGCTACTCATTTACATACACACACACTCGCAGCAGCCACCACACGACCCATGTCATATCACGGAGCACAGTTTTGATCGAAACTATTGTTCGTTTTTACTGAGGGAGAAAAAATTGGAGAACCCGGAGAAAAACCCTCTAGGCAAGGGAGACCTCGAGGCAAGGGAGAGAACGAACAACAAACTCAAGCCATGTGATCGGTACATAAATGCTATTTCAAGTATAATCCGCACTTGGACGAAGTTTGCTTATATTTCTCGATGTTGGACAAATTCCCATTTGTTTTTGTCCCAAATGGTTCTTCCTAGGGAAATTAGCATATTTGAGCTATTTTGTGTATGTTGAAAGGGTCTCAAGCCCTCCCCCCCCCCCTTGCTCAGGCCTTAGTTGTTCAAAAGTGTTAAAAGAAAACATTAATTTGAACCCTGACAAGGCTTAGCGCTAACTCCCTTTAATTTCAAACAATTGTCACCCTGGTTATATGTTCTACCGGTGTTTATAAAATTGTGTTTTTTGTTGTTGTTGTTTTTGCAAAATGATCAATAAATTATTTTCTATTGAATCTTGAATGTTTTTATGAGTTATTCTTCAATTGAAGCATTTATTTTCTCCTTTTATCAATGCTCTGTTGTGGGGATTTCTCGGGGAACTTTGACTAAGTGATCGATTTTAATGTCAGAAAGTCGCCAAAAACAGTATATTCTTTATATCAGCGGAATTCTACATGGATTCAGTTGTCGATATGTAATGATAGAAGTGATGATTTTTCCATGAGGTCTTAAAATGTGATCAGTGTTTTTGAATCGTCTGTCAGAAAAATCTTTAATTTCTGCTAATTTGTTGACATTGCCCGAAAATGCCTCGTTTTCAAGTCCGTCCGCGATCTTCTTGAAAGCGGTCTCCGCATCTCGGAAATGGTCTATTGCCGCAATGTCTCATAGGTAGGAACAGACAAAAGTTGAATACCGCCGATCGAATATACAACGGCTTTCCTGCTTTCTGATTGGCTGTATTTTCCATGGTGTGAGATAAAATTAGTAGTATTTGTGCCCCCACGTGTTATGACCTATGAACACCTCATCAGTTCTTAAAATCATGAATTTGTTTTTTAAACCTGTTTTCATTACTTTGCCGATCGAATTTAAATCAATGCAAATACCTGCATTGTATCTTGTTGCTGTTATCCATTTGAAAAAAAAGAATCTAACATAATGAGTTTCTTTTAAGTTTACAAGTGGCAAAGATTTCCACATCGACTGCCCTGGTTTTGTTCCTACTCCAACATTAGCACAACAGGCTCACTGTGTTGCAGTGGTGGTCGATGCAAGCAAAGCAGATGTCATGAACGAAGGAATGTGGAGACAACTTCGTAGTTTGAGACAGGGCCTCATTTCCAGAAGTATGTGTACTATTCTCTTATGTTTTCTGCACTGCTTAATTTCCAACCTTGCATGTATATATTGTGTGTTCACTTCACCCTTTTCTTTCTCTCTCAATTTTTCCTCCTTTGTTCTTTTTACAGCTCTCTTTCCGGTTCTATGTCCTCACCGCTCTCTCCCTGTCTTCTCAGTTGTGTTCTCATCATACTTTCTCTGTCTACTCTCCACTATCAATCTCTGTTCTTTCTTTTACTTAATAATATACATGCAAAAATTTCTCGATGCTGATTGGCTAAGAGCAGTGCTGTTTCGAGGAAATTTAGTGCAGAAAAAGGGAAATTTAGTGCCAAAAAAAGAAAATTTAGTGCAAATTTATTTTAGCAGAAAACAGTCAAAATGCACTTAAACGTCAAATTCTTCTTTTTATTCATCAAAGAAAATATTTATAAAACACTTTTAGCGGGATTTGTTTCCAAAATTGTCGAAAATATGCAAGAAAAATGTCAAAAAGTGACCAAGTTTCGGGTGAAAAGTTTTGAATTTTTTCCTTCAGCGCGCGCTTGGTGACGACATTCGAACACTAGGCGCGCGCTAACCTGATTTTTCAACTGAAAAGCTACAGAAAACTTGAAAATATTGCTTGAATTTTTGCATGTATATTATTAAAAGGAAATAATATGGTATACTCGTGCAATTTAGAATAAATTTGACTCGTGAGTTTTCAAAGAGCACAAATTGCACTCGCCCTACGGGCTCGTGCAATTTTGAACTCTTTGACAAAACTCACTCGTGCAAATTTATTCTAAATTGCACGAGTATACCATATTATTCCCTATACAAAATTTTCTCTTTGGATATTTTCCTAGACATTCCAACATACATCATCCTGACACACATTGACGAAGCATGTGTTGAAGTACGAAAAGACGTGAAAAATGTCCATCGCAGCATCAAAATTCGTGATCTCGTGTCAAAAGTTGGAAAACAGTTGATGGGTCTTCCAGAAAACCAGATATTTCCAGTCAAGAACTACAGTAACGAGATGGATGTCAAAGATGATATTGATATCTTGCTTCTCTACGCTTTGCGTCAGATGTTGTACTCGGCTCAAGGACACATTGAAAACAAAATGTAAATTACCAGAGATGTTGTCAAAGCAACAACAGAGATTGCTAACCTGTAAAACAGAGATGTTGCATGCTTAAAACATAGTATAGGTCATATATAAAAGCACCTTCTTGACACTCCAGACTAGTAGTATAGCTTAGAAACTCAGTTGTAGCTTATATGAAATAATAAGCATTATACTCATTTCAAACATTTACGATGGCAAAGTCCACGTTTTTATTGTAGGCAGAAAGATTTCGTTTAACCTGAGAAAGAATGATGACTATTTATAGTTTGTACTAGTTGACAAAGAACCAGTGGCGTGGCGAGGGAGGGGAGTCAGGGGCAGGGGGGGATCGCCCCCTAAAATCAAGAATTTTGGGCTTGAGCTGTCATCTGAAGGATGATGTCAATGATATCACTTTAAAGTTTTACTTTTAATTTAATTCAATATTGAAATGTTATCTCAAGTATAATCCACACTTAGATGAAGTTTGTTTTTATTTCTCAATGCTGGACACATTCCCATTTGCTTTTGTCCCAAATGGTCCTTCTTAGGGAAATTAGCATATTTGAGCTATTTTTGTTGTGTTGAAAGGCTCTCAAGAAAATTCCTCCCCCCCCCCCCCCCCCCCCCTTTGCTCAGACCTCGCTACGCTCTGCAAAGAACAAAAGAAAACAATGGATTTAGGGTCTGCTACTTAATTACTATTAGTTTGCCAGCTTTTTCACGCGGGTTAAACCAAAACGCACCACAGATATTTTCACGGTTTGGTTTTTACTTTTCCAACAGTTTTTGATCCCATGACCCCTCCCGAAGACGTTTGTATCTAAAACATGATCACAAAGTACAGTGGCTTTGCAGTTGGCATTCTTAAAGGATAGCAGAAACAAGAAACTCAAAAACGTGATGTGACGTTCTGCCTCGCTTAATTGCTGACAGTTGAAAATCTTACCATGCATTTCAGCAGAAGTCGTTCTAAACAACCGAAGGAGACCGGATCGAGTTCTAAAATAGCTTAAATTGCGAGACAACACGTCACGTGAAATTCGGCTAAACGCGCGTAGAGTCTCATGAGTCTTTTGGCCTTAGTTATTCAAAAGTGTTAAAAGAAAACATTGATTTGAACCCTGACCAGGCTTAGCGCTAACTCCCTTTAGTTTCAAACAATTGTCACCCTGGTTATATGTTCTACTGGTGAAATTGGGTTTGTTGTTGGTTTTGTTTGTTTGTTTGTTTTTGTTGTTTTTTAAACAGATTATCTATTTGACTGCGCAACTTGCATTACGGTCTTGCCCGCAATTATAGACGTGATCTTCAAATGCAAAGTGTGCGATACACCCAACTCTTATCGCCCCTCAACCAAACCCCCTTTGACATTGAACGCCATTTACACACCACCACCACCGCAACAGTAATCATCATCATCGTTGTCATAATCATTATCATCATGTCCATGTTTAGTTGGGTTATCAGGGGTACAGACTCCTAGTCATCTCATGCATATACTGTAAGTGTATGTTTCATCATTTTAATTGAACATTCTGTGGCAATGAGAGAAGCTTTTATTACAAAGTATATATTATGTTGTTGCGTGAAGGGTTTTATGGTAGGTAAAACAAATAAGTCTTAGGCCAGTTGCAAAGATTAAACTGAAAGTGATGCTCGAATTCCAGCCGCGTGGTAGCTTCGGTGCGCCCGCGAGCCTGTGTGAGGGGAGGAGGCTTGAGACGAACGAAACTCCCACGGCTGAAAACCGATCCGAACTGAAAGTGGGTTTAGAAAACAAACAAACAATCAGAAAAATGCCCTAAATTTACACCAGTGACAAATTTCCAATCACGACATATATATGGCAATTGAGTAGCCTTAATACTTAGTACTACAACACGTTTGTACTTGCACTGTAAAACCGAAACCGAGTAGATTGCTTATCCTGCAGGGTTGTAGCGGAAGGCGTTCTAGTTCAATAGTGTCCAATCAGCAAACGAAGAAATTCCTTTTTCTCGGAAGCTGATCCTGGAAGAGGAAACACAAATCTCATTGAATCAAAAAGTGTTTCATTTTAGCTCTTCCATGAAATTCGCTTCGAAGAACAGAATCAAACAGTACTAAGAAGCCACTGAATTTCGACCAGTCAAGTATAGCTACATTAGCACAGTTACTTCGTCGTGGATTCTTTGATAGAAAGAAAAAAGTCAGAAGCAATTGCAAAAGTACAAGTAAGTATTGAATGATATTGAAATTTTTGCTTTATTTGTCTCTGCAAAAGACGTCGATCACCAGTGTACGTAGACTTTCTCTAAATCGCGTACTTTGTGCGTCTAACATGTTTGTAGGCAATTCCGGTCAGACGGTCAGTTTATGTTTGTGGACTACAAACAGGAAAGTCTTGTTGTTGGCTTCGGTAGATGGACAATCAGTCGCGGTATTGATCGTATTTGTGAGCTGCATCTTTATCAAGTAATTGATAAGCCCAGTATTTTGCCACTAAAGCCATTTCCGGCCTCTTTATTTTCTGGTTTTAGGAATGGAAGTTTAATTATTTAAAGATGTTTGTCGTATAGAACGAGTTGTTTATCAACTGCGCGAGTTATTATCTTGAGTTGTATACAGAAAGAGCGTTCTACGCCGGGCGGATCTGCTGATCCGACATGGGAGTGACGTAATCGCTATTCTGGGTACTACTTCAATGTGACGTCATCAGACATAAGAGCCAATCAGAAACCGAACAAATCGTATCTATTTTTAGAATCCCAGTACAGTGTCGGCACAGGTCATGTCTATTTTTAGAACACCTTATACCTCAGAGGTATTAGGTAAAGTGTGGTATGTACCTCCTATTGTTCTCCACACGGAGTCATGACTATTTTTAGAACCCAGATTCCACTATCGTGACGCAATAGGGATCTATTTTTAGTTTATGACCGACACACCTCAACTATACTACAAATCGGACGTTTGTGAAAACCAGAAATACAGTCCAAGAGAAAGTTGTCAGCGTTTATTCTTCTATTACATCTACTCTTACATAACTAAGTTCATTCTGGAGGTTTTCTCTAGTTACTATGGAAACGATCCTTCGAGCTGGCTCACAAAGAAAAAACACAGGGATCCCATCTAGTGTAGATTGTAATCTAGTTTAGATTCTACTGTGTAAATTCTAGTCCGAATGTGGATTCTACATTAGATTCTAGTCTAGTTTAGATTCTACTACACCTCTGCGGGTGGCTAAACCTATGTAGGGGACTACGTGTCCTATTGTTTTGTCCACCTAGTGTAACGAACTTTGTAAGTTTGTTAGCTGAATCTGTAAATATATAAATACTAAATTCTAGTGTAGATTCTAGTCTAGTGTAGATTCTACACTAGAATCTACACTAGAACTGATCTAGACTAGACTAGAATCTAATGTAGAATCTACACTGCTGTTTACTGATATTTTGATCTTTTTTAGAATGGGTGGAGAAGAATCCAAGCATGCAGTCGTGCAAAGCTACGTCGACGTACGACGACCATCACCACCACCATCACCTAAGTGTAAGTTTGTACACTTTAGATTCAACAGTCAACCACACACATCTTTTGTCTGACATACATTACTACCAGTATCCATACATAATTATATCAATAATTCCATGGTATGTCACCATCGGCACAATAATCGTATCAGGATTACATTTAGAGGAAGAATGAAGAATTATTAGAAGCTTATTTTTAGCTTTGGATGTCTTTTTTTTGTTGCGCCCCGTTTGTTTGTTGTTTGTTTTGTTTGTCTAATTTTATCTCGTTTTGTTTTTTGGACTCAGTTAAATATTCCTATTCTTTCTTGATTAAAGTCATCTCAATATGTTTTTTACAACTTGAGATATATTTATAAGGGTATAGTAAAGGAATTGAGGCGCACATTCTGTCATTTTCTCGATCCTGCCATGAAAAATTTAACGTCGTTGCTTCCTCCAGCATTACGCAACGGCACGCTCTTCACCTTTATTTCTCGTGGAAAGACGTCCCGCAACAAGCGGAGGTGGCTGGGAAGAACGCGCAATATCCAACTTAGACTCATGCATTCTCCTTGCGTTCACATCTATATTATGCACACAAAAATATTTATTTTAGTACTTGGTCGTAATTTTGTGTAATTATTAATTGTAGTGACCGACACACCATGGCGACCAATAAAAGGTTGGGATAGAAGGTAAGGTCCGCTATCAAATCTATCGAAAACAAAAACAGTTGGAAAAAAATTATTCAATGATGCGTTTCCTTATTCTATACTCGGCTATAAAATGAGATAAGAAAATTCGTTATTGCTGCGAGCGAAGCGAGCAGCGACACTAATCTTGCACATGCGCGGCATGTTTATATACCAGCTCTGAACTCGATTCTTGGTAGGCACGTATGTATAGAGCCGATTTCGTATGACTGGGAAAACGGCATGGTCACCGCACGGTACGGCTACGGCAGGAATTTCGAATGTTTTTAAAGAAGCTACGGTACTGATACAATCACGGTACGGCGCGGTAAGTTTCCCACTCATACGAAAATCGCTCTATGGATGTAGCGAACGATGATTTGTGACGTCATCAAAATATGCTTGGAATGATCGCTGACCACGCGATTGGAATCTTTGTTTTCTAGCTAAGTTGTCGTTGTTATTCAGATTTATCATACCCGGGAATCCACTGAATCCTGCTTTGTATTCGTGGAAGTGTTCAGCAAGGTCATGAACTGTTTAGTGATATTTCTCAGGAAAGACAATGTCCTTTTATGAGTTTTTCATCGCCGCGTTGTACGCTCGATCGAAGCAAGACGATATAAAGTTGCATTCCAATGTTCTCCTCTTCAAAGAGGTAAAATCTCTTTAGAAAGCCACACGATATCGCTAACATTATTAGTGAATCGAATTTTGCTTTCTTAACGCAGACTACTCTCAGTAGCTCAGTCAGTTAAATCCACATATATTTATGCATTCTCTATACATTACAAGGCAAATTATGTGTCAGATATTTATCAAGCACTCTTTTTATAGCTGCCAGGGAGCGATACACACCTTTACTAAACAAACTTTAATCAATTAGTTTTATAATCATTCCTAACACTGTTTGTGATTGTTTGAAAAAGCAATATATTTCAGTGAATAAAATGTACTTGTACATTTCTAAAACTTGTGTGGTCGTAGTCAGTTAGTTTTATATTAAATCATTGCCATCGCTAGCCGTTTGTGATTGTTTGAAAAACCGTGATCTCCGTGATCCGCAGACATGGGTCGTATGGTGGCTGCTACGTGTATGTGTATGTAAATTTGTATGTAAATGTTGATTGTTCAATTGTCTCGTAATGAAAGCGCCCTTGCCACCTTCGACTCGATCACGTTGAGCTGCGCCCTTCGTAATTCAGCACTTGGCTGCGAGGAAGGGTGATGAGCTACCCCAATTTTTTTAATTAATTTACTCAAAGTGCT
>JALIZF010001840.1:847500-852500 GCA_029948255.1 Telmatactis stephensoni | reverse complement strand
TTTTTGGATTTATGTCCAATTTTTCTCATAAAGCCATTTATAAAAAAATCGTCTGATATGTCGAAATATTTGACCTAATTCGCAGACAAATAATTACCGGTACAAAGTTCAAGGCTTGAAGACAACCGACAAACAAATCAAAAGGTACGGGCCACCGTAAACTAATGAATCGATCTAATCAATCGTCGGCGAGTATCTTGAAGGTCTGCGCAATGTTTAACATACTTGACAACACTACCTTCAAAGCCTTTACTTGTGCCCAACAGTTCCTTTGCGCTCTTCCTTACTTCCTAAGAAAAGTCACCAGAGACATCCATGACAATGTTATATTTAACCGGATCTCGTCGGTTTCGGGAACTGTCTCTTTATCTCTAAACGTAGCGGTGTATTTCCAGCATCTTCTCAGCTTCCTTTGAATCAATGTTATCGACCCATGGGCAACTCATCTCAAGTAACGTGATTTTTTCGTCTCCTCCTTGTCAATGATTCTAGCGTAAATCCTGTTGGCCTCCACCTCTGGTCTGTCCGCGTACTCTGGAACATCCCAAAAGGCTTTTGCTCGCTGGTTTTCATATAAAGCCTTCGGATTAGTTGAGAAGTACCACGGTGGAGCAGCACTTATGATCAATCTCGATCAGCCAATAATTAAAAATACAGTACCCGGAATCAGATTGTGTCGTTGGAGTTATTTTTTGTTTGGGCCAAAGAGCTAAATCCCGCTAGCCAAGACATGCGGAACAGTCTCTTGCACTTTTCTACGTATACGTATTTTGTACCTTCAAGTTCCTTTTGACGGTACACCTTCGTCGGTGAAAGTTTTGCTCCAGTAATCATCTGTATGTGAAAGCACAGGCCTCAACTCTAACAGGCACACAAAGTCTACCTTCAGTCTAACTACTGCGCTTCCCTTGCCATTTCTGATCTTTCACTTCCTCACTCGATCCTCACAGTATATTGTCTCCTTTGTAGCTTTTACTTACTTCCCAATCTTGTTGTTGTTGCTGTTGTTGTTGCTGTTGTTGTTACTGTTGTTGTTGCTGTTGTTGTTGCTGTTGTTGTTGCTGTTGTTGTTATTGCTGTTGTTGTTGTTTTTCTTCTTCTTCTTCTTCAACCATCAAGAAAAATTTAAAGGCCGAAAAAGAACTTCGTTTCAGTTTCAAAATAGTCAGTTCTCTTTCTAACATTATTTCTCATTATTATCATATCATATCATTGTTATTATTATTGTTATTATTAATTAATTAATTAAAGGTATTTTTATATATTTTTGAAGTAATCCTTCGATGGATTTTTTGGCACCTTTATTGCCTGTAGTTCGGGAAGTAGTCGGCGTTGTACAAGCACTTGTACAACCACCAAGACGATCACCATCACCACCACGACGATCACCATCACCACCACCACCGCCGTCTAAGTGTAAGTTTGTATATTTTAGTTACACAGTCTATCAAGCGAGTGTAATGCTTACTACCTGTATCTATATATAAAATGCAACGATTAAATTCCACTGTATGTCGTTAGCACTCAAAAAAAAAGATAAAGGTAAAGCACTAGTAGCGTCGATAGTTGCTTTAACTAGAAGCTGGTCTCTCTTGAAGTCGACAGTGCGCTCCTGGATAGAAGTCAGAGATAAGTGTGAGATGTGACTGGAAATCACGAAATAATCAACTACACCGCAGGCAGCCCAGCCACTTCTCCTGAAAAAATGCGCGCGCTCGTTTTAATTTGCTTGGCGCGCGCGCTCTTGTTATGCATGGGTTTCCTGTGGTAATATCCTCCCGATATCCCACGGGACGAGCGCACGCTTGTTGTGAATGGGTTTCCTGTGGCGATCCCGCGGGACAAAGCTAGTTTGTGAGAAGGTGTGAAACACGAGTCACGTGATGGACGGATGTGTGCCCCAGGTTGATTGGACACATTTCCGTGAAGCGCTCGGGGTTTTTCACTCGTTGAAGTATCGTAAAGTAAGTCGAACAGTCTCCGAAGCTCAAAAGCTCAAACATCTGTCAAGTTTCCTTAGTTGCGTTGCATAAACAAATTTATTTGTTTATGAATTTTACTTAACTATAAGAAAGTCATGTCAACAAGTTGTAGTGGAGATACCGAAGAAGTTAGTCGGTGTATATGGTAAGTTTGGTTTGGACCTTGTAATAATCTAACTTAAGCTTATGGACATCGACACATGAAAATAAGCTAAGTAACTTACTTACGTTTAATTGGTTATTTCGGCTTGTAGGTTATGGAAAACATATAGAAGATGCGAAGGAAAATCCGTTTCGGTAGAGGATATAAAGAAAGATTCAACAACTGTTTTAACTACAACTGCTATAAGCTTAAGGTGGCTGGACCCTATTTCGCCAGTGCGCGGGTAGTCGAATTGAAGCGGCTATTAATTGCGTTACAGAATTAAGTTGACCAAACTTTTTACACACACCTACTACAAATGGACCAAATTTTATAATGATGCTAGTTTGGTTGAAATCGGAGCTTTTTTAATATCGAAATTGTTATACACTTGATTTGAAATTTTGGCAATTTTCTCAAAATCCTGACCTCGACGAGCAAAACGATTTATGAGACTTTGTAAATCAAATGTTTGTCTATAATGTGAGAGCGTTTCAAGAAATTCTATTAAGCCGATTTTGAGTAAAAACGGAGCAATTATTTTACTTTGAAGAAATTTAAAACCGCGGGTGCTCTACTAAAGTAATTTTATAACCATAATTTCCCAAAGAAAACTAGCAATATTTTTGGTTCCAAATAATACCAAGGCATGGTTCTTTATTTTGTGAATATGTCATCGTTTTTGCAGTTTTTGATTGCCGTTGAGACGACTGTACGTAAAGCACTAAATTGCCGCGTTTAACCGAGTTAAACGTGTATTTCGACATACACGTTAATAATACTGGTTCTTGAAAACTAGTAGATGAATTTTTTTTAATTTCTCGATATTGAATATTCAATCCTTTACCAGTAAGGTGTGTAAATTACAAAGGCATTGAAGTTTTTTAAGACCATTAAATAATTTTTTAAACATTGCCATATGTGCATCTCTATTCTCCGAGTTGTTGTCGGTGTTTGATTATGCATGCCTGCATGCGTGTCGCTTTGGCGCCTCGTGCAAAAAATGCAAATATACATGGAAAGTCACGCCAGTGATATCCAGAGTAACGCTGTACGTAGCAGTTCCTTACTACAGTTTCTAGAACTATGGTATTTCCTTGTACAAAAAGAAAACGGAGAAGTGAAATATTGCTGGAAAACACATTAAAGGCTAAAAAGGCGAAGAAAAGTAGTTCACCAGTCCAGGTAACTTGGAAGACTTCCATGTATTTGCATTTTTTGCACGAGGTGCCAAAGCGACACGCATGCAGGCATGCATAATCAAACACCGGCAACAACTCGGAGAATAGAGATGCACATATGGCAATGTTTAAAAAATTATTTAATGGTCTTAAAAAACTTTAATGCCTTTGTAATTTACACACCTTACTGGTAAAGGATTGAATATTCAATATCGAGAAATAAAAAAAAATTCATCTACTAGTTTTCAAGAACCAGTATTATTAACGTGGATGTCGAAATTCCGAGATAAACGCAGGAATTTAGTGCTTTACGTACAGTCGTCTCAACGGCGATCAAAAATAGCAAATACGATGACATATTCACAAAATAAAGAACCATGCCTTGGTATTATTTAGAACCAAAAATATTGCAACTTTTCTTTGGAAAATTATTGTTATAAAATTACTTTAGTAGAGCACCCGCGGTTTTAAATTTCTTCAAAGTAAAATAATTGCTCCGTTTTTACTCAAAATCGGCTTAATAGAATTTCTTGAAACGCTCTCACATTATAGACAAACATTTGATTTACAAAGTCTCATAAATCGTTTTGCTCGTCGAGGTCAGGATTTTGAGAAAATTGCCAAAATTTCAAATCAAGTGTATAACAATTTCGATGTTAAAAAAGCTCCGATTTCAACCAAACTAGCATCATTATAAAATTTGGTCCATTTGTAGTAGGTGTGCGTAAAAAGTTTGGTCAAATTTATTCTGTAACGCAATTAATAGCCGCTTCAATTCGACTACCCGCGCACTGGCGAAATAGGGTCCAGCCACCTTAATTGATGATGAACGCAAGCTAGGACGTACCGTGAAGTGGACATTCTCGTACACGGAAAAAGGAAAAAAAACTAGCCACTGAATCTGGAATGAGAAGATATTGGGTTTACAAGAATATTAAAAGAGTAAAGGAACCATCCTCATTGATATGGGTTGAAATAGTCAACATACAAAGCCCAACAAATTCAAGCCCAAGAAAACAAAAAAGACATAACAGTTTCAAAACTTACTTTATTTCTGTTTATAACTGAACTGCTTACAATCTTCTTGTATATATTTTTTGCAAATTCTTAGCTGTAGTAAGTTTTCGTTCTCTATGAGTCAGAATGAACCACCGACCGAGTGTCAAAATGCAAAAAAAAAAAAAAAAAAAAAAAAAAAAATCAAATTTTTAATTATGCCTAACATTAGCTTAATAACTTTGCAAATCAGCTCATTTCATATGAATAAATGTTTCGAAATCTTATATAAACATAAAAACTTATGAAGCGTCCTAAAACACTTCAAAAAAGTAATTTTTGCAGTCCAAACCTAAACTGGTAGCATTGTACGTGACTGAGCTATGAGCGACAGCCTTCGACACAACTAAACTTCAAAAAATCACTCATTTATGTTATTAATTATGTTGTTACACGACCCCACAAGCCTCTGGCTTTAAATACTGATCGTGTTTAAATAAAGGTATATTATTATCATAAAACTATCTCAAATACCTTGAATGTCCCCTCATTTACAGTGAAGAATTGTTTCGAAGTCTTGTATGAACATAAAAGCTTTTGACATTTTCAAAACCTACTTCCAAGAAGTAATTTTGTAGTCCAAAACCAGCACCGTTTCAAGTAAACTTGTGAGCGTTTTTCATTCATTTCGGTTTCATT
>JALIZF010001840.1:815000-842500 GCA_029948255.1 Telmatactis stephensoni | reverse complement strand
ATCATCCTTTGCATTCAAAATGAGCAGAATTCAGGCCAAGCTTGCGACAGCGATGGACTGAACCAAGGGAGATTTTCTAAGCAAGGAGTATTATTACTTTGACGGGACATTAAAACGCTGTCCAGGTTATGCCACACTATCAGCATATGTCTATGTGTCCATCCTACAGCGAACAGTGAAATCGGCAACTATGGAATGCGAGCAAAAGAACACTGAAACGCTGATTGTCTTTAATTTTGGAACCTCTTCAATAAAGTCCTTGCCAAATACCTGGAAAGTCCCGGTTACAAGTTCAACCCCACGGGATGTTGTGTGGACGAACATGGCGGGAATTCGGAAGCGTGTAGTACGGCAGGTGTTTCGCAACGATGCTATAATTGAAAGAACGGTGGGATGTGAATTCCACTTTAAGCACTCACTGGAACAGCGTGTACGGATGATTTCTAGTGAAAAATCAAAAATGAAATTCAAAATCTTGACTGACAACCTGATGCTTCCAACGACAGAGAAAGCGTACGAAGATGCCTTTGTGGCTCAAATGGTGGCACGATCGAAAGAACCATTTCTCAAGAGCATTCAAACCGTTTGACGCTGTTACTGCCAATCTAGCAGAGGGCTACCATTCAAGCTATGTGACTACATCGTCTGTCAATATGAAGCTGATTGATGCATCTTACAAGGATTTAGCGGAAGCATTAAGAGTAGAGAGATCTCTGAAGCTGTATGAAGAGGGTGCATTGCCAGAAATTAGGGACATTTTGATGAACGCGCATGCTCAGAAGGGCCGTAATGGCGACGAGATCGTACTAGAAAATGTATGGGAACACTCTCTTTTTAAAAAATATTTAGTGAACAAGGCTAACTTGTAGTTTTGCCGGACTAAAATTCGAAACGACTGCGAATCACACCTCTATTAGTAAAGTAAACTGTGTCTAAAACTATGTTTTACCTGGTTCCACGAGCACAAAGTTTGCTTTCTAACTCCCTAAGATCGCCATACATTCTTTAGAAAATCACCGAAGTACTGTTCCTTCATGTCCAATTCATGAATTATCATTTCGCTCGACACGATGTGCCGGACTTCAAACTCAAACAACAATGTTTCCTGCACATAATACACGTGAAAAAACATCCATTATCCAAAGCCAAACTGGTTCCAAGAAGGCTTGAAAATCTAGTGTTTGGCTTACTTCGTGAGAAGCCATATTAAGAAAACAAATCGGGAAAATTTTGGCCAAGACGAAGTAATACCAGTAAACCTTCCGCCATTTTGTTTTTACGTTGTATTCTGGGTAATATATCTACACATGGTTACCAATACTTTGCAAAAAGGGGATTTCTATATATTTGAGGCTGGCATGGCGTGACAATAGAATTCTGAGGTGATGACGTCACAAATAATAAATGTCATGATTTACTAGCTTTATTCATCTTGATCAAGATAAAAAATCGCAAGTAAGTTGTAGAAATGATGAATGCAACTGGCTATTGGTCAAAAAAGTGAATATTTAAGCAAATGGGTAAAAAAGCTGAGCCCAGTAAAACCGCTGACCAATGTCCAATATTTCTGGTAATGGTTTAGTGCTTTGGAACCGGTCCTTCGGAAAGGAAAAGAAAAGCACGGGACTGTACGTAGAAGGCAACAAAAAAGGGCCGAGATGAATACGCAGACGAGTTAATGAGTGATAATATAAAGGAGTCCGAAACAAAAAGGGAAATCAGTGGGAGTTCAAGTTCAGATGATGAAGCACCATGTAGTACAGGAAAAAGAGGGAAACAGGAAAACCAACCAAGAAACTCTAGTTTTCAAAATAAACGAAGTAAAGAATTGCAGAAATCTCTTTCAAAAGCTAAAGACGCACGATTCCAATTTCGCCTGATATCGCATACAAACCAACATGACTTATGCCACGAAATATCGTGTTGGGGGGCTTCACGGAGACTATACGGTGAAAATAAGCACCGATCTATCCTGTACATGCCCATTTTTTAACCAAAGGCGAGTGAGAAAAGTTCCATGTGAACACATCCTGTGGACGATGCTGTACCAACTAAACATTCCAGAAAACAGCTGACTTCTTCAGCAAGTATCCTTAACAGCCACCCGTGAGAGATGTATTGTCAGGGCTTCCATGTCAGAGCCCTATGGCTGCAACAGCAACGAATAGCCATGAAAAACAGCCAGTCTTAATTAAAACCAACTCCCACAGAAAAATTTGCCATTTTTAATGCAAGTAAAGCCAACAAAAAGCCACAGGAATGGTTCGTCGACAAGATTACGTCTCAAAACAAAATTAACGATGCTGTGTATCCTGTAAAATTAAAAGTTAAATGCCGTCGGCAAAATCTATACGTCTACATTAATGGGCTGTACATTCCCAGAAATCAGAACTTCGCGGTGGACCGCACATTTTATATTTGTGCAACAAATTTGAATTGTTTAAGAAAGAAGCCCATCGGCAGCAATCTGATGTGTCCACGCCCTATAATCAAATCTCCTGCCAGAAATAGCTTAACAGCGGAGGATTTTGTTCTTCTTCATTCAAGGACAATGCCCGGCTTCTGCTAGTACTAAGAGAGGTCAGTGGCTTTTCAAAAACTATTCTATTTACTTTTTTCAGTCATTTTTTGGACATGCATATTTGTATGTTGGTTCTAACGTTAAAAATAACATTATTATTACTACTGTTCTATGAAGATTTTGTTAAAAATACGAAAGCGATTTAATCAGAATGTGTTCAGTTTTAAAATGTTGATTCTAGTCTACATTAATTCAACATATATAAACGTCTTATTTCCGTAACTCAAAAATTTAAGACGATATGTTTTAGTTCGAGTTGTGCGCTCATGGCGTAACTCGAAGTCATCCTTTCCTAAAGACATCGAGTTACGTGCTGGGTGTGGCACAGGCAAAAATGGGTGTGGCACAGCGCGTAACTCGAACGCCGTGTTAAGGTAAGGTTGCATTGTGAGTATAAAAGTAAGCACTTAGGTCAGTTGAAAGCTGAAAGCTGGTTGAGAAAACAAAACAATAGCCTAAATTTACACTAGTGACAAATTTCTAACCGCATCACATACATAGCAATCCATTTGCTTTCATACTCAGTACTACAACACGTTTCCAATTGCATTGTAAAACCGAAACCGAGTAGATTGTTTATCCAGAGCTATCAGTAGTGGAAGGTGTTTTTCAATCGTTGCCGGCCAATCAGAAAACGAAGAATTCCCTATTTTGGAAGTTAATCCTGGAGACGGAAACACAAATTTCATTCAGTCAACGTCAAAAGCGTTTCATTTTTAATGACCTTTCCAACAAAATTCGCTTCTAAGAACAGAATCAAACTACACTAAGAAGCCACTGAATTTTGACCGGTGAAGTACAGCTGCATTAGCACAGTTACTTCTTCGTTGTCGTGAGTTCTTTAATAGAAAGAAAAACGTCAGAAGCGAAAACACAAGTAAGTAAATTCTTGCTTTATTTGTTTCTGCGAAAGAACGCTGCTTGAAGAACACATTTAAACCCTCTCTCTTGAGTCGTTAGAGTTCCGGGAAGTATTGAAAGAACATTCTCATGCATATGTCAGATCAAAAAGTTTGCAAAACTAGTCACTTTTCTCGAGGTTTCAGCATATGTAGAATGTCTCTAAGTCGTGTATTTTATACGTCGATCGTGTGGTGTCTTTGTTTTTGAATCTTGAAGCTTTGTAAGGCAAACTCTGCACAGGAAATAAAGTAAGGCGGAGAATAATAAACTAGTGGAGAAAACTCCGATGTTTGAAATAGAAGGTTTAAGGTCTTTTTTAAGTTTTGCGATGTCAAGAAAGGGAAAATCATAGAATAGTAAAGTTGTGTTAGAACTGTAGTATTCACGAAATATCGCATCTTAGAAAGGATACCAATAAATCGTTTGATTTTCTTAGAGATATAAAAAATATGAGCCTTCCAATGCAATTCCGGTGTAAATCAATGTAAACACAAACGCCAAGATATTTAATACTTTTAACTTGTTGAATTTTCTCACTGTTAATAATTTAGGTGAGTGATAAATAGATCTCTAGGGAAGGTCGCAAATGATGAAGTTGTTTTTTTTGATATTGAGAGAAAGCTTATTTGCAGTAAGCGCGCCATTCAAAAAATGTCCGCAAGGTTTGTATTTATTAAAGACTCAAGATTTGCAAGATTGTCATGAGAGCAAAATATATAGGTTCGTGTCATCTGCAAAAACGTGAAAATCAAAAAATAATTACTTTTATGAAAATCGTCGTTTATATATAAAAGGAATAGGAGAGGGCCCCTCCTTTGATTCGAAAGATAATCCTTTAAAACACTAAGACTTAGCTAGAGAGCTGAAGAAAATGTGGAATATGAAAGTGAAAGTGAAAGTAATTCCCACTGTACTTGGAACAACGTGCTAAGGTCAAAAAACACAACAAAACAAAACAAAAATGAACAAAGAATTCCTTTTTAATCCTGGGGAAGGAAACACAAATCTCATTTAGTGAACGTCAAAAGTGTTTCATTTTTAATGACCTTTTCCACGAAATTTACTTCTAAGAACAAAATCAAACTACACTAAGAAGCCACTGAATTTTGACCGGTGAAGTGCAGCTGCATTAGCACAGTTACTTCTTCGTCGTCGTGAGTTCTTACATAGAAGGGAAAACGTCAGAAGCGAAAACACAAGTAAGTAAGTTCTTGCTTAATTTGTTTCTGCGAAAGAACGCTGCTTGAAGATCACGTTTAAACCCTCTCTCTTGAGTTAAAGTTCCGGGAAGTATTGAAAAAACATTCTCATGTCAAAAAGTTTGCAAAACTAGTCCCTTTTCTCGAAATTTCAGCATATGTAGAATGTCTCTAAGTCGCGTATTTTATATACGGCGGTCTGTAGCGTCTTTGGTTTTGCGGAATCTTGAAGCTTTGTAAGGCAAGCTCTGCACAGGAAATAAAGTCAGGCGGAGAATAATAAACAAGTGAAGAAAGCTCCGATGTTGTTTGAAATAGAAGGTTTAAGGTCTTCCTAGAGGGTCTCAATGGGAGGGTATCAGTCACGACTCACGCTTAAAAAAATCGCTTTTTCACGACTCACGTTTAATTTTTCCGAATCACGGTTAACTTAAGCGTTTTGAAGAATTTCCGATATAGCATGAAGAAAAAATTCGTTTTGAATTGTCGAATTGCTGTTTCTTTTTGGCTGCTTGTCTCTTTGGCAAAAATGTTAATACATACTAGTAATGGAAACTCCAAGTCAAGCTGTTGTTGGGTAGCAATCCGAAAATTTTCAATCCTTCCGCCCATCTTTGCCAGACGATATAGCTTGAGTTCAAATAAACCCAAGCCGAACGTTTTGGCCTGTTCCTTGAGGCCCAGGTCATCAATTATTTGCCTTTTGAGATCGTTGATCAAAGGTTAGTCATTATTCTTTAAACGGACCTTACCGCTCACAGGGCTTCTCTTCACCCGTCCGATAGAAGCTTACCATGCCTCTTATGATGGACATGGTCTTATAAACACAAGAGTTTTCTAAGTATTCGAGTACAAGTACAAGTCGAAGCAAAAACTATCACACGAATTACACAAGTTAGTCAATCATTGACACACTGAGGAGAGTAAAAACTGAGACGCCTGGACAAAGATCACCAGAGTGACCTAGTGAGCGCCTGGCTGACGCCTAGTCAACTCGCCCAGGAAACCAGGCAACGCTCAAATGTCATTGGTCTCACGCCCCAGCTCCACAGGAAAGTTCACCTAGACTTTATACTATAAAAAACGAAAATCACGGCTCACGCTACAAACGTTATTCACGGCTCACGATTACTTTTTTCGAATTTTCACGACTCACGGTTAATTTTTTAAGCGTTTCACGACACACGCTTAACCCCATTGAGACCCTCTTCCTAAAGTTTTGCGATGTCAAGAAAGGGAAAATCATAGAACAGTAAAGTTGTGTTAGAAGTGCAGTATTCACGAATAAATATCGCATTTTAGAAAGGATACCAATAAATCGTTTGATTTTCTTAGAGATATAAAAAATATGAGCCTTCCAATTCAAGTGTGAATCAGTGTAAACACAAACGCCAAGATATTTAATACTTTTAACTTGTTGAATTTTCTCACTGTTAATAACTTAGGTGAGTGATAAATAGATCTCTAGGGAGGGTTGCAAATGATGAAGTTGGTTTTCTTGATATTGAGAGAAAGCTTATTTGCAGTAGGCCATTCAAAAATGTCCGCAAGGTTTGTATTTATTAAAGACTCAAGATTTGCAAGATTGTCATGAGAGCAAAATAGGTTCGTGTCATCTGCAAAAATGTGAAAATAAAAAAAATCATTACTTTTATGAAAATCGTCATTTATATATAAAAGGAATAGGAGAGGGCCCCTCCTTTGATTCGAAAGATAATCCTTATAATTAAAAACACTTAAGACTTAGCTAGAGAGTTGATTTGGAATATGAAAGTGAAAGTGAAAGTGCTTCCCACTGTACTTTTACCTAGAGGCTTGTGAATGCCATTTTAATTAATGTAAATTATTTTTATTAATAGGGCACGCTTTAATTGGAGCCCAGCTCTGTTGCGTGTCCCTCACCTTTATATATTTTATATTTTTATTTATTATTTTATTTTTATTTGTTGTTTTAATTATATTGTTGGTGAAAGTTTAGTAAATAAATAAATAAATAAATAAATAAATAAATAAGTACTTGGAATGCGTGCTAGGGACATGCAAAAAAAAAAAAAAAAAAAAAAACCACAACAAAACAAAACAAAAATGAACAAAGAATTATTTTTTAATCCTGGAAAAGGAAACACAAATCTCGTTGGTTCTACGTCAAAAGTGTTTCATTTTTAATGACCTCTTCCACGAAATTTGCTTCTAAGAACAGAATCAAACTACACTAAGAAGCCACTGAATTTTGACCGGTGAAGTACAGCTGCATTAGCACAGTTACTTCTTCGTCGTCGTGAGTTCTTAAATAGAAGGAAAAACCTCAGAAGTGAAAACACAAGTAAGTAAATTCTTGCTTAATTCGTTTTCTGCGAAAGAACGCTGCTTGAAGATCACGTTAAAACCCTCTCTCTTGAGCTGGAGTTCCGGGAAGTATTGAAAAAAACATTCTCATGTCATAAAGTTTGCCAAACTTTTCTCGAAGTTTCAGCATATCTAGCATGTCTCTAAAGTCGCGTATTTTATATACTTCGGTCGTGTGGTGTCTTTGTTTTTGAATGTTGAAGCTTTGTAAGGCAAGCTCTGCACAGGAAATAAAGTCAGAGCGGGAACAATGATAAACAGAGGCGGAAAGCTCCGGTGATGGCTTCGGTAGATGGACGACCAATCGCACTGGTCCGTACTTGGAATTATAAGTCAAAATCATGTGATTACACATACACATCACATATATAGCAATCGAGTTGCTTTCATACTCATTGTAAAAACGAAGCCGAGTAGATTGTTTATCCAGAGTTATATAGTGGAAGGCGTTTTTCAATAGCGGCCAATCAGCAAACGAAGAAAAATTATTTTTCTTGGAAGCTAGTCCTGGAGAAGAACATACAAATCTCATTGGATCTACATCTTCATTTTAGTTTTTCCACGAAATTCGCTTCGAAGAACAGAATCAAACTGTACTAAGAAGCCACTGAATTTTGACCAGTCAAGTGTTATTTCTAGTGATCTTACATGTCGACTGACAGTGTTAGCCTGCTTCTGCAGTGCATTGAAATTGAATAATAAAAAGGTTAACGCACTCTTTGCTCGTGAACTATCGGGATTTACCTTCACTTGTTCAGGAACAATGAACTCGAAATTTTCTCATACTGCACTCGGCTAACGTCTCGTGCAGTATTTAAAATGTTTCGTTCATTGTTAGCAAACTCGTGGAGGTAAATCCCGATAATTCACTCGCTGAGTGCGTTAACCTCTAATTAATGACAATTTTATCGTGCACCATCTACATGAAGAATTGTCTGTTGCAATCCAGTTACTATTTTGCTGTCAATGTTATTGCCAGTGTAGACCGACATACATGTACACGTAGATAAGAAATAATTGAGGCTATAGAGTATCAGGGGCGGATCCAGCTTCTTTAAAGAGGGGGTGCGTTTTTTGATGGTAGCTTACAAAGCACGCGCGCGTGTGATTTTTCCCGCTACCACAGGCTTCCCGGCCCCAAAACGATAAAGCAGCAGGCGCGCGTGGTGTGCTGGTTTTCACTCCACAAATACAACCACAGCCTTTCCGACCCAAAAACGATTGATGAAAAACGTTTATATTTGAGAAAAGCTTTCACCGTTGTCCAAAAGGGAAGTGCGTCCGCACCCAACGCACCTCCCCTGGATCCGCCCCTGAGTATTCATTTTTTTAGACTGCAGATCACGCACATTTTATTATTGATAAAAATGCATTTTGTTCAATCAAATAATCAATCAATCAATCAATCAATCAATCAATCAATCAATCAATCAATCAATCAAAATATATCTAATAGGTATATATAACAAATTTTCCTCGGTAAACTATTGTTTTGATCAAAGGTGAACAGCTTTGGTTATTATCGTTTTGTTTATCTCTCTCTCCTTTTCTCCTCTCCAAGCCCCTCTCCTTCTTCCTCCCCCTCCCCTTCCCCCTCCCCCTTCCCTGACTTTTGGTGAGCCATCTCGGCCACCGGAGTAACATGCTAAACGTTTCTTTCTTTTATTTAATATAAGAAAAAGTTAAGAATTGAAATGGAAAAAAGATTGTTCATAGGTCGAACAATGCTTTGATCTAAACTCTGTGAATTACATTCCTTGAATTACCCGGGATCATTTCGGTTATTGCATGGGGATCATTTCGGGTCGAGGAGCCTGATTTCGGGTCCAGTAGATTACTTGACAACACTACCTTCGAAGACTGTACTTGCGCCCAACAGTTCCTTTGCGTTCTTCCTTACTTCCTAAGAAAAGTCACCTAAGACATCCATGACAATGTTATTATAACATTGGACAACTTCGGGAACTGTCTATTCATCTCTTAACGTAGCTGTGCATTTTCAGCATCTTCTCAGCTTCCTTTGAATCTCTATGACCTCGGAATCAGATTGTGTCGTTGGAGTTAGTTTTTGTTGGACCAAAGCACTACATCCCCCTAGCTAAGACATGCAGAACAGTCTCTTGCACTTTTCTACATAGTTCTGCACCTTCTAGTTCTTCTTTGACGATACACCGTTTTTCACCAGCAATCATCTGTGAAAGCACAGGCCTCCACTCTAACAGCCACACAAAGCAATGTCTATGGGTATTCGGCTCATCTAGTCCAGGAAAATGGTGCAGAATTGTTTAAATTGGTGTAACAAGCGTGAAATTTGGCACACCGATAGAAGTTAATAACCTGAGTAACCTAGAGGTGGAGCCACGCCCAGAAATCATTTTCTTACATATCGATATTCTTGGAATTAATTATATCAGAAACAAAGATAAACAGTGTCTAATGATAGTGCAAAAGGGTGTAATTAAGGATAGTGATAAGGTAGAATATGCTGACTGATTTTTGATTGACAGCCACGCCCCCTAAATGCTACTTGGAGAACTATAGCTATGGAATACATTATAAATGTAATTGATATAAAAGGATTTTCCTATTGTGGTGTCCATTTGAAATCTTGTACACTGATAAAGGCTAATTAGGCCCAAAGTAATCCTAGATATGGAGTCACACCTAAAAACAAGAACTCCCAGTTTTATAGCAATATCATTAAAAATTCGAGCAAAATAGACCTTTAATTATGATTTATAAGCTAGGACATATCATTCAAAATTTAATAAGCATAAAGCCACGCCCTAACAGAGTACTTACAGAATTTTAGTTGGTATAATGTATATCAATGCATATAGAAGGGTCGATTATTTAAACGAAAAGTGGCGGCAGAAAGAGACTGCAACTATTAATCTGTAAGTACTTTTAGAGGATGCAACTCTATGCTAATCACATCTTGAAATAATTCGTATATTTTATTACTGCTTTCACTATTATATTACGGTTATATACTAAAACTAAAGGTATATTTTGCCGATTTTATATAATGATATATTCCATTACTAAAAAACTGGAAGTACTTTTTTTAGGCGTGGCTCCATATCTAGGATTAGCTATTATTTACTTCCCAATCTTGTTGTTGCTGTTGTTGTTGCTGTTGTTGTTGTTGTTGTTGTTGTTCTTCTTCTTCTTCTTCTTCTTCTTCTTCTTCTTCTTCCTCTACTGATCATGTATACAATTTGTTTGCGCATGTCTGTGTTTTGGGCTTGAAATTCATTTGCATATCGAATGCAAGAAATTTTATGTTGACACGGAATATTTGGCTGGCTATCTCGTTCTTCAAAATTATGTTCAACTACCGAAATACTGAGACAACTAAAACATGAGCAGTCTACCTACCGCTAGTGCGCTGTGGATAATTATCCAAACTGAAGGCACTCCAGATGGGAAAATATCGCGCGTCAAAGTCAGTAGAAAGTTGTGAGAAGAACCAGAACTCCGCACTTTAGAGTAATTTTGTTGGCGCTAAATGTATATGTAAGGTACGTTAAGCAGTGGAAGCCATTAACAACAAGTTACTGTGTACATTAGACCCGATAAGGGTGGCACAGATTTCCACTGCGATTCCCCTGGTTTTATAAAGAAACCAAAATTGGCACAACAGGCTCACTGTGTTGCAGTAGTTGTCGATGCAAGCAAAGCACATGTTATGAACGAACGAATGTGGCAACAACTTCGCAGTTTGAGACAAGGCCTTATTTCCAGAAGTATGTTTAAGTTGTGTTTCATTTACTATTCTCGTCTGTTTTTTGAGCAACCCTCTCCTTACCTTATTTGTATTACTCTCTCTCTCTCTCTCTCTCTCTCTCTCTCTCTCTCTCTCTCTCTCTCTCTCTCTCTCTCTCTCTCTTGCGGCTCTTACTAGTAACAAAACATTTCTTCCACGGACTCTTAATTTTCACTTACGAAATAAAGTCTTTCAATAATGTCTTTCAATATGATATTTTAGACATTCCAACATATATCATCCTTACGCACATTGACGAAGCATGTGATGAAGTACTTAAAGACATGAAAAATGTCCACAGCAGCATCAAAATTCGTGATCTCGTATCAAAAGTTGGGAAACAGCTCATGGGACTTCCTGAAAACCAGATATTTCCAGTCAAGAACTACAGCACCGAAGTGGACGTTCAAGATGATGTTGATATCTTGCTCATAGTTCTCTACTCTTTGCGTCAGATGTTGTACTCGGCTCAAGGACACCTTGAAAACAGCCTGAAAAATAAAAAGGGTCGCAAAAAGTAAAATGCCACCTATTCGGCAAGGGAAGTGTTGGCATGCTAAAAATAATAGTACAAGTCATGTATCCAAGCACCTTTTTAACACTACAAGGCTAGTAGTATAGTATAGCTTAGAAACTCAGTTGTAGCTTGCAAATATAGCTATTGAAATAATAAGCCGGTACTCATTTACAATACATTTAGGAGCATTTAACGAATGCTCATGCAAAGTAGCAGGAAGCTCATGAACTATTACAGACTTTTAACAAGAGGGTACAAATTGGAGGGGTTAAGTTCAGCCTCTTTACATTCGATAGGTAGAGGGATAATGTCTATTGTGTCACTAGTTGTATGGGTTTTCCAAGCATTAAAAAGGAAATAAATAACTATAAAAATAATCGTGGTGTATAGGTCATCACCCTTCCTTGCAGCACAAGTGTTGAATTACGAAGAGCGCAGCTTCAACGTGATCGAGTCGAAGGTATACAAGGGCGCTTTCATTACGAGACAGCTACTCATTTACATACACACACACTCGCAGCAGCCACCACACGACTCATGTCAGATCACAGCTTAGACCGAAACTACTGTTCCTTTTTACTGAGGGAGAAAAAGCCGGAGTACCCGAAGAAAAAGCCTCGAGGCAAGGGAGACCTCGAGGCAAGGGAGAGAACGAACAAAAAACTCAAGCCACGTGATCGGGACATAAATGTTTTTTCAAGTACAATCCGCACTTGGACGAAGTTTGCTTATATTTCTCGATGTTGGACAAATTCCCATTTGTTTTTGTCCCAAATGGTTCTTCCTAGGGAAATAAGCATATTTGAGCTATTTTGTGTTGAAAGGGGGCCAAGCCCCCCCCCCCCCCCCCTTTGCTCAGGCCTTAGTTGTTCAAAAGTGTTAAAAGAAAACATTGATTTTAACCCTGACAAGGCTTAGCACTAACCCCCTTTAATTTCAAGCAATTGTCGCCCTGGTTATACGTTCTACCGGTGTTTATGAAATTGTTTTTGTTGTAGTTGTAGTTGTTGTTGTTGTTTTTGTTTGTTTGTTTGTTTGTTTGTTTGTTTTTTGTAACATTATCTATTTGACTGCGCAACTTGCATTACGATTCTGCCCGCAATTATAGACGTGATCTTCAAAAGCAATACACCCAACTCTTATCTTCCCTCAACCAAACCCCCTTTGACATTGAACGCCATTTACACACCACCACCACCGCAACAGTAATCATCATCATCATTGTTGTCATAATCATTATCATCATTTCCATGTTTAGTTGGGTTATCAGCGTTATAGACTGCCTTTGTCATCTCATGCATATACTGTAATTGTATGTTTCATCATTCTAATTAAACATTCTGTGGCAATGAGAGAAGCTTTTATTACAAAGTATATATTATGTTGTTGCGTGAAGGGTTTATGGTAGGTAAAACAGATAAGTCTTAGGTCAGTTGCAAATATTAAATTGAAAGTGACGCTCGACTTCCAGCAGTGGTGGCTTCGGTGCGCCCGCGAGCCTGTGTGAGTGGGGGGAGGCTTGATACGAACGAAACTCCCACGGCTGAAAACCGATCCGAACTGAAAGTGGGTTGAGAAAACAAACAAACAATCAGAAAAATGCCCTAAATTTACACCAGTGACAAATTTCCAACCACGACATATATATGACAATTGAGTTGTCTTAATACTCAGTACTACAACACGTTTGTACTTGCATTGTAAAACCGAAACCGAGTAGATTGTTTATCCTGCAGGGTTATGGCGGAAGGCGTTCTAGTTCAATAGTGTCCAATCAGCAAACAGAGAAATTCCTTTTTCTCGGAAGCTGATCCTGGAAGATCATTGAATCAAAAAGTGTTTCATTTTAGCTCTTCCATGAAATTCGCTTCGAAGAACAGAATATATCAAACTGTACCGTAAGAAGCCACTGAATTTCGACCAGTCAAGTATAGCTACATTGGCACAGTCACTTCTTCGTCGTGAGGTCATTGATAGAAAGAAAAAAGTCAGAAGCAAAAGCACAGGTAAGTAAATTCTTGTTTTATTTGTCTCTGCAAAAGAGGATCACGTTTAAACTATGTCTCTTGCGCTTAAGTTCCGGGAAGTATTAAAAAATTGCCAAAATTTTCTTGAAGTTTCAGCATATGTAGAATGTCTTTAAGTCGCGTATTTTGTAAGTCGGCTGTGTGGTGTCTTTGTTTTTGAATCTTGAAGCTTTGTAAGGCAAACTCCGCACAGGAAATAAAGTCAGGGAAGAATAATAAACAGAGGCGGAAAGCTCCGGTGTTGGCTTCGGTAGATGGACGACCAATGGTCCGTACTGGTCCGTACTTGCATGGACGCTAGCCCAAAGACAACTGAAAAGTGTCAATCGTTGGCAATTGCAAGTAACCGTCTGTAACCTCACATTTCCCATTAAAGGCCGGCGTCTTCATTGTCTAGTTTTAGTGATTCTATTAGAAATAGAAGCTCTAAAGATGCGAACCCCCAGTCTGTTTCCTGTGTGATTAACTAAAGAAATTTGTTCATATATAACTTAAGGTGGCCGGCGCCCGTACCTATTGATTTGTTTGTGGGGCAAGAATTTCTATCGCGTCTTTTTACATCAAAACCTTTTCCATTGCTGAGAAATTAGCAGTCATTTGTCTTCAAGCCTTGAACTTTGCACCGATAATGATTTTTCTGCGAATTGGGTCAAATATCTCGAGATATCATGTATTATAGCTATAGTGTTCCTATCTTTGCCAAGGGCATTTAGGAAATAAAATAGACATGAGGTGTTGAAACTCACTTTGTGTCCCACAGGTGATGATTTCTTGCTTTGATTGTAGAGCAAAGACCTCTAGCTTACATGTACTCTTCGGACTTGCAGGCCTACTCCGGGTCCAAAAGACGGCTTAAGCCGCCTTAAGCCGCCCTAAGCCGCCTTAAGTTGGCTTAAGCCGCTTCAAGCCGCCATAAGCCACTTTAAGTATAGAAGTCAAAAATCCCTCTTACATGTAAGTAGATGTAAAAGTTTTTTGATATTGAATGATTGAATTACAATACTACTACAAAACTACTTTATCCCAACTGACAATTTCAGTTTTTGGGCTTTTCTGATCCACCAATCATGCAAAGGGGCAATGAACAACAACATTTGTCCACTTCTGGGACAAGGAAGGTCTGTGAAAGCCTGCTTCCTTCCTTACACATGATGGATGGTTCAGAAAAACTAAATCCAACTGAAAGTTTGAAAATGTTGATCACGATGCAGGGGTTTTGACAGAAGTGTTTACTGAGCATATACATGGTATGATTTCTTGCTGTATTGAAATCTATTGTATACTGTACTCTATTGTTTAAGTATTTATGTTTTTGTGGAATCATGTAGACTGTGTCCCCTACACGAAGTTGTAGCAAAGATATATTATGGATATCTGATATATTTGATGTAAGAAATTATAACATTTGTTTAAAGATGCATGGCATGAGGTAATGAGCAATAAATATTCTCACTGAAGACCTGCAATAAACACTTACTTGTTACAGTTCTTCTTACAGTTCAACTCTGAATCTAATTCCTAATTTCCTAATTTCCTTTCATTCAGGTCTTAATATTAAAAATGTCAAAGATCAATTTCAAATTGTCTGAGATTGAATTACTTCATGTCTATGACAACATGGAAACTTGCTGGAAGTTTACAAAATATACAGATCAAAGCAAGGAAGAATAATAATTCAAATTATGAGACAAATACAAGAATGAAAATTGAAGGTCCATATAATATTCAGTTGAGACTTAGACACTTGGACATTCAAAGTCCAACATTTCAGGAAAATCAATATTGTTTCTTTTTCTTTAAGTCAGTAAATTTTATCATTTCCCAATCACGTATTACAAGGATTTCTACTGGCAATATTAATACTGTATTATATTAAAAAATATCACTGCTCAAATATAAATTATAAATTGTATTCTTGAATTATATTCACATTGAGCCGTGGTTCTTAAGGTATTTTTCAGTTTACAATTACTCTTTCTCGTAAATTGAATCTTAATGGAGTTTATCTTTGCAAATATGACTTAAGTTTATATTTGCACAGTCAAGCTTGGTGTGAAAATTATACACATATTAAGCAGTTCTTGTTTCAGTAAGTTTCATGGATGTTAGAAATGTGTGGCATTCAAGCTTACCAACTCTCTTGTTCACGGATTCATTCTCCATTCATTTTTCTTTCTTTTATTGACAAGTGCAGGCAGCGAAAGGAAATCTATAGCTTCATCTAACTCTACTTGCATTCGACTCATGTCCGCCATTTTTCAGTACAACTCGTTCCCAGTCTAAGTAACCCACAGGAAACCCAATTCTGCAAACAGTATTGCAGAACAGTCGTATTGCAGGGGATGCTGGGTAAAATGTAAGATGGCGGCTACCATTAGCTGTTGCAAGACTGTTTTTTTTTAAATAATGTAAGACACAAATACCAAGGAAGTCTGGTCAAAGTAGCGAACCAACAAAGAACTATGGTTCGAAGTCCCGAAGGCAAGAGAATGAAAACCAAAGTACAATTATTGTGGAGTTAAGTTCCAGAAGCAGAGCTGATATAACTAGTGGCCATTAATCGCCATTTTTGCATCCGAAAGACTTTGGTTTGCGGGTCAAAGTATGATATTGCAGTGCTTAGTTTGTTCGCCGATGGATTAATACAAGTTAAGATTCCAGAGAAGGTGGATTCCAGAGAAGGATAAAGTCCTGTTCAACAGAGTGGAAAAGTTGATGAAAAATCCAAATTTGCAAGTAAGCTTGAACAAGGCATCGTCAAAAAAATTGACTGAAACATTTGAAAGAATCGACATTTCTATTGAATGTTGTGTGAAACATTAAACTTAGCAGTGACCTACTAAATCATAAATCCAGCACTGTAAAAAGGAATCACATATTTTAAAAGCAAATAAACTAATATATGTCCATGAGAAAAATGCTTCCCATTAAATCAAAATGCCCTTATCTTATAAAGTAAATAATTATTTTAATAATTATATTAAAATTGTTTATTACAAAATTATTTTATATATTTCTATAGGTCTACATTCTGTAGGTCTACATTGCATTTTAATATTTGCCTTTTTCATACTGTACACAAACAAGAACTGCATTGAAGGATGACATGTGTGATAAGTTATGCATATACCATAGAATTCATAATCAGGACGATTCTCTGACCAGTTTTACTCATAATTTAGATTTCCAATCAAATTGTTAATGGCTTACACGTCAATTGAATAAAAACAGAAAACCTAAAATTGTGTTAATAACAGTTTTAATAACAATAATAGTTGAACAGGTTAAAGGACTATATAAACAATTTCAATACTTTATTAAATGTCAAACTGCTAAGTTAGGGTAAAAGCTTGCTGATAATTGACTTGCATATTTATTGACTTACCAACATAGAGTTTGGCATACAATACCATATTGTATGCCAAACGTCTACGATAGGGTACAAGCTTACTTTCTTATTGAATTACTGACATACAGTAATAACTTTCCATTTTAATGTGTAACAGGCTTAAATAAGGTCTAATGTACATGTAGACTAGTTAGTACTACATTTTTTATCATAGTGAGTACAATGTAATGATGTTCTTGATTGCATTTAATTGTCTTAAGCCGCCTTAAGATACCTTAGGCTGGCTTAAGCCACACTAAGCCGCCCTAAGCCACACTAAGACGCCGGCAAATTTTCCCTCAAAAATCCTTAAGCCGCCTTAAGCCGCCCTTAGCTGCGGCAGCTTAAGGCGTCTTTTGGGCCCGGAGTAGGCCTACTTGCCGCCGCTTTCTTTCTTTGGGGTTTTGAAGGAGTATCTCATTCAGGGAGAAGACTCCTCTTCTTCATTTCTGAATTAAATAAAAATAGTTATCGCGAATCGAAAATTAATGTAAAAAAGAATATTTACAAGATATGGTAAAAAAGAATTACAAAAGGCGTTTGAAAAACATCTTTACGAATTCATTTAAGAGCACTAATTCCTTCTGTTAACAATCTGAGAGGCTAATGCGTTCTTTCGAGCCAAAAACTTTGAAAATCTGAAAACATATTAGCCGATACTACTTATATGTAGTCATCGTTCGTCCAAGGTCCAACACGTGAATTTGCACTATATTCGCATGCAGAGAACGTGCTTAAACTCTGGATCAGTTTCGATCATTTTACAAAATTTATGATCACTGACCCCTTTACCAACGATTTCATGTTATTTTGATGCAAATGATCGAGTTTGATGCAAAATACCGTCTTTTGTTTCAACCCCACTACAGAAGCATGCATGGCTGAGCGTACACAATATCATATTTTTATGATAATATCTTACATACAAAGCGCTACTACAAAACATTGGTTGAACTCATGTATTGTATAAGCATGGGATAATATAAATTTGAATATACTTACCCAAAAACTGAAAATTACTAGCATTTCCAAGTGTCTAAAGATGTGTATTATCTCCTCTGAAAAACCGACGCCATTTTGAAATCTACTCTATCGAGAATACAGTGCATTATGGGAAGGTGTGCGCCCCTCCTCTGAGCGGAAGGCGTTCTAGTTCAATAGTGTCCAATCAGCGAACGAAGAAATCCTTTTTCTTGGAAGCTGATCCTGGTGAGAATATACCAATCTCATTTGATCTACGTCAAAAAGTGCTTCATTTTAGCTCTTCCATGAAATTCGCTTCGAAGAACAGAATCAAACAGTACTAAGAAGCCACTGAATTTCGACCAGTCAAGTATAGCACAGTCAATTCTCCGTCGTGAGGCCTTTGATAGAAATAAAAAAGTCAGAAGCAAAAGCACAAGTAAGTACTGAAATTCTTGCTTTATTTGTCTCTCCAAAACAACACTGCTTGAAGATCACGTTTAAACCCTCTCTTTTGAGTTAGATCGATAGAATTCCGGGAAATATTGAAAAAACATTCTCATGTCATAAAGTTTGCCAAACTTTTCTCGAAGTTTCAGCATATGTAGAATGTCTCAAGTCGCGTATATATACGTCGGTCGTGTGGTGTCTTTGTTTTTGAATTTTGAATTTTGAAGCTTTGTAAGGCAAGCTCTGCGCAGGAAATAAAGTCAGGGAAGAATGATAAACAGAGGCGGAAAGCTCCGATGTTTGCCTCGGTAGATGGACGACCAATGGCATTGGTCCGTACTTGGAATTATAACTCAAAATCATGTGATTTTTTTTACATACACATCACATATTTAGCAATCGAGTTGCTTTCATACTTATTGTAAAACCGAAGCCGAGTAGATTGTTTATCCAGAGTTATATAGTGGAAGGCGTTTTTCAATAGCGCGGGCCAATCAGCAAACGAAGAAATACTTTTTCTTGGAAGCTAATCAGATCCTGAAGAAGAACATACAAATCTCATTGGATCTACACCGACAGGTTCATTTTAGCTTTTCCACGAAATTCGCTTCGAAGAACAGAATCAAACAGTACTAAGAAACCACTGAATTTCGACCAGTCAAGTATAGCTACATTAGCACAATTCCTTGGTCGTGGATTCTTTGATAGAAAGAAAAAAGTCAGAAGCCAAAGCACAAGTATGAGTATTGAAATTCTTGCTTGATTTGTCTCTGCAAAAGAAGATCACGTATAAAGCATCTCTCTTGCGATGGAGTTCCGGAAAGTATTACATATCAAAGAATCGACAATAGAAATGTGTCGTTCGTTTCTCATTCCATATTTGGGCATCTTACCTTATATGGAAGTCCGTGTAAATGTTTTTTTGATGTTTTTTGCCTCTTAATGTTAAGATTTTGGCTTGAAACTTGCAGAAATTGTAGAGAATAAACACTTCAACAATATCCTGTCGGCCATTTTGGCTTAGCTACCTCGCAAGTGGGTGCACAGGCAACCCAATGAAAATACACAGGAACCCCAACGAACGACATACAATTGTTTGATATGCAAAACATATTTGCCAAAATTTTCTTAACGTCAGTTTCAGCACATGTAGAATGTCTCTAGGTCACGTATTTTGTACAGGGAGGGAAGAGAATAAACAGAGGCGGAAAGCTCCGATGTTGGCCTTGGTAGATGGACGACGACCAATCGCACTGGTACATACTTGGAATTATATGTCGTTCGAAAGCTGTTAACTCAAACACTTGGAATAGACCCCAAAGGTTAATGGTACGAACATTAGCCTGAATCAGTTTGTGAGCCTATGGTGGTTTATGACCTATGGAACTTCAATATCCAAACTAACTATAGCATTATTGAAGCGAGACGACCTGACATGATTTTGCAGAAAGAGAATGTTATATTGTACATAGACTTGGAAGTCTCCTTTGATTCAAAATATAATCCTTAAAAAACTTAAGACTTAGCTAGAAAGTTGAAAAAGATGTGGAATATGAAAGTGAAAGTGATTGCAATTGTACTTGGAACACTAGGGACAAAATGAAAATAATAATAATAATGAACAAAGAACAGAATCAAACTACACTAAGAAGCCACTTAATTTTGACCGGTGAAGTACAGCTGCATTAGTACGTAGAGTTACGTCTTCATCGTCGTGAGTTCTTTAATATAAAAAAAATCAAACCGCCAGTGATGGAGGTAACTCGTGGACTGAGTAGTATTATGCATAAACGCTTTTAACCATAACTGCTTCTAGGCTTCTAGCAGTCTCCTATTTTTCTTCAAAATGAAAAAGGAGGTGGCAGGTGAGGACACTGCCACTGGTTCTACTGTAGAATTACATAAATGAGATTAAAACTTGACTGGGAATAAGTGAGTGGTTTTCATTAGTCTGTGAACCATCTGTATGGAATTATATGGTGTATTAGAGTTTATTATTCAATTTTCATACACTCTACAAATTCTGATTTTCTGATTGGTCAGTTTGTACCACGTAATGCGTGGTTGTGACGTGACAACACGTCACTATGCAATAATACCATGCTGATATAGCCTAACAATGAACGAAAAAATGCTCCTGGTGATAAGTTTGAGGATTTTTCCTAAAAGAGAAGATAAACAAGCACATTTAAAACAAAAAGAAGACTGTTTGGCGTGCCTGTTTTTAAGGGAAACTGTATTGTAATTGAAGTTTTTGGAGTACGTTTTGTTTGGGTAGAATGTGGAGTCTGAGCGGACGTTGAAAGTTGCTTTATTCATTCACAAATTGGGTTTACAGACGTGTACTTCACGAGTAAAATCCTAAGAAAATGAGGCTGGTATCACAAACAAGCAGTTACAAATGGCAAATAAATCGAAAGACGGACTTACCAATTTATGAACATCCTAAACAAGAACACAAACATGTCGTTTGCTCAGACCATGTGCTCCCGGTGAGCCTCCGGTCTCACTGTACAGCTGACATACGAAATATTAAACAATACGTATGAAACACGAGTGATTCGCATATTGTTGGGGGAAATGGCCCCAACATCCCGGAGGGCCCAGCTGTAAGAGCCTTACAAATCATGATGAATCAAATATAACTTAAACTATAATCGTCTTTGCAAGTCTGTTCATTTTCTAAGCTAACTCAAACAAGTTAAAGTCCAAATGTTGTATTCCAATATTGCTGCATCTTGACTTTATGCGGCTTCTTCTAGAAGGCAAAGCTTGGTAACGGGTCGAACCAGAACTGAGGATTTGGTTCTGACTTCAGCTGATCTCACATGGTTATCTCTACCGACTGTTACTTTGGTCACTCTTCCAAGCAACCACTTTGATCTTGGCACAACAGGATCTGTGATAAGCACTAAATCACCAACTTTCAGGTCTCTCTTGACGTTTGTCCACTTGTGCCTCTGCTGTAGGAGGGGAACATATTCCTTCATCCAGCGTTTCCAGAAATGATTTGCGAGGTATTGTGCATGCCTCCAGTGTTTTCTTGTGTACAAATCATCGTTGCTGAATGTTCCGGGCGGGGGTGTTGTGTTTGGTCGTAGCAACAGGAAATGGTTCGGCGTGAGTGGTTCTAAGTCGTTGGGGTCGTCGCTGCTGGGACAAAGAGGACGACTGTTCAATATGGATACAGCCTCACAGAACACCGTACGTAACGTTTCCAGGCGAGGGGGGCGTTTGGGTTTCTTAGAAGCGCCTTCATGGTCTTGCGAACACTGCGGATTAGCCTTTCCCATACACCTGACATATGACTAGCGGCGGGTGGCTGGAACTTCCACTTGGGCATGGGGACAGCAGTGCCACTCAGCCCCCTTTGAATGTAACTCCTCTCTGATGGTATTCTCATTGAACTTTCTGATAGAAACTCTGAGCTCCTTCTCGGCTCCGGTAAAATTGGTGCCGTTATCAGACCACACTTCTTTAGGGCAGCCGCGAACTGCGATAAATCTTCTGAATGCTTGGATGAAGGTGTCTGTGGACAAGGAACTGGCGTCTTCGATATGAACTGCCCGGGTGTTGAAACAAACGAAGATGCAACCATACACCTTCTCTGTGGCTCTGCCCCTCTTTACGTGGAAAGGTCCGAAGAAATCGATTCCGGTAAACGTGAAAGGAGCTTGGAATGGAGTTAGTCGTTCTTTCGGAAGGTCTCCCATGACTTGCTGTAGGGTCGGTGCGTATCGCTTCCTACAATCGATGCAGCTGTGTAGTAGTCGACGTACAAGGGATCGTCCATGCAGTATCCAATAGTACTGGCGTAGCGTGCAGAGAACATGCTCTCGGCCGGCATGCCCGAGGAGCTTGTGGTAGTATCGTACAATCAATAGACCATTTCACGGTTGTCGTGGCTCAACCTCAGCCTCGACAGCGTGTAATATATTCTTTAGAAATCGACTGTAGCCCATGGTAAGGTAAGGAATGCACACATCAACAAACAATAGAAACACTTTAAAATTCCACGGGCTGTAGTCCGATTCTAAAGAATATATTATACGGTATCGAGGCTGAGGTTGAGCCACGACAACCGTGAAATGGTCTATTCAGCTATGGGATGTTCTTTCGGGATAATCATGGGATGCGTCGCATCAAAGGGAAGTGGTCCATTGCGAACTCGTCCACCAACACGTATCACTTCATCTACAAGAATTGGATTGAGGCTTGACAATTTACTACCTTTCTTCACTGGTTGTTGTGTTTCTAGAGCATCGTACTCCTCTTTAAAGAACTCTAGTTGAACCATTCGGATGACCACGCGGCTAGCGTTGCGCATCTCTGTGAGTTTGAGTGGGCCCGAGAGCCGCTGTTTACCTCTCTTCACGGCGTTGACGAACCTTAGAAGCCAGCACATCACTCTCAGTAGCCGTTGCCAAGAAGAATAACGTCGCAGCAGTTGATAGATTTGAGACTCTTCCTCGTTAGTCGTTGCGGTTGCGGCCACGGTAGACTCGGGTAAGTCAGCTTCCTTAGCTTCTGCGTTTTCACGGGGCCACATGTTCTCGTCCTGCCATAGGAATTCTGGTCCTGATAACCAGCGACAACCGGGTTGAAAATAGTTGATGTCTACCCCTCGTGATCCTTCGTCTGCAGGGTTGAGAGATCCAGGAACATGTCGCCACTGATGAACCTTTGTTTCTTCATGAATCTCTGTGAGGCGATTGGCGATGAACACTGGAAATCTCCTGTCGACATTTTGGATGTATTGAAGAACCTTACCGAGTCTGTCCAGTAGGTAGTTGAATCAATGGGTAGGTCTAGTTCCTTCAGTATTGATGTGCTCATACGAGTAGCTAACACTGCCGCTTGAAGCTCAAGGCGTGGTATGGTCCACTCTCGGAGTGGAGCGTTCTTAGCCTTGCCCATCACGAATGAGCAATGTATGTAGCCAAGCTCGTTTAACATCCTCAAGTAGGCAACCGCTGCTAGACCACGTCTAGAGGCATCTGAAAATACATGTAGCTCAATCGCGGATGGCGTATGAAGGTAAGGTGACTTGAAACATCTTGGGATGTTGATGTTCACAACTTTCGGCATTCTTAGTAGCCATTCCTTCCATTGGGACAAGTAGGGTTCTGGAAGCTCTTCGTCCCACGAGATCGCAGCCTTCCAAAGATCCTGCAGAAGGGATTTTACCTTGAACGTTAACGGGGCGAGAAACCCAAGGGGGTCAAACAACGAGCTTACAATGGATAGGACACCCCTTTTGGTATGAGGCTTGGTAGTGACTAAAGACTTGAACTGGAACATGTCTGACTCTGCATCCCAATAATTAAACTCCCAGAGCTCTTCCGATCGGTAGTCTGTCCAAGTCCATGTCTAAGGTTGGATCAGCTCTGTCTTCCTTTGGGACGGACGATAAGACCTTTCTACTGTTGCTGGAGAACTTGGAGAGATGGAAACCGCCTTCCTTCAATAGCTTGACAAGTTCCGTTGCGAGGTGAATGGCCTGTTCTTCTGTTGGTGCGGACTTCAACACGTCGTCGACGTAGAAGTTGCGTTCGACAGTATGGATAACTTCAGGATCATATTCACCAGCGTGGTCAGCTGCTGTCGACCTCAGTGCTTTGTTCGCGCAACATGGAGACGACTTAGCACCAAATATGTGCACCGTCATTTTGTACTCCTCCGGTGGATCATCTAAACTGCCGGACCACCACAGAAAGCGAAGAGCTTCGGTGTCCTCCTCACTGACGAGTACCTGGTAAAACATGGCTTCTACATCTGCGGTGAAGGCGGACTGCTCTTCACGGAATCGAATTAGTACACCGGCCAGATCGTTGGTGAGACATGGACCTTGTAGAAGGTTGTCGTTTAAAGAAGTGTCACTGAACTTTGCGGCCGCATCGAACACTACGCGTATCTTTCCAGGTTTATTTGGGTTTGAAACTGGGTGGTGAGGTAGATACCAGGTTTTGGGTCCTGATTTCTTTGATTCCTCTTCTGTAAGCTTTACTGCATAACCCTTGGCTAGGTAGTCATCCATCACCTTTCTGTATTTCACCAGCAATTCAGGATCACGCTGTAGGCGTTCTCTGAGGTGCTTCAATCTTGCTTCGGCCAAGACACGATTATCGGGAAGTGTTGGATTAGGTGACTTCCACAGCAGACCCATCTTGTAGTTGCTGCCGTTCTTGCACATGGTATCGTCAATTATCTTTACGGCTCTTTGGTCTTCGACGGACATTGGTTTTTTGCACATTGGTTGAAGTCCATAGGACTCTACTTTTCAGAACTCTTCCAGCTGCTCATTTAGCGTGATGTCCTCTCCGCGAGAGTAGTTGATGTTTGCTGTCTCAGTCGTAGGTAGACTGGTGCCGCCAAGAACACTCCAACCAAGGCTAGAGCGTATGGCGATGGGCTCATCTGCTTTACCTTTTCTCACTTCCAGAGGTATGAAGGCTTCTTGGACATTGGTTCCAATGAGAACAGATATCTTCTTTCTGTCGACATCTGGGAAGGGAACGTCCTTGTAGATGCAATAGTTGGCCAACATCCTTCAGAGCTTTAGCATGTTTAAGGGGGATGGCGAGCTCCTTGGTCGCCCAGGCAGATTCAACACAGACTTGAGTGTCGTTGTTGCCATCGACGGCTGCTAGTTTAAAGTCTACCTTTACTCCAGTGTGATGAGTGTTACTTTCGTTGACTGTTGAAATCAAGAGTTTACTTGGGTTACCTTTCATTCCCAGTAGCATGACGAGTGAAGGATCAACCATGGTTATGTCAGATCCGGAATCCAATAGTCCATATGTAGTTAATGAGTGCCCTGCATTACTAATTACTCTGATTGGCATAACTTGTAGTAAGACATCACTAGTCGAAGCTGCATTGACATCACTAGATATTGTGTAAGATTTCCCAGATGGAATGTTCGCTTCTTGTTCACATTTTGGCTTCGATTGTCCTTCTGAGTTGGCTTGACGCGCAGTTCGCGCACCTTCGTCGAAGTGTAGCATAGTGTGGTGTGGTCTTCCGCAACCCGGAGCGCGGCATCTGCCTGAAGATTTACATGATTTAGCATGTTGAGCATGATTTAGCATGTTTCTGTTGAGCTTAAACAATTGAAACACAAGTGTCTACTCTTTACAAAGTCATTCCTCTCCTTGATTGTCTTGGACTTGAACAGATCGCAGTGATACAAACGATGAGGTTTAGAACATAACTCACACTCCTGATCTTTACTTGTAGTAGAGGTTGCGAATGATGACACTCTCGGCAGTGCAGGCTTAGCCTTCGGAATAGTGGTTGGCTTCACGCTCGTTGCTGTAACCTCAGAAGACGACTTCGAGAGGAAAGGATGGTTAACGATGTCAGCTCTATCTCGTAGAAACAGGACCACGTCCTTGAAGGATGGTAATGTTTGCCCCTTACGTTCGAGTTTGCTCAGATGCTCTACGAACTTAGATTGCATCCATTTGGGCAAACGGGATATTAGTTTCTCCAAATTGTTCGTGTTCATTTCAGATAAGTAACCCATCGCGTCCAGCGTGTCATAGTTTGCTTGAACCATGTCGGCGAAATGCTGTAGTGCTTGTCTATCGTTGGGTTGTATGACTGGGCCTTTCGTCATTGCCTCTACACAGGCCTTGACAACGTGGTACGGACGACCGAATCGGTCTTCTAGTGTTTTAAGAGCTTTCTGTAATCCTCCAGGTATTGTTTCATAATGTTGCACGGCGGTGAGCGCCGGCCCTTCGAGAAACTGAAGGAGGCGAGTCATTTTGATAGCATCGTCTAGTGGTCTGGTCTCCACAAGTTGCTTAAATCTCTGGCGAAAGGTTAGGTACTTCTCAGGGGATCCATCAAACCTAACGACTTGAACGTGTGGAAGATTGCTTGTTGTACTCATCCTGTCGATAGTCTCGACGATTGATGCAAGTAGCCTCTCGCTGGTTGGGTTCGGCATTTCAGTAGATACGTTGGCAGTTCCTCCTTCAGAGGAGGCTTTATTAGTGTTCTTAATCGTCGCGGATTGTTGCTCACTAAATTTAATTGTCGAGGGTGGTGATTGGACAAATTGCGGAGTTCCTGTGCCTTCTGACTTCGTTGAAGTACGTAGTTGAAATTGTGTTCCTCCAAATCGTGGGCTCCTTTGGCTCTCCTTTGTCGCATGCGATGAGCTCACAAGACCACCGGTTGGCGGGTGGGCTCCCTGTGGTAAAGGTTTCTCTGTGTACATTCTAGGTTGGGAACCCTGTGCCGTTGGGGTTGACATGGCAACGTTATCATGACTCACACGCAACGGAAAAGCGCTAATTGATGCTGATGGTTCTATTTCATTTAGTGTCGCGTGAGTTAGAAAATGTTCATTTCTAACAGTTACACAATCTTGGGGTTCCTGTGGTAATCCCGTTGCCATAGCAACGTGGTAGTCACCGCTAGCGTAGCATGGAGACGAGCTGGCGGGTTCAAACGTTTCTGTTTCAAAATAAGCTCCTCGTTCTTGGGAGTCTCCGATCTTGTTAGTTGTAACGATATGGGATTCCTGTGGTAAGGTCGTTATCATGTCAACCGGAAATTCACCCTCAAACGGCTGAGACCCCATGTCTGAGAACATGGAGGGAGGGGGAATAATAATCAAATCAATGATATCCAGTGGGTTTTCTATATCCTGTGGATCAGGTTGGGTTTTTTCACTTGTTGCTCCTAGAATAATAGGTGTTGAAGTATACACTTGGGGTTGTTGTTTACGCTTGGTTGATTCCGCTCCCGACACAGGGGTTGCAAACGTTGGCGGCGGTAGAATTATCTCAGGAAGTTCTTGCGATTCATCCTCTTGATGAACGTCACTGACTTGGGGATTGTTATCATTAGAAACACTTGTATCAGTTTAAGTTCGGTTTGCTGAATCTTTTTCTCTATCTCGGTCACTTCAAGATTGACTTTAAATGCACTAATCTTCTGATTAAAGTACTCGTACCTTAGGTGCTGTTTCTTAAGTTGATCCTGTACACTTTGGTATTTCTCAGATGTAGGGTCTTGTATTAAATCGTCGTACTGTTGACAACATTGTTGATATCGCTCGTAAGCGACGCCAAGACGGCCTTGTAGAAGTTTGACGGCTTCGATGTTGTTTACACTAATTGCCTTCTCAATTTCATTACACAAGCGGGTCAGCACAGCCTGATAACCGCTTCGGGAACGATCCAGTTCGTGAATCTTCGCTAGTAACACACCAAACGAAGACATCTCAAGACACAAAATTGGATTTTACGATGTTTGGATAGAATGTGGAGTCTGAGCGGACGTTGAAAGTTGCTTTATTCATTCACAAATTGGGTTTACAGACGTGTACTTCACGAGTAA
>JALIZF010001840.1:770000-810000 GCA_029948255.1 Telmatactis stephensoni | reverse complement strand
AATCTTGTTGCTGTTGTTGCTGTTGTTGTTGTTGTTCTTCTTCTTCTTCTTCTTCTTCTTCTTCCTCTACTGTTAATTTTCGTTCTGTACTTACCGACTATCCAGACGATAACAACTACATGGAGCACATGGACAGACGAGTCTACAATATAGCTTGGGTTTCCTGTTTAATTCCGAATTTCTTCGTAGACACCATATTTATCAAATAAAACTTGCTCTATTTTTCGATCCCTCGAAGAGTGGTTTTCAATAAAATATTAAAAACTAATCACTACAAACGCCAGCTAGTTTCTTAATAAATCGTACTTTCATAGCGAAAACCGAAGAAAAGTACTCGGCAAAATTTGGAAGGTTTTCGTTCTCATCCGACTGTCACCCGAAGTGATTACTTCGAAAAGTCACAGACTACCGGACTTACGCACTCGATGACAGTTTGACTTCACATCCTTTTTTCGACTTCTTTCCTTTCCGTGTAGCTTTAATTAGCTTTAAATTTTATGAAAAGCCAGTAACCACAAAAAATTTAAAGGCCGGTAAAAGAATTTCATTTCAGTTTCAAGTTTTCACAGGAGCAAGGATGACACAGTTTGTGAGTGCGTGGCCTTCGGTGCGAGAGGTCCCGAGTTCAATCCCCAGTGGCTTCACATCCTTGTTTCGATTTCTTTCCTTTCCGTGTAGCTTTAATTAGCTTTAAATTTAATTACCCTTAAAATGGAGCGCTGATGGATAGAGGGGGTAGAGGACACACCTTCAAACGCTTGATACATGAGCCTCTGGCTCGGGAGATCTGGGCAATCATGCACTCCCCGCGATTTCGAAGTAAAACATTAGCCTTTGCCTTTTTTTCAAAACAGTCTTTTCTCTTTCTAAATATATTTCAATTAATTAATTAATAATAGCTAATGATATCAATTCTATGATAATGATCAATGATTGATTAATTAAAGATTTGTTTATTTATATTTGAAGTACCCCTTCGATGTTGTCTTCAATTTGGAATTGGGCTACCGGTAAACAACCACAAAATTCACCACCACCTCGACGACGATCACCATCACCACCGGTGTATCGACGAAGACAACCGTCACCACCACCACCACCACCGCCGCCGCCGCCTAAGTGTAAGTTTGTAAATTTTAGTTACACAGTCTATCAAACAAATGTAATGCTTACTACCAGTATCTATATATGGAATACAACGATTAAATTCCACTGTATGTCGTTAGCGCTCAAATAAAGATAAATGTGAAATACTAATCAGTAACGTCGATAGTTGCTTCAACTATAAGCTGGTCTCCCAAGAAGCCGACAGTGCGCGCTCCTTGACAGAAGTCAGAAACAAGTGTGAGGTGACTGGGAATCACGAACTAATCAACTAGTATATAATTACACTTGCTCCTGTCATATAATTAATATGTTGTGTCCAAAAAATATATTTATTAATTTGTCGTAATTTTGTGTAATTATTAATTGTAGTGACCGACACACCATGGAGACTAATAAAGGGTTGGGATAAAAGGTAAGGACCTTGTAGAATGGTTGTACATAATATATATAACTACTAGGTTGCAAGAAGATAAAGATCAGGACATTCACTAGTTAATATATGGCAACGGCAACATTGTTGATGATGTGCCAGTAACTTCAAATCACATATCCCCCCCCCCCCCCCCCCCACACACACACACACTCCTCCACATCCCATCGTTTCAATTCCGTGGTCCAGAACTTGGTTAATTTGTACCATCCTTAGTCGAAGACAAACTATATTAGTTGAAGGAAAACTAAATTACGTTAGTGTATTAGTAAGTATATTGTATATACTAAGTCGTATATTTGAACGTGTGAGATTGATCTAATCAATACCTTTGCCTGCTAGTGTAAGTGAGGACCTTAAAAATCACGTTGCAAGTCTTAAACCAGAGACCGGTAATAAAGCCCGTGTCCCATTTTTCAACATCATTCTTACGGGACAAATCAAAGCAGGAAAGTCAAGCTTCTTCAACAGTATCAACAATGTGTTTGCAAACCGAATTATTGCCAGTAAAGCAGATACAGGAGAGGCTGCACAAAGCTTGACTAAAGAAGTAAGTAGTATTGTGCAGAACATAAATTCACATACACAAAAGGTGTTCCAAAGACTAACAGATAAAGATAGATTAAATTTGGATGAAAAAACAAAGTGTACACTGTCATGAAACTACAAAAAACCTCTTGATTTGATAAAGATATTGTTTTGTAGTTTCGTATTTACGAAGTAAAGCCACGCCCAGATGCTGCTCCTCTTCCGTGGAGGATTATGGACACTATGGGACTTGACGTTAAAACTGGTGAAACTGACGTAAGAAACATACTGAAGGCAGTGGATGGTCATGTACCAGATGGATATGAGGTTAGTTCGTTAAATAACTTGATAGAAAATTCATGCAGTCATTCTCAAAATTGTTGTGCATTACCAATGGTGACCAAAACTATGGAGTAACTACAATTATTTGGATACTGTTAAAATAAGAATGGTGCTAATGCAACCCGAAATTGCTATATACTATATTTTTTTGAAATTGATCATGTTAGTTGTTGACTGATTATTTATATCATCGGCATTTTTGAGAATTACTGTATCCTATTTTGTTTGTTTGTTTTGAAACGTAATTGTTTTAATTCGAATTGAAGCAACATTTTCGACTTCTGAAAAAACAATTTAACAATCTTTCATTTAAGTTCATAAGTGGCAAAGATTTCCACTACGATTCTCCTGGTTTTATAAAGAAACCAACATTGGCACAGCAGGCTCACTGTGTTGCAGTAGTTGTCGATGCAAGCAAAGCAGATGTTATGGACGAACGAATGTGGCAACAACTTCGCAGTTTGAGACAAGGCCTTATTTCCAGAAGTATGTTTAAGTTGTGTTTCATTTACTATTCTCGTCTGTTTTTTGAGCAACCCTCTCCTTACCTTATTTGTATTACTCTCTCTCTCTCTCTCTCTCTCTCTCTCTCTCTCTCTCTCTCTCTCTCTCTCTCTCTCTCTCTCTCTCTCTTGCGGCTCTTACTAGTAACAAAACATTTCACGTATTCTTAATTTTCACTTACGAAATATAGTCTTTCAATAATGTCTTTCAATATGATATTTTCGATTATTTTTAGACATTCCAACATATATCATTCTGACGCACATTGACGAAGCATGTGATGAAGTACTTAAAGACTTGAAAAATGCCCACAGCAGCGTCAAAATTCGTGATCTCGTGTCAAAAGTTGGGAAACAGCTCATGGGACTTCCTGAAAATCAGATATTTCCAGTCAAGAACTACAGCAAAGAGCTGGAATTGCAAGGTGATATTGACATTTTGCTGCTGTATGCTTTGCGTCAGATGTTGTACTCGGCTCAAGGACAGCTTGAAAACAAACTGGAAAATATCAAATCCACGTGTTGCCAAATGTAAAATGCCATGCACCTATTCGGCAAGGGAAGTGTTGACATGCTAAAAAACAGTTCAAGTCATGATGTATCCAAGCACCTTTTTAAAACTACAAGGCTAGTAGTATTGTATATCTCAGAAACTCATTTGTAGCTTGCAAATATAGCTATTGAAATATTTAGCTAGCATACTCATTTACAATACGTCTAAGTACATTTAACGAATGCATATGCAAAGTCGCAGGAAACTAATGAACTATTATATAAAGGTTCAAACGCTAGGGCGAGGGTTTGCATTGAAATTCAAGACCGAGGGCCGCAGGCCCGAGGTCTTGAATTTCAATGCAAACCCGAGCCCGTGCGTTTGAAGTGGTTTAAAAACTAACCAAACCCTATTTTTATTGTTTCAATGCAATTAACGTCGAACAATAGCTAAAATACAAAACAATACAATACGTTTATTAGTAATTCCCAGAAGGGATTTTCAATACTAATTTACAAAATGTATGTTGAGATAAAGCTTCTTAAAATTCCATCATTGTTAACGATTTACCGGATAGCATAGTGGTAAGTGAATGGACTAAGATTCGACGGTTTGAGGGTTCGAGGCTCGGTATGGTCGATACTTAAGATATTATTTACGATTTTTTTAACATCAGAATAGTCAATTCCTTAAATTTTAAGACTTTCTGACTTCTAGTGTGTGTCTAAAATCTCAAATGCAGTGCATTGAAGGTAAAACTTCTCAAATGTGTGTAATGTGTGTATGGCATGACTAGTAACTTGGCAACAAAACTGATGCAGGTCTTGAATTCAAAATTCAAAACCTGTCCCGGGTCTTCTCCCGAAATTCAAAACCTACATTAAACAATGGAAATAGGGTGTGGTTAGTTTTTAAAGACTATTAACAAGAGGGTACAAGTTGGAAGGGTTTAGCCTCTTTACAGTTGACATGTAGAGGGATTTCAATAGGTTTTAGTAGTGGTGAAAATGTCTATTGTGTCACTAGTTGTATGAGATTTCCAAGCATTAAAAAAGAAATAAATAACTAAAATAATCTCGGTGTAGCTCATCACCCTTCCTTGCAGCTCAAGTGCTGAATTACGAAGAGCGCAGCTCAACGTGATCTAGTCGAAGGTATACAAGGGCGCTTTCATTACGAGACAGCTACTCATTTACATACACACACACTCGCAGCAGCCACCACACGACCCATGTCAGATCTACAGCTTAGATCGAAACTACTGTTCATTTTTACTGAGGCAGAAACAACCGGAGTACCCGGAGAAAAACCCTCGAGGCAAGAGTGACATCGAGGCAGAGAACGAACAACAAACTCAAGCCACGTGATCGGGACACTGGTGCATGACATACCTGTGCTCTCTTCACGCGGCCACAGCACCTTGCTTCCCACCAATAGATTGTAGGGTGTAAAGTTTGGGAGGTGAGTGACAAAAGTGTATTATTACACACTAACATTCAATTATTATTTCACGGTTTTTTTTGCAATCACTCTAGAATGATTTTATTAAACCCGTGAAAAGATCAGAGATAATTTAATGAGTACTAGTCAAAGGTAAAGAACATAAGGAAACGCTTTAGAGTTTCTACCAAGACACCATAATATTAAGAGATCGAATATACCGTGCGCAATATGGGAACACTTTTCAGTTTATTTCTAATAGTGCAAAATGCATCGCCCTGTGAGCAGTTTATAAAGTCTACATTCAGCAAAAAGAAAGTACTGTTTCACTCACTTTTAGATAGCCACGATTTCTGTGCTTTTGGTCATCGAAATCAGGATTGTTGAAGTCATTAAATTATAAAAATTGAGCACAAACAATTTCAAAAACTAAAAGTTCGAAGGCAGCCTTTTTGCCGAAGGAGCATTCACGTACTTGAGCATGAGGGTGGAGGGCGAGAGTAAGAAATTGTCAGGCTTCCCTACCCCTCTAAAAATTTAAATTTCTCCTTTCCCACCCGAGGGTCATTACACTTTGGCCCTTTCGCTCCGTAGTAACCACGGACCAATCAGATTGAAGTGATTTGAAGCGCCAACGGTTTTTTGACCGAGTGATTTCCGTCAAGCATAGGCAGCTGAAAGCCATTTTTGAAAAAACTTTAGTGAAAACCTCTCTCGTTTTCTATAAAGTCATTAATAAAGTAGTCTTTTTTTCTTCGTTTCTCGGTAGAGTGATTATCTGCCATTGTGGTTGTGGTGTTGGTTTGGCTAGAGAAGCGATTTCTAGGGATTTTTTGTCGGAGATTCAAAAACGGTTCGTGATCGTAAGGAAGCGAAGTTGCCAGCCTTTAGTTAATATAGTACTAGAGAGAACCAGTGTGAAAAGGAGAATCGCCAAAAACCCACAAAACGCGCACAAATCCGTCAAAAAACCAGTCCAAAAGACTCCAAAACATCTAATCTAAATAAGAAAAGAGACAGTTCAATCAAGCTTTCAGAATTTTATTGATTTTTAGCGAGATTTGTTTTTCCTCCCAATGGTCTTAATAAAATTGACAAACGACACAGGTAGCCCAAACTAATGATCACTTCGCGTAAAACACCCTCTCTGAAACAGAGCTTGGGGTGCCTGTGGTCAAATGCAAACAAACTCGCGCTTTTTTCGTTTAAGCCCGCGATTTGTCGGTCAGCGTCCGCGAAATTCCGAGCTGTTCACTCGATGACATAATGGTACTGGCTTGTATACAAGCCAGTAACCACAAAAATATCTAATTGTAGCATATCAACCAAAAACAAATACCAATCAGTCATCATTTAGCACTGATTTTCAGTTGTCAAGTAATCATGTATTATAGCTAGTGTTCCTATCTTTGCCAAGGGCATTTAGGAAATAAAATAGACATGAGGTGTTCAAACTCACTTTGTGTCCCACAGGTGATGATTTCTTGCTTTGATTGTAGAGCAAAGACCTCTTACATGTACTCTTCGGACTTGCCGCCACTTTCTTTCTTTGGGGTTTTGAAGGAGTATCTCCTTCAGGGAGAAGACTCCTCTTCTTCATTTCTGAATTAAATGAAAATAGTTATCGCGAATCGGAAATTAATGTATCATTAAAAAAGAATATTTGCAAGATATGGTAAAAAAGAATTACAAAAAGGCGTTTGAAAAACATCTTTACGAATTCATTTAAAGGGGTACTTGGACGAAAATAGGTCAAAATTGGAAAGTGGTTAATTTCTAAGTCGACTTCATTTAACGACCAATATAGATAGATAAACCTACTATCCCCAAAATTCTGCATTTAAATCATATTATCACCAAGAAATTTGGTTTAAGATCGAAAAGAACAATAGGGTTGTACTTATGACGTAATAGATACACAATGTAGATGCTAAAATACGTGATAACTTTTTATTTGTACCTTTGGAATTTGATGAAAATATATTGCTTGGTGACTATTGGTCACATATAGATACATTGAACCAAGTTTCAAGTCATTTTCAATTTTCATCGATTTTCATCCAAGTACCCCTTTAAGAGCACTAATTTCTTCTGTTAACAATCTGAGAGGCTAATGCGTTCTTTCGAGCCAAAAACTTTGAAAATCTGATAACATATTAGCCGATACTACTTATATGTAGTCATCGTTCGTCCAAGGTCCAACACGTGAATTTGCACTATATTCGCATGCAGAGAACGTGCTAAAACTCTGGATCACTTTCGATCATTTTACAAAATTTATGATCACTGACCCCTTTACCAACGATTTCATGTTATTTTGATGCAAATAATCGAGTTTGATGCAAAATACCGTCTTTTGCTTGAACCCCACTACAGCAGCATGCATGGCTGAGCGTACACAATATCACATTTTTATGATAATATCTTACATACAAAGCGCTACTACAAAACATATGGCTAGATAATTTCCTGAATTCTGATTGGCTAACGCATGGTCTGTATTTTGCCATATCAGGACCACTGTCCCGGATGAAAAGAAAAGTTTGCGTTTGGCAATTGTTTTAGCGGGACTTCTCAAAGCCATATAATAAATAAGTTATTAACTTCGTTTGCTCGGTCTGTATGGGAAAATATCAGACCTCGGTTAATAACCCTTTATTGGTTGAACTCATGTATTGTATAAGCATGGGATAATATAAATTTGAATATACTTACCGAAAAACTGAAAAATACTAGCATTTCCAAGTGTCTAAAGATGTGTATTATCTCCTCTGCAAAACCGACGCCATTTTGAAATCTACTCCATCGAGGGAAGGTGTGCGCCCTCCTCTGAGCGGAAGGCGTTCTAGTTCAATAGTGTCCAATCAGCGAACGAAGAAATCCTTTTTCTTGGAAGCTGATCCTAGTGTAAATAGTGTACATATAAATGTGCTTCATTTTAGCTCTTCCATGAAATTCGCTTCGAAGAACAGAATCAAACAGTACTAAGAAATCACTGAATTTCGACCAGTCAAGTATAGCACAGTCAATTCTCCGTCGTGAGACCTTTGATAGAAATAAAAAAGTCAGAAGCAAAAGCACAAGTAAGTACTGAAATTCTTGCTTTATTTGTCTCTCCAAAACAACACTGCTTGAAGATCACGTTTAAACCCTCTCTCTTGAGTTAGAGTTCCGGGAAGTATTGAAAAAACATTCTCATGTCAAAAAGTTTTTGCCAAACTTTTCATCGAAGTTTCAGCACATGTAGAATGTCTCTAAGTCGCGTATTATATACAGGGAGGGAAGATAATAAACAGAGGCGGAAAGCTCCGATGTTGGCCTTGGTAGATGGACGACCAATCGCACTGGTCCATACTTGAAATTATATGTCGTTCGAAAGCTGTTAACTCAAACACTTGGAATAGACCGGCCCCAAAGGATAATGGTACGAACATTAGCCTGAATCCGTTTGTGAGCCTATGATGGTTTATGACCTATGGTACTTCAATATCCAAACTAACTATAACATTATTGAAGCGAGACGACCTGACGTGATTTTGCAGAAAGAGAATGTTATATTGTACATAGACTTCAGAGGCGGATCCAGGATTTTTGAAATAGGGGTGACTGAAATCTTAAAACGTTGAGTGTCACATGATCTCACGGACCAATGGGATTGTAGCACACACGTGCTCTAGGACTCTGAAGTAGTATTAAAGCATGCCTTAGCTTGAAGTATTGTACTCTCTTTGTTAGTTATTTTTACAACTAGGATTCTACGCCCCCCAAGACGTTACAGAGTGTACATTATTGTATATATGTACAGTGTGCAAGGGGGTTTCACGTGATCCGTGATTGTCCTACAATAGTGGATACCGAACCACGTGTGAAGTCATTCGTGAAAAGACTAAAAACTTATAGTGACTTGTGATCAATACCCTCTCTTCTAAGTACCCCTTATGTATACAGATTAAATCTTGATAACCCATCACCAACCTTTAAAAGAGAGACAAAGCTGCCATCCTTCGCGGATGTAGAACCATAAACTGCTTGCAGATTTCCACAGTATTTAAGGGTACTACGTCATGACCATTCATAGCCAAAACGGCTAAATCTGCAAGCCTGTTGGGTCGACATTGTGCTCAGAAGCCATATGTGCACTTTTCGTACACATGAAAATGACCTCTGCCTCTGTACTACCAATTGGTAAAATTGCTAGAATCTGAAGAAGCTCTCTCACATTTGGAAAAAATAACTCCTCTGCTTTTTTCGCTAGTAGAGTTAGTAGAGAGGTAACACTGAGGGAAATGGCTGATGCAGTCTGTTTTCTCCAAAAGTTGTACCAGCGAATCAATTCGCTTTCAAAAGCTGGTGAAATTATTGGCAATAGATGGTCCCATTTTGTGAGAAGAGTCTGGCTTAGATTTACAACCTCTTCTGTCGTCTTGTTAATGATTACTTCTGGTACAAGAGCACTTAATTCATGGTGTACTCTCTTTTCCTCACTGAAACGACACTTGATCTTCTCGCAAACAATATCAAGGAAAGGAATCACAACTGTGCGCTTCCAGTAGTCGGCTGCGGTATCGACAGGATAGTTTCTCCTGTTTCTTTGCCTGCTGCACACTCTTGGGAACTGTTCTGTCGACCCTACCAAAGTTGCCAATGTTTGGACTTTCGTACACTTCCACCAATCTTCCTTGTAGAGCTTTAACGAGTAGTCACATAGGCTCAAGTACTTCTTTCGCGCAAATGAAACTAAGTATGTGTCCGAAGTTTACAAACGTATGTCGTACGTAAGCCATTTGCTGTTGTTTTAGTGTTCCTGTCCCAGTTCCAGGCATTACCCTTTGGATAGAACCTCTCATCGTCAGTTGGAAGGCAAATTTCATTTAGGGCAATGACAATATATTCATATAGAGAATGGAGGAGGGTCTCAAAGGTATCATGCTTAGCAAACCATCGAGTCTTGCATAAGTCTTTAAGTCTGTGTTTTCGATTGCCAGTGCATCGATATATACGATGACTATGTTAACTTAAAAAGCATCGGAATATAACAAAAAAATGAAAACATTTTAAAATTTTATATATTTCTAAAATGCTGATGTCAAGATCAAAAATATATATTTTACTGGCCAAAAAGGGGGGTGAGTAGTCACCCCCGTCACCACCCCTAAATCCGCCCCTGAGACTTGGAAGTCTCCTTTGATTCAAAATATAATCCTTAAAAAACTTAAGACTTAGCTAGAAAGTTGAAGAAGATTTGGAATATGAAAGTGAAAGTGATTGCAATTGTACTTGGAACACTAGGGACAAAATAATATAATAATAATAATAATGAACAAAGAACAGAATCAAACTGCACTAAGAAGCCACTGAATTTTGACCGGTGAAGTACAGCTGCATTAGTACGTAGAGGTACGTCTTCATCGTCGTGAGTTCTTTAATATAAAAAGAATCAAACCGCCAGTGATGGAGGTAACTCGTGGATTGAGTAGTATTATGCATAAACGCTTTTAACCATAACTGCTTCTAGGCTTAGCAGTCTCCTATTTTTCTTCAAAATGAAAAAGGTGGCAGGTGAGAACACTGGTTCTACTGTAGAATTACATAAATGAGATTAAAACTTGACTGGAAATACGTGAGTGGTTTTCATTAGTCTGTGAACCATCTGTATGGAATTATATGGTGTATTAGAGTTTATTATTCAATTTTCATACACTGTACAAATTCTGATTTTCTGATTGGTCAGTTTGTACCACGTGACGCGTGGTTATGACGTGACAACACGTCACTATGCAATAATACCATGCTGATATAGCCTAACAATGAACGAAAAAATGTTCCTGTACGTGATAAGTTTGAGGATTTTTCGAAAAAGAGAAGATAAACAAGCATATTTAAAACAAAAAGAAGACTGCTTGGCGTGCCTGTTTTTAAGGTAAATTGTAATTGAAGTTTTTGGAGTAAATTTACTGAGAACAACATATTTCAACTGCTTAATTGAAAACGGTCAGTTCGCCGGCTTTCCAAATTCATCTTAATATTTACTGTTTTTTAGACTGGTTATCCAAAATTTAAACCTATCTCATAGAAAGTTTAGAAAGTCTGTCGCCACAAGTTCTCTCAGATGGGGTAAAGAAATTTTATCAGGAATCGAAGAAAACGCCAAACGAGTACTCCAGCCTTCGGTTCGTCGACAAACAAAAACTACTTCTTCCCGGCTTCTTGCATCAAAGTTTAGCAGCGTTTCAACCGTAAGTCGCCAGTTTAAACCTATATCCAAAACTCCAGCAATAATTTTCTAGACATTTCACTTACAGAGTTCTAGGACTCAGTGCTGAATCACTTTTAACATTCCAAAAAAGTAATTCTTGATTATATGGACGATTTACAGAGCAAGCTGTAAATATGGATTCTGAGAATTGTTTATTTCTTTTTCCAACCAGCCAATCAATTTTTTCCAATCAATCAACTTTATTTATCCACGGTAAAAGCCTCAGTTGCGGACTGTTTTTCAGACGTGCCGTGCTAAAAAAATTTATATATAACAAATAAATATATATAATAAATTATATATAACAAATTTTCCTCGGTAAACTATTCTTTTGATCAAAGGTGAACAGCTTTGGTTATTATTGTTTTGTTTATCTCCCTCTCCTTTTCCCCTCTCCAAGCCCCTTCCTTTCAGTTCCTCCCCTTCCTCTCCCCCTCACCCTCCCCCTCGCCCTCCCCTTCCCCCTCCCCTTTCCCTGACTTTTGGTGAGCCATCTCGGCCACCGGAGTAACATGCTAAATGTTTCTTTCTTTTATTTAATATAAGAAAAAGTTAAGAATTAAAATGGAAAAAAGATTGTTCATAGGTCGAACAATGCTTTGATCTAAACTCTGTGAATTACATTCCTCGAATTACCCGGGATCATTTCGGGTATTGCATGGGGATCATTTCGGGTCGAGGAGCCTGATTTCGGGTCCAGTAGATTACTTGACAACACTACCTTCGAAGACTTTACTTGCGCCCAACAGTTCCTTTGCGCTCTTCCTTACTTCCTAAGAAAAGTCACCTAAGACATCCATGACAATGTTATTATAACATTGGACAATTTCGGGAACTGTCTCTTCATCTCTTAACGTAGCTGACGTAGCTGTGCATTTTCAGCATCTTCTCAGCTTCCTTTGAATCTCTGTTACCCTCCTCCCATCGGCACCTTACCTCAAGTAACGTGATTTTCGTCTTCTCCTTGTCAATGATTCTAGCCTTAATCCTGTTGGCCTCCACCTCCGGTCTGTCCGCGTACTCTGGAACATCCCAAAAGGCTTTTGCTCGCTGGTTTTCATATAAAGCCTTCGGACTAGTTGAGAAGTACCACGGTGGAGCAGCACTTATGATCAATCTCGATCAGCCAATAATTCAAAATACAGTACCCCCGGAATCAGATTGTGTCGTTGGAGTTATTTTTTGTTTGGGCCAAAGCGCTACATCCCGCTAGCTAAGACATGCAGAACAGTCTCTTGCACTTTTCTACATAATTCTGCACCTTCTAGTTCTTCTTTGACGATACACCGTTTTTCGATAAACGTTTTTCTCCAGCAATCATCTGTGAAAGCACAGGCCTCCACTCTAACAGCCACACAAAGCAATGTCTATGGGTATTCGGCTCATCTAGTCCAGGAAAATGGTGCAGAATTGTTCAAATTTGTGTAACAAGCATGAAATTTGGCACACCGATAGAAGTTAATAACCTGAGTAACCTAGAGGTGGAGCCACACCCAGAAATCAATTACTTACATATCGATATTTTTGGAATTAATTATCTCAGAAACAAAGATAAACAGTATCTGTTAATGCAAAAGGGTGAAATTAAGGATAGTGATAAGGTAGAGTATGCTGAGTAATTTTTGATTGAGATCCACGCCCTCTGAATGCTACTTGGAGAACTATAGCTATGGAATACATTATAAATGTAATTGATACAAAAGGATTTTCCTCTTGTGGTGTCCATTTGAAATCTTGTACACTGATAAAGGCTTAGGCCCAAAGTAATCCTAGATATGGAGCCACACCTAAAAACAAGAACTTCCAGTTTTATAGCAATATTATTAAAAATTCGAGCAAAATAAACCTTTAATTGTGATTTATAAGCTAGGAAATATCATTCAAAATTTAATAAGCATAAAGCCACGCCCTAACAGAGTACTTACAGAATTTTAGTTATGGTATAATGTATATCAATGCATATAAAAAGGTCGATTACTTAAACGAAAAGTGGCGGCAGAAAGAGACTGCAACTATTAATATGTAAGTACTTTTATAGGGTGCAGCTCTATGCTAATCATATCTTGAATTAATTCATTTATTTTATTACTGCTTTCACTATTACGGTTATATACTAAAACTAAAGGTATATTTTGCCGATTTTATATAATGATATATTCCATTACTAAAAATCTGGAAGTACTTTTTTTAGGCGTGGCTCCATATCTAGGATTACTTTGGGCCTAGGCCTTTATTATTACGCAAGATTTCACATTTACACCACAAGAGGAAAACTTTTTGTATATCAATTTCATATATAATGTATTCCATAGCTATAGTTCTCCAAGTAGCATTCGGGGGCGTGGCTCTCAATCAAAAATTACTCAGCATACTCTACCTTATCACTATCCTTAATTTCACCCTTTTGCATTAACATTAGATGCTCTTTATCTTTGTTTCTGAGATAATTAATTACAAAAATATCGATAAGTAAGCAATTGATTTCTGGGCGTGGCTCCACCTCCAGAATTACTCAGGACATGAGCCTCTATCAATGTGCCGAATTTCATGCTTGTTACACAAATTTGAACAATTCCACATTAAAGCTGCACCATTTTCCTGGACTAATCCTACCTTCAGTCTACCTACCGCCTTCCCTTGCCATTTAATTCTGATCTTTGTTGTTGTTACTGTTGTTGCTGTTGTTGCTGTCGTTGTTGTTGTTGTTGTTGTTGTTGTTCTTCTTCTTCTTCTTCTTCTTCCTCTACTGTTAATTTTTGTTCTCTACTTACTGACTATCCAGACGATAACAACTACATGGAGCACATGGACAGACGAGTCTACAATATAGCTTGGGTTTCCTGTTTCATTCCGAATGTCTTCGTAGACACCATACTTATCAAAATAGAACTTGCTCTATTTTTCCCTCGAAGAGTGATTTTCAATAAAATATTAAAAACTAATCACTACAAACGCCAGCTAGTTTCTTAATAAATCGTACTTTCATAGCGAAAATCGAAGAAAAATACTCGCAAAATTCGGAAGGTTTTCGTTCTCATCCGACTGTCACCCGAAGTGATTACTTCGAAAAGTCACGGACTTTTATGAAAAGCCAGTAACCACAACAAATTTAAAGGCCCGTAAAAGAATTTCGTTTCAGTTTCAAGTTTTCACAGGAGCAAGGATGACACAGTTGGTGAGTGCGCGGCCTTCGGTGCGAGAGGTCCCGAGTTCGATCCCCAGTGACTTCACATCCTTGTTTCGACTTCTTTCCTTTCTGTGTAGCTTTAATTAGCTTTAAATACCCTTAAAACGGAGCGCTGATGGATAGAGGGGGTAGAGGACACACTTTCGAACGCTTGATACATGAGCCTCTGGCTCGGGAGATCTGGGTAATCACTCCCCGCGATTTCGAAGTAAAACATTAGCCTTTGCCTTTTTTTTCAAAACAGTCTTTTCTCTTTCTAAATATATTTCAATTAATTAATTAATAATAGCTAATAATATCAATTCTATGATAATGATCAATGATTAATTAATTAAAGATTTGTTTATTTATATTTGAAGTACCCCTTCGATGCTTTCTTCAATTTGGAATTGGTTTGTCGGTGAACAACCACAAAATTCACCACCAAATCATACAGCACCACCACCTCAACGACGATCACCATCACCACCGCCGCCGCCGCCTAAGTGTAAGTTTGTAAATTTTAGTTACACAGTCTATCAAACAAATGTAATGCTTACTACCAGTATCTATATATAAAATGCAACGATGAAATTCCACTGTATGTCGTTAGCACTCAAAAAAAAGATAAAAGTAAAGCACTAATAACGTCGATAGTTGCTTCAACTAGAAGCTGGTCTCCCATGAAGCCGATGGTGTGCTCCTAGACAGAAGTCAGAAACAAGTGTAAGGTGACTGGAAATCACGAACTAATCATCAACTACTATATAACTACACTTGCTCCTTTCCGTATAGTACGTTGTGTCTGAAAAATATATTTATTAATTTGTCGTAATTATGAATTGTAGTGACCGACACACCATGGAGACCAATAAAAGGTTGGGATAAAAGGTAAGGTCCCGGTAGAATAGTTGTACATAATATAGCTAAATCCATTAGTTCAAATGAATTTTCTACTAGGTTGCAAGAAGATAAAGAACAGGACATGTTCACTAGTTAATATATATGACAACATTGTTGATGATGGGCCAGTAACTAAAAAACCTTAAAATACTAATTAATAATTCATAAGGCAAACACAATGAAAATCGCAACCGTGCATGACGAGTGTTTTATATCTCATAAAGATTCGTCCTAATTTACATCAACTTTAACCTCGATTTTCTCTAAGATAAATAAAGATATTTTTTGATTTTCTTTCCGGGAACAACTCAAATATGTGTTGGAGTATTTTAAGTCATTTACAACATTCGCGTCCGTGTTGTATCGGCTATACAATCACTCGCCTTCGGCTCGTGATTGTATATGCCGATACAACACGGCCGCTCATGTTGTAAACGTCACATAGCCCCTCCCCCTCCCCCACATCCTATCGCTTCAATTCCGTGGTCCAAAACTTAATTAGTACCATCCTTAGTCGATATTAGTTGAAGGAAAACTAAATTGTGTTAGTTTATTAGTAAGTATATTGTATATACTAACTTTTATATTTAATCAACGTGTGAGATTTACTATTTCTAATTAATACCTTTGCCTGCTAGTGTGAGAGAGGAACTTAAAAATCACGTCGCAGGTCTTAAACCAGAGACTGGTTCTAAAGCCCATGTCCCATTTTTCAACATCCTTCTTACGGGACAAGTCAAAGCAGGAAAATCAAGCTACTTCAACAGTATCAACAATGTGTTTGCAAACCGAATTATTGCCAGTAAAGCAGATACAGGAGAGGCTGCACAAAGCTTGACTAAAGAAGTGAGTAGTATTGTACAGAACCGGTAAATTCACATACACAAAAGGTGATCCCAAGACTAACAGGTAAAGATATTGTTTTGTAGTTTCGTATTTACGAAGTAAAGCCACGCCCAGATGCTGCTCCTCTTCCATGGAGGATTCTTGACACTATGGGACTTGACGTTAAAACTGGTGAAACTGACGTAAGAAACATACTGAAGGCTGTGGATGGTCACGTACCAGATAGATATGTGGTAAGTCTGTTAAATGACGATAGAAAATCCTTGAGTAGTCCTTTTCCAAAATGTTGAGCTTTACCAATGGTGATCAACAATGCTATGAAGTAAGGCTGCAATTGTTCAGACTGTTAAGATAAGAATGGTACTAATGCAGCCAAAAAGTAGCAAGGATTTTAATTTTATGGAATTTATCACGTTACTTTTTGTGTGATTAGTTATATAATAGGCAATTTTAGCATGTATACAATTTGTCTGCGCATGTCTGTGTTTTGGGCTTGAAATTCATTTGCATATCGAATGCAAGAAATTTTACGTTGACACGGAACATTTGGCTGGCTATCTCGTTCTTCAAAATTATGTTCAACAACCGAAATACTAAGACAACTGAAACATGAGCAGTCTACCTACCGCTAGTGCGCTGTGGATAATTATCCAAACTGAAAGCACTCCAGATGGGAAAATATCACGCGTCAAAGTCAGTAGTTGCGAGAAGAACCAGAACTCCGCACTTTCGAGTAATATTGTGGGCGCTAAATTTATATGTAAGGTACGTTAAGAAGTGGAAGCCATTAACAACAAGTTACTGTGCAGATTAGACCCGATAAGGGTATTTTAGACTTCATCGATCGTTTAATAATTAGCCATGTTTACTGGAATGTCGTACTTTTTCGCTCAAAATTCGTGCAATTCACTTTCAAAATTTTACATCTTAGAGTGCGCCCCCCAGCAAATTTATTTAGTAATTCGCTTTTTCCATGTTTCTTTCTTGCAAAACTGGGCTTTTTTAGTCCAAACTCGTGGTCCCTACATGTGATCTAAAGCATTTTTGTGAACGTGTTTCCAAGCACGTTGTTTGCATGCAAATTTCAGCGATGAATTTATTGCTCTTTCAGAAAAGTATAAAACGCTGCTTCATACGGCACAAACTGTATGCCTCACCATGTATAAAAATAGGTCATTAACTTCTAGATAAATGTTGCAGATTATAAATTATAGGCTACCGAATTTAGTCAATTTTAACAAGGCTTGAACTCGGCTGTAAACATTGCTTGAAATCACATGGAGGGACTAGGAGTTTCCACCAAGAAAGCTCTGTTTTACAAGAACCAAGCATGGAAAAGGCGTATTATCAAATAATTTTGCTGGGGGGCGCTGTCAAAGATGTAAAATTTTCAGAATGAATTGCAAGAATTTTGCGCGAAAAAGTACGAGATTCCAGTAAACATGGCTAATTATTCAACAATCAGTGAAGTCCAGAGTACTCTTATTGGATCCAATTCACACAGTACCATGTTGGTAATGACATCCATTACTAAATTTACCTTATACACGAATTCGACGCCAACATTATAACTCGAAAGTGCGGAGTTCTGGTTCTTCTCACAACTTTCTACTGACTTTGACGCGTGATATTTTCCCATCTGGAGTGCTTTCAGTTTGGATAATTATCCACAGCGCACTAGCGGTGGGTAGACTGCTCATGTTTTAGTTGTCTCAGTATTTCGGTAGTTGAACATAATTTTGAAGAACGAGATAGCCAGCCAAATATTCCGTGTCAACATAAAATTTCTTGCATTCGATATGCAAATGAATTTCAAGCCCAAAACACAGACATGCGCAGACAAATTGTATACATGCTGGCAATTTTGAGAATCATAGTATCATCTTTTTTGTTGTTTGTTTGTTTTGAAACTTTTTAAAAAATTGAGTTAAAACAACATTTTCGACTTCTGAATAAAAGAATCTAACAATCTTTCATTTAAGTTTACAAGTGGCACAGATTTCCACTGCGATTCCCCTGGTTTTATAAAGAAACCAAAATTGGCACAACAGGCTCACTGCGTTGCAGTAGTTGTCGATGCAAGCAAAGCAGATGTTATGGAAGAACGAATGTGGCAACAACTTCGCAGCTTGAGACGAGGCCTTATTTCCAGAAGTATGTTTGAGTATTCAATTTTCTATTCTCTTCTGGTATTTCCGCAAATCTTACTCTTACCTTATATCCCCTAACTCTTCTCCCAGCATCTTTTTTTTCACATTTTGTACTGTACCAGCCTTCTACCTTTGCGTATTTTTTTCGCGAAATTCTCTCTATATTTAGGTCTTTTCTGTTTACTCTCAAAATACCCTCTTCTTCCTTCCTTCCCTCACTTGCTCTTATTTTAACAGCAATAACTATTTCACGCGGCTCTTTCAATTCACAAAAAACATCTACGTAATTTTCACTTAAGGTAATTCCGTAGAAATAAAGCTAAAAATGGAATTCTCATAAAACTTCACACAGTAACAATTTTTGAGTTACTTATCCCAACCTGAAAAAATGAAATAAAAAATGGGGGTCACCGTAGCCGTTTTCCATCTTTTGTGTCTTGAGGGCTCAAGATTCGAAAATCAAAATCGCGTCAAAAATAATTAATTTCTTGCATCTGCAGTGCTAGCTGACTAATATGAGCTCATTTTCTCTCTTTGGGCAATAGCCTAGTATTATGATGCTATAAATTGTTGTAAAAATGCGTTTGCTACAAGAAAGAAGGTAAAATCAACTCGCCAATGGCGAAGTAACTCGTGGAATGACCGAAATGAACACAGGAAGCCCAAACAATATATTTTAGTAAAATAACGAGACAAAAATCTAAATCAATAAATCAATTATTTCTTTAGCGAAGAAGAGTCATTAGCTATAAAAGAAAAAAAATGTGTGAAAAAGAAAAAAAGGCGGAAAAAAAATAATAAAAAACTGCCGTATCCGAGGCTCGAACTCCTGACCTTTAGCCACAGGGAGCCCAAGCTATACTTCTGAGTGATATCTAATTAAAGAGGAGAAAATGCCTGGGGGGGACTCCGATCGTAAATGGACGGGGATGCTCGTCGTACCTTTTAGGAGTCAAAATCTGCAATCTGGTACCTTTTAGGGTGTCTCAGACTTAGGTGGACTACCAGAGACATAGCTAGTACCTACCTTTTAGGGACTGTTTTGGGGTAAATAAACTACCTAAAATAAGCATGGAAGGGACGATTTCGATGATCTGAATTGAATCTTCAAAGCACATCGATAACAAAGTGTTTCATTACTTTAATTCTTTATTGTTTTTGAATTGGTACCTTTTAGGGGTAGAAATGAATTGTTGCCACTCCCACTCAGGTACCTTTTAGGGGTCATTTTCAAAATTTCCGACGAGCATCCCCGTCCTCTTATATAAAGGAGTCCCCCCCCCCTGGAGAAAATGATTTAAAATAAAGTTGAAACTCTCTCAAATGTTGTTGTGTATTATTTATTTGATCTAAAAACGATTTTTTTTAAAAATCCCCCTCCATAGTAATAATATATGGCAAGGGTGGAAACTTCGCCTCCAAGGCCCCTCAAAAGCCTTCTAATGGCTCGACAAAAATTCAATTTTTACATCACACAAGAAAACACATCTTTTACCTTGTCAATGTCAACGGCCTGCAAAAACAAACTTTTTGTAGGTGAAATACTCGCTGAAAGGTCCCTAGCGAACCAAGTTGCTCATTAACCGCCGCCCGGTTGGCTCAGTTGGTTGAGCGTCGGTCTTTCGTGCGGGAGGTCGGGGTTCGAATCCCGGCCGGACCAACACTCAGGGTCTTTAAATAATTGAGGAGAAGGTGCTGCCTTTGTAATTACAACTGCAAATGGTTAGATCTTCACGTCTTCTCGGATAAGGACGTTAAACCGTAGGCCCCGTCTCTCTAACACTTCACCACTTGCACCGGAGGGACGTTAAAGAACCCACACCACTATTCGGGGAGAGTAGGCCATGAAGTTGCCGGTGTGTGTGGTCTGTCCTATAACACTACAGGGCCCACAGTAATTGGCGAAAGCTGTTGTGGTGACCCTGCCTTCACTGGAAGGAATAAGCTTGTAAATAAATAAATAAATGCGTGTCAAGTGTAAGTAGGTCGCGACCATGCAAAAGGCAAATTTTCAGGGGGTAGAATGGGGTCGCGCTATTTTATCAGAATCTAGAAAGCTTCTGAGCATGATCTTTCATCAAATTTTGGAACTGATTACGGCGTTAAGTTGTAATAATCTTTGTAATAGCAACCACGCGTAGAGTAGAACAGACGCTGCTTCAAAAAGAAAAGGTGTTGAATGAGGCGATAAAGAGGATTTTACCTAAAGCCTAAAGGTTCGATCTACAATCCTTGCCAAAATTAGTTGGCACGATGTGCATTCAACGGATATTTCTACAATTGTACACTTTGTGGCCGTGCCATTGGACCCCCCTCCCCCCTGTACAATGTTGCTGCTAGATAAAAGGTATTTCGAACTGATTGCCGAGTCGTAGGTGTCGGGATTTTCACAGCAACATTGTAAAGGGGGCACGGGGGGAGCCAATCTCATCACCATCTACTTTTCACGCGCATCACGACAATATCGTGCCAACAATACTGGCAATGATTGTAGAAACACAAAATTGGCCGTAAAACTCTATAGCAGACTCGATCAGTTTTCATATTTTCTAAGAAGCGAGGTACGATTGGTGTGGTCGGTGTTTCACTCAAACGATTTAATTATACTTTGTAGAAAATGTATACTTCCCTGTCAAAACCAACCATGAGATAGCGGCAACTTTGCCTAAAATAGGAAGAAAGGCCTTTTTGGGAATTTAAATACGTGTATTTTATTCGAGCGAAGAATAAAAAGAGCACTATTATCACTTATTTACAAGCAGATGGAAGAGGAACCTCTTACTTAATCGACCTTAATCCTGTAGTCACTCAATTAACACTTTGGCAGAGCAACAAGTAATCATATGATCTGTACAGCAGTGAGCCTAATACAAAGCAACGATGCTCCACGGTTCTCCGTGCTTTTTGCTCTCATAAATCAAAAACTTGAGTGATCAAAGAGAAATAAGCAAAGAAAATAGCAATAGAAATATCACTCCTTATCTCTCGTGACAAAAAATTCCACATCAAAACACGTTAAGACCTTTTTACAACGGTGCTCCGTGTCTTATGTATAAAAGAATAGGAATACCGTCGATCATTTCTTATATTGCGATGGAGCACCGTTGAAAAATATAGACATAATAATTATCGAAGCAAAGTCTGGGCGTCATTACATTACAAATTAGTGGTACTTTAACATAGAATAGAAACATTTTCAAAACAGGCTAATATTATTGAATTATTAGATATATTAAAGGAGCTTTGAGGGGAGCACCGTTGGGCTTCCTGTGGAAAATCGTTAAACACATTCTTAAAAACATTTGTCAAGAAAATTCTCCAGTATAAATTCATTTTTATTTCCCATAAGGGAAATAAACATCTCGGCCGCTAAACGCTAGTGTGGCAAGTTTCGTAATGTGACATTGCCCGGTCAAGATACAGGCCAAGGTAAAGGCACAAGCAAAGTACTCGTAACACAGGGTACCCAATGACATGTTTTTGGGACACATTACAAAATCAGTATGTTAACCATAACCAAGTGTAGGTAGGGAAATGCCACAGATTTGAATCGGTTATGTTCCTGTCTACAGTAAGCATTAGCTAAATTGCTTCAGCTACGTCAGTCACCGATCCTACCATGCTGTTTTAGTAACGAGCCCTAAAGTCCTAACTATACAACAAAAATACCATGTTTTTGCTGAGAATCGACACCCAGGCTAGAATGCCATGGTGATTTAAGCCGTTCATGGCAAATAATATAGTGAATCCTTAGACTTCCTAGAACTTCAATATAGTCTTACAGTTTTTTTGCATCAGCGGTTTTCTAATTCTCGGGGCTTTAAGAGTCAGGGCGAATTTATTCTTTGGTTAACATTGTAAATACGTATTTTATGTCACGTGGAATGCATGCTATCTTACTACTATGCAAACGCAATACCAACAAATCTAATCATCGACCACTAATGACAAAGGTCAAACGAATCTACTGGAAATGGCTTGTTTCACTTCCGATCTCGTAAAACATGTTTTTGGTGTCATTCTTTTAGACCTATAGGTATGCACCATTGCTTTTACTGAAAAACAGGATTTCATCACTTTCAACAGCTACCAATTTTCTCATATTTTTTAAGAACTAAGAGAAACCTCTGAACTTTTTCGCTATCAATGAAAACGTCCACTAGCATACATTATTAACAGTAATAAATTAGTTCTCTGGTATTCGGTTTATAGTACATAGACCATAAAATGTTCTTTACACAATCCTTGCCAAAATTAGTTGGCACGATGTGCATTCAACGGATATTTCTACAATTGTACACTTTGTGGCCGTGCCATTGGACCCCCCTCCCCCCTGTACAATGTTGCTGCTAGATAAAAGGTATTTCGAACTGATTGCCGAGTCGTAGGTGTCGGGATTTTCACAGCAACATTGTAAAGGGGGCACGGGGGGAGCCAATCTCATCACCATCTACTTTTCACGCGCATCACGACAATATCGTGCCAACAATACTGGCAATGATTGTAGAAACACAAAATTGGCCGTAAAACTCTATAGCAGACTCGATCAGTTTTCATATTTTCTAAGAAGCGAGGTACGATTGGTGTGGTCGGTGTTTCACTCAAACGATTTAATTATACTTTGTAGAAAATGTATACTTCCCTGTCAAAACCAACCATGAGATAGCGGCAACTTTGCCTAAAATAGGAAGAAAGGCCTTTTTGGGAATTTAAATACGTGTATTTTATTCGAGCGAAGAATAAAAAGAGCACTATTATCACTTATTTACAAGCAGATGGAAGAGGAACCTCTTACTTAATCGACCTTAATCCTGTAGTCACTCAATTAACACTTTGGCAGAGCAACAAGTAATCATATGATCTGTACAGCAGTGAGCCTAATACAAAGCAACGATGCTCCACGGTTCTCCGTGCTTTTTGCTCTCATAAATCAAAAACTTGAGTGATCAAAGAGAAATAAGCAAAGAAAATAGCAATAGAAATATCACTCCTTATCTCTCGTGACAAAAAATTCCACATCAAAACACGTTAAGACCTTTTTACAACGGTGCTCCGTGTCTTATGTATAAAAGAATAGGAATACCGTCGATCATTTCTTATATTGCGATGGAGCACCGTTGAAAAATATAGACATAATAATTATCGAAGCAAAGTCTGGGCGTCATTACATTACAAATTAGTGGTACTTTAACATAGAATAGAAACATTTTCAAAACAGGCTAATATTATTGAATTATTAGATATATTAAAGGAGCTTTGAGGGGAGCACCGTTGGGCTTCCTGTGGAAAATCGTTAAACACATTCTTAAAAACATTTGTCAAGAAAATTCTCCAGTATAAATTCATTTTTATTTCCCATAAGGGAAATAAACATCTCGGCCGCTAAACGCTAGTGTGGCAAGTTTCGTAATGTGACATTGCCCGGTCAAGATACAGGCCAAGGTAAAGGCACAAGCAAAGTACTCGTAACACAGGGTACCCAATGACATGTTTTTGGGACACATTACAAAATCAGTATGTTAACCATAACCAAGTGTAGGTAGGGAAATGCCACAGATTTGAATCGGTTATGTTCCTGTCTACAGTAAGCATTAGCTAAATTGCTTCAGCTACGTCAGTCACCGATCCTACCATGCTGTTTTAGTAACGAGCCCTAAAGTCCTAACTATACAACAAAAATACCATGTTTTTGCTGAGAATCGACACCCAGGCTAGAATGCCATGGTGATTTAAGCCGTTCATGGCAAATAATATAGTGAATCCTTAGACTTCCTAGAACTTCAATATAGTCTTACAGTTTTTTTGCATCAGCGGTTTTCTAATTCTCGGGGCTTTAAGAGTCAGGGCGAATTTATTCTTTGGTTAACATTGTAAATACGTATTTTATGTCACGTGGAATGCATGCTATCTTACTACTATGCAAACGCAATACCAACAAATCTAATCATCGACCACTAATGACAAAGGTCAAACGAATCTACTGGAAATGGCTTGTTTCACTTCCGATCTCGTAAAACATGTTTTTGGTGTCATTCTTTTAGACCTATAGGTATGCACCATTGCTTTTACTGAAAAACAGGATTTCATCACTTTCAACAGCTACCAATTTTCTCATATTTTTTAAGAACTAAGAGAAACCTCTGAACTTTTTCGCTATCAATGAAAACGTCCACTAGCATACATTATTAACAGTAATAAATTAGTTCTCTGGTATTCGGTTTATAGTACATAGACCATAAAATGTTCTTTACACAATCCTTGCCAAAATTAGTTGGCACGATGTGCATTCAACGGATATTTCTACAATTGTACACTTTGTGGCCGTGCCATTGGACCCCCCTCCCCCCTGTACAATGTTGCTGCTAGATAAAAGGTATTTCGAACTGATTGCCGAGTCGTAGGTGTCGGGATTTTCACAGCAACATTGTAAAGGGGGCACGGGGGGAGCCAATCTCATCACCATCTACTTTTCACGCGCATCACGACAATATCGTGCCAACAATACTGGCAATGATTGTAGGTTGGCACACTTATATGGCCTCCCTAAAACTCACAAACCGACGTTAAGTATGAGACCTATTCTTAGATCTTTCCGCCACTGGCACGTTCAATTACTCTTTGGCCAAATGGCTGGATGAGAAGTTAAAACCATTATCTATCAACAAGTTTACGATAAGAGATATATTTAACTTTTCTGATGAAATCCGTGATGTACATATCGAGTCTGACCACCTTTTGGCTTCCTATGATGTTACTGCTTTGTTTACTAATGTTCCTCTGAACGAAACCATCCAAGCTTTCACAGATAACTGGTTCAACAAAACCCATGATTTGAATCTAGAAAGAGCACAACTTGTTGAGCTTTTGGATTTAAATACTACAAAACAACTTTTTCAGTTTGATGGCAACTTGTATGAACAGTTAGATGGAGTTGGAATGGGCTCACCGCTTGGACCATTGATGGCCAACAGTTTTATGTGTTCCATTGAAGAACAGTTAGATGAACAAGGATTGATTCCATCTTATTATAGAAGGTACCTGGATTATACTTTGGTGATTTTGCCGAATGTGAGGGCTGCAGAAGAGTTCTTGACAACTCTTAACAGTACCCATTCAGATATAAAGTTTACAATGAAGCTTGGCGTTGAGGACAAAATATCTTTTCTTGGAATGGATATATATCATCAAGAATGGAAATAAACTGGACACTAGTGTTTACAGAAAACCTACCAATACTGGCTTGTTATTACATTTTAATAGTCATGTAGATAAACAATTGCAATATAAGTCCTGTTTCATTAAGACCATGATCTATAGAGCTTATCGATTATCCTCTACACCTGAAGCTTTTAATAGTGAATGTGTTAGGCTTAGATCAATGTTTTCGAAATTAGGCTATCCTAGTAGTCTAATTGAATCATGTTTTTTCTAGCTATTTTGATTACATCTATAAGGAATCTAATGCCGATAACGATGTTAAAATTATCAGGTTTTCTTTATCCTTCAAGAGCCAGAGTTTGGCTAATACGGTGAAGGAACAGTTGAAATCCTTGAGTTTTAACATCGGTATCGATATTCAACTAGTTTTTCACAGTATATCTATCCAACAGATTCTTAGGCCAAAAGAAATGAAACCTGCTATTGTTAGTGTGGTGTATCATTTTAAATGTGATCAGTGTGATGCTGATTATTAGGTTACACCTCAAGGCATTTGCATCAACGCATTTACGAGCATAGGTATTCTGCCATTGGCAGGCATTTTGTTGTTACATGGATGGTGGTGTTAACACGTCTAATTTTAGTAGTATTTTGGTGATCGATTTTGACAAAACTTCCAATTTTATTTTTGAAAATTGGTCAACTTACATTTGTCTAATCAAAATGATTTTCACACAACATACTAAGGAGGGATTGAAGATTTAATTGATGCCAATATTTTTCCATGACGCGTTGCTATGGCAACGAAAAACAAAGACCATTGAATTCAGTTTTCCTAAAATATCTCCCGTTTTTGATGAGCTCTAGAAAAATGGCTATATAGGTGTTAAACTTCACTTTCTTGCACAGTTAACCAACTCTGTGACCCTGTGACCGAAGAGGAATAAGGCGAGTACCCACTATAGCGCCTCTTACAGCGTGTCTACTGTTAAAGACTTCGTAAGACTAAAGCTTGCATCATTTCAAGTTAAATATATATCTTTTACAATCGAACGAATCAAAATATGCTGAACTATGCTATGCGCAGTAGAGATGCGCACTGCAAAACTACGGAATTACCTTAATGAACAATTTTGTAGAAAGACTTTCAATAATCAATTTTAATATATTTTCGATATTTTTAGACATTCCAACATATATCGTCCTGACGCACATTGACGAGGCATGTGTTGAAGTACAAAAAGACGTGAAAAATGTCCACCGCAGCATCAAAATTCGTGATCTCGTATCAAAAGTTGGAAAACAGTTGATGGGTCTTCCAGAAAACCAGATATTTCCAGTCAAGAACTACAGCACCGAAGTGGACGTTCAAGATGATGTTGATATCTTGCTTCTCTACGCTTTGCGTCAGATGTTGTACTCGGCGCAAGGACACCTTCAAAACAGCCTGGAAAATATAAAGTCCAAGTTTTGCCAACTGATATAGAATGCCACCGAAGTGTTACATGGCATGCTAAAAACAAGACAAGTCATGTATCCAAGCACCTTTTTAAAACTACAAGGCTAGTAATATAGCTAGTATATATAACTCAGAAACTCAGTTGTAGCTTGCCAATATACTATTGAAATAATTAGCATACTCATTTACAATACATTTAAGAACATTTTACGAATGTACATGCAAAGTAGCAAGAAGCTCATAAACTATTATAGACTATTAACAAGAGGGTACAAGTTGGAAGGGTTAAGTTCAACCTAGTGTCACTAGTTGTATGAGTTTTCCAAGCATTAAAAAGGAAATAAATAAAATAATCTTGGTGTAGGTCATCACCCCTCCTTGCAGCACAAGTGTTGAATTACGAAAAGCGCAGCTCAACGTGATCGAGTCGAAGGTATTACAAGGGCGCTTTTATTACTAGAAAGCTACTCATTTACATATGCACACACTCGCAGCAGCCACCACACGACCCATGTCAGATCACGGAGCACAAGACTAGCACAGCTTAGATCGAAACTATTGTTCGTTTTTACTGAGGGAGAAGAAACCGGAGTACCCGGAGAAAAAACCGTCGAGGCAAGGGGAGACCTCGAGGCAGAGAATGAACAACAAACTCAATAAGCCACGTGATCGGGCCGGACACTAGTGCATGACATACCTGTGCTCTCTTCACGCGGCCACAGCTCCTTGCTTCCCACCAATAGATTGTAAGGTATAAAGTTTGGGAGGTGAGTGACCTTATTTCCATTGTTGTCTTTTGTGTATTATTACACACTAACATTCAATTTTTATCTTACGTTTTTTTGCAATCACTCTAGAGTGATTTTATTTAACCTGTGAAAAGATCAGATTTAATTTAATGAGTACTAGTCAAAGGTAAAGAACATAAGAAAACGCTTTAGAGTTTCTACTAAGAGACCATAATATTAAGAGATCGAAACTCAGTACTGATGTCTGTGCGATTTATTTTTAGTAACTTCGCCATCGCGCGCGCAAAGCTTTTAAACAATAGAATTCAAAAGTCAAACTCAAACGGTCCTCCGCGTGTACTTTAAATATTAACTGAGTTTCGCTTTCTTAGTATTATGGTCTCTTGTTTCTACTAACTATTGGTATGCAAAACGTCTGCGTGGACTGAGCCTTTAAAGTCAAAACCGGAAGCAGCATATGCAAACTCAGTGTAGCAGCGCATTTCTCGCCAAGGAATGAGAGAAGAGAAATATTTCGTCCGCTTTGGTTATCATCGCTTGTAGAACCAGGTTTTGATCAAAACTACTACAGACTTTTCCAACGGTTTCGGACCTTTCCCCTTCCAAGGACATTAGGTAGCTAAGAAGGTCGGATCGAGTTCTAAGTAAAAATAGCTAAAATGCGGGACAACACGTCACATTCGGCTGCTAAAGGTTTTTCTAAAGGTGCGCATGCGCGCGGAGTCTCAGTCTACTGGTTGTGTTCATGTTCAAGTTTAAGTGGTTTTTGTAACAGATTTGACTGCGCAACTTTCTTCTTGCATTACGGTTCTGCTCGCAATCATAGACGTTATTAACTTGGCCGAGAACTTAGCAAAAATACAGGTAGTTGATACAGTAGAACAATATAGACAAAAACAAATGAAGATGTTCGGCAGTTGGCATGTTTACTGGATATAGCAGAAACAAGAAACTCAAAAACGTTCTGCCTCGCTTTGGGGCTATTTTTAGAACTGTTGTTTGACTGAGAACTATTTGCTTGCAGAGAGTCTAAAATTCTTACCCATGCAATTCAGCAGAAGTCTTTATATATAAACAAACAAATATAGGAGACCGGATCGAGTTCTAAAATAGCTTTAATGCGGGAGAACACGTTACAAAAAAACACTTCAACGGACTCTTCCAAGCTCTGGAAGGCTTTAAAATCGGCCATCTCCACTGACGTGCGTGACACACACATCCAATCTCTGGATGTGGACGGCACAGTAACAACTGATCCCATGTCGATAGCTGCTAAGTTTGGGACTTTCTTTAAAGCTGTTATTGTGTGCCTTCGTGAAACACTTCTTACCACTTCCATCTTTCCAGTGCTAAGGCGCCTCCAAGTTAGCCCAACAGCGGTCTTCAGGCTATCACCAATATCTGAAGAATTTATACTCAAGCAGCTGAAGGCAATAAAGACCAACAAATCCACAGGCTTCGTTGATATTCCAGCACGCCTCCTCAAGGATGGTGCCGAGGTCCTTGCGAAGCCTCTAACTGTTCTCATGAATAGATCGTTATCTGAGGGCACAGTACCGTCAGAGTGGAAACACGCAATGGTCACGCCAATACACAAGTCTGGACCTAGGACGGACCCCTCTAATTACAGACCGATATCTGTGCTACCAGTGTTCTCAAAGATCCTTGAACGAGCTGTGCACCAGATGGTATATTCTTACTTACAACAACACAAACTCCTATCTCACCTTCAGTCTGGCTTCCGACCACTGCATTCTACAACTACCTGCCTTACACATATGACAAACACTATCCTGAACAATAATATTGATAATGGCCTACTCACTGGACTGGTTTTCTTGGATTTAAGCAAAGCTTTTGACACTCTTGACCACAATCTATTATTAGATAAGCTATCTGCTTTTGGCTTTAATAGATCTGCCGTGCAATGGTTTAAATCCTACCTTACAGAAAGGTCGCAAAGCGTATGCATAAATGGTATTAGCTCTGACCATCAACCAGTCATTTTTGGGGTGCCCCAGGGTAGCGTTTTAGGCCCGCTATTGTTTATAATGTATGTGAATGATCTCCCTCGCGCTGTGAACATCTGTAATGTAGAGTTATATGCTGATGATACGCTACTTTATTTTGCCAGTAAGTCAGTTCCAACAATAGAGAATAATCTAAACCTAGACCTAGTTAACGTCATATATTGGCTGCGCGCTAATTTTTTGTCTTTGAATATTGACAAGACTAAAATGATGTTGATAGGTACGCACCAGCGACTTGCTCCTGTCAGTAATTTCTCAGTTCAAGCAAATGGTCATAATCTTGAAAGGGTAGAAAAGTTTAAATACCTAGGAGTTATAGTAGACCAAAATCTCTCTTGGAAAGATCATATTGAATACATAGGGAAAAAGATATCATCACGTCTAGGCATGTTGCGCAGGGCACGCAAAGTTCTACCTAGGCACGCATGTATTACACTTTATTGTGCAATGGTCCTACCATTATTTGACTATTGTTGCAGTGTCTGGGACAGTTGTGGCCTGGGCAACAAAGCGTACTTGGACAAACTCTATCGGCGAGCTGCTAGTATCATTGAAGGCAGAATTGTTGAGTATGCTGACTTGCCTAACATCTTCAGCTGGCCTGACTTGCAAAAGCGACGAGACTATCTTACGTCGATCTTAGTTTTTAAATCAATTAATGGCTTAGCCCCAGACTACCTCATTGGTGAATTCAAGCATGCCAGGGAAATTCATAGCTATCGCACTAGACATCGAGATTTACTGCGCATTCCTTTAGCCAAGACTACTAAGTACCAAGGTAGCTTTCGCATAAATGGGGCGCGCAAATTCAACCAACTTCCATCAGCAATAAGACAAAGTTTGACCCTCGAAGAATTTAAGATCAAGGCAAAACGACATTTCAAGCGTTAAAATCCTAAACCACGAAGAACTTAAGATCTAGCCTAAGCGACATTTGAAGCGCATAATCCTGCTTTTTGAATATGTTTTCAATTGTATCAATATAATTTAAGTGAATTTGTCATGTATTGTTTTTCCTTTATTCCGTAACTTTGTGATTCTATTGTGTTACACAGGACTCTATTTAAACTAGCTACAGCTAAATTAGATGCTCCTGTTAAAATATTGAATTAAAAAAAATAAAATAAAATAAAAAAATAAAATAAAAAATTCACGCGCGTCCACGTGTTCTCCCGCATTAAAGCTATTTTAGAACTCGATCCGGTCTCCTATATTTGAGAACACGTGGACGCGCGTGAATTCTCAGTCTTCTTGCCTCAGTTGTTAAAATTGTTGTGAGAAAATGAAAACCTTGGCCAGGGCTAGCGCTAACCCCTCTTTTGAACAATTTCTGCACACGTTATTTGTTCTACTGATATTTATGAATTGAAGTATTTTTTGTAACGAGGCCAGTAGTACTAGTACAGTTCGCAAGCTCAATTTTAGCTTGCATGAAATAATAAGCATACTCATTTACAACACGGTAAACAGCATTTCATGAGGACGTATATGCAAAGCTCGCATGGTTATATTGACTTTTCTGCAGTATGCATGATCTTTAACTATTACTGGGCGGGAACGAACTGGAGAGGCTGAAAAATTTCTGCTATTTGTCTGACAACTTTTCCATGGTTTAAACGATACTGCCATGTAGATATTAGAAAGCTTAAGCACGAGACGTATGTGTCATTTCAGACGCCACGCGTACCTTTTTGATCCTGTACGCGCTGTCGACCCCGTTCTTAGAACACCAGTTGAGGCTTTCTCATGGTTTCATCTATGACGGCACGCGCACGGACAAAAACGTACATGTTGACAAAAACGTCTCGTGCACATGCTTAAGTTCCCTTAACAGCTTCCATGACCCCTCCAAGATATTACAATGCAATACTGACCAATACTTGATCACGAAGTTTCCAGTGGCTTGCTTATCTAGGCCCTTTGCAGTGCTAAACTATAGTGATTGCATTGTAACATCTGTACGTGATCGAAAGAGACACAGAAGACGTTGATAATGATAGCATCGACGACATGGAAGACGTAAAAAATCGGAAAAATCATCGACGTAGAGTGCACCCTGAAAGAACCAGAACGCCAATTATTAATCATTGGGATGATATTCCTGTGCAAAAAGTGGAAGAGCTGCCATATGACGTGAATGGATAGTGTAATATTCTTCCCTGTGTATTGTTATTCATGAGTATGATAATGAGGTATATGGGGAATCGCTCTGGCCTGGAACCAACCAAAGCCAGGCGAAGTGCAAACAAAGATTATTTGGCAACTTTGAACCGGACTTACTCGCAAAAGTGGGTGGGTGGGTGGGTCGCCAACCGTTCTTCGTCGTAACTCGAATGAACTGCATTAATTACAAGAATTGTTCTCCTTTATATGCAATCCCCAGGGACCATATTACCAATTCAAATGGACTTTGAATAGGCTGTATATGTAATTGATTTCGAGATTAACAACCGAATGAAAAGCTCCACAGATAGCCGCCCTTGGAAAACTTGGGTTTCATCGTTCAGAAAATGCTTTTCTGGGATACGAATCCAAGAGTTGCCTCTTACAAAGACAGCTACATATGTCTTAACGATGGATGCTCTTTCAAGACATTATACAACAAATACAATCAAGTTCAATTTGATGCATTAAACAGACAGTTCATATGTCATACATATGGGAGCGAAGTAGTAAAATTGGAATGCTCGGTCCAAAAAATTTGGGAATTCAACGACAGCAATGAAAAAGTTTGTGTTTTCCACACAGGACAGCATACATGCCAAGCAATTAAGAAAATTGCATTGCCAGAGGAAAATTGCCAAATTTAGCTGCAGCAATACACCCAAGCAGGCAGGTGACAATCTCATAGTGGATGCTTTAAGTGACGATTCAATTGCATGGGATGAGGTTATCGATGTAGTAGACTCGGTTGTAAATAGGGACAAAGTCAAAAATTTGAAAAAGAATTACCAAAAGAAAGGAATACCTAATGGTCACAGTTTTGAAGCTGTCGGCCGATTAAGATGCAAGGTCCTAAAGAAAGATCCCTTTTTTATATACGAGATCAATGATCATCCTTTGCATTCAAAATGAGCAGAATTCAGGCCAAGCTTGCGACAGCGATGGACCGAACCAAGGGAGATTTTCTAAGCAAGGAGTATTATTACTTTGACGAGACATTAAAACGCTGTCCAGGTTATGTCACACTGTCAGCATATGTCTATGTGTCCATCCTACAGCGAACAGTGAAATTGGCAACTATGAAATGCGAGCAAAAGAACACTGAAACGCTGATTGTCTTTTGGAACCTCTTCAATGAGGTCCTTGCCAAATACCTGGAAAGTCCCGGTTACAAGTTCAACCCTACGGGATGTTGTGTGGACGAACATGGCGGGAATTCGGAAGCGTGTAGTACGGCAGGTGTTTCGCAACGATGCTATAATTGAAAGAACGGTGGGATGTGAATTCCACTTTAAGCACTCACTGGAACAGCGTGTACGGATGATTTCTAGTGAAAAATCAAAAAAGAAATTCAAAACCTTGGCTGACAACCTGATGCTTGCAACGACAGAGAAAGCGTACGAAGATGCCTTTGCGGCTCAAATGGTGGCACGATCGACATTTCTCAAGAGCATTCAAACCGTTTGACGCTGTTACTGCCAATCTAGCAGAGGGCTACCATTCAAGCTATGTGACTACATCGTCTGCCAATATGAAGCTGATTGATGCATCTTACAAGGATACAGCGGAAGCATTAAGAGTAGATAGGTCTCTGAAGCTGTATGAAGAAGGTGTTAAGTGCTGTGGAACCGGTCCTTCGGAAAGGCAAAGAAAAGCACGGGACTGTACGTAAAAGACAACAAAAAAGGGCCGAGATGAATACGCAGACGAGTTGATGGGTAATAATATAAAGGAGTCCGAAACAAAAAGGGAAGTCGGTGGGAGTTCAAGTTCAGATGATGAAGCACCATGCAGTACAGGAAAAAGAGGGAAACAGGAAAACCAACCAAGAAACTCTAGTTTTGAAAATAAACGAAGTAAAGAATTGCAGAAATCTCTTTCAAAAGCTAAAGACGCACGATTCCAATTTCGCCTGATATCGCATACAAACCAACATGACTTATGCCAAGAATATCGTGTTGGGGGAGGGGGGGGAGGGGGGCTTCACGGAGACTATATGGTGAAAATAAACACCGATCTATCCTGTACATGCCCATTTTTTAACCAAAGGCCGAGTGAGAAAAGTTCCATGTAAACACATCCTGTGGACGATGCTGTACCAACTAAACATTCCAGACAACAGCTGCCTTCTTCAGCAAGTATCCTTAACAGCCACCCGTGAGATATGTATTGTCAGGGCTTCCATGAGCCCTATGGATGCAACAGCAACGAATAGCCATGAAAAGTATCCAGTCTTAAAACCAACTCCCATAGAAGAATTTGCCATTTTTAATGCAAGTGAAGCCAACAAAAAGCCACAGGAGTGGTTCGTCGACAAGATTGCGTCTCAAAACAAACGATGCTGTGCATCCTGTAAAAGTTTAATACCAGTCGGCAAAATTCATACGTCTACATTATTGGGCTGTACATTCCCAGAAATCAGAACTTCGCAGTGGACTGCACATTTTATTTTTATACAAATTTGAATTGTTTAAGAAAGAAGCCCATCGGCAGCAATCTGATGTGTCCACCCCCTGTAATCAAATCTCCTGCCAGAAATAGCTGAACAGCGGAGGATTTTGTTCTTCTTCGTTCAAGGACAATGCCCGGCTTCTGCTGATACTAAGGGAGGTCAGTGGCTTTTCAAAAACTATTCTATTTACTTTTTTCAGTCATTTTTTTGGACATATTTGTATGTTGGTTCTAACGTTAAAAATAACATTATTATTACTACTGTTCTATGAAGATTTTGTTAAAAATACGAAAGCGATTAAATCAGAATGTGTTCAGTTTTAAAATGTTGATTCTAGTCTACATTAATTCAACATATATAAACGTCTTATTTCCGTAACTCGAAAATTTAAGACAATATGTTTTAGTTCGAGTTGTGCGCTCATGGCGTAACTCGAAGTCATCCTTTCCTAAAGACATCGAGTTACGTGCTGGGTGTGGCACAGGCAAAAATGGGTGTGGCACAGCGCGTAACTCGAACACTACCCGATCCCTGTTTAGTTGGGTTCTCAGCGTTATAGACTGCCATTGTCATCTCATGTACTCTAAGTGTACTGTTTTGTCATTTTAATTGAACATTTAGTGGCAATAAGAGAAGAGTTTTATAAAGTATATATGTTGGTGTTAAGTTAAGGTTGCATTGTGAGTATAAAAGTAAGCACTTAGGTCAGTTGCCAAGGATTAAACTGAAAGCTGGTTGAGAAAACAAAACAATGGCCTAAATTTACACTAGTGACAAATTTCTAACCGCATCACATAGCAATCGAGTTGCTTTCATACTCAGTACTACAACACGTTTCCAATTGCATTGTAAAACCGAAACCGAGTAGATTGTTTATCCAGAGCTATAGTGGAAGGCGTTTTTCAATCGTTGCCGGTCAATCAGAAAACGAAGAATTCCCTATTTTGGAAGTTAATCCTGGAGACGGAAACACAAATTTCATTCAGTCATTGTCAAAAGCGTTTCATTTTTAATGACCTTTTCCACAAAATTCGCTTCTAAGAACAGAATCAAACTACACTAAGAAGCCACTGAATTTTGACCGGTGAAGTACAGCTGCATTAGCACAGTTACTTCTTCGTCGTTGTGAGTTCTTTAATAGAAAGAAACGTCAGAAGCGAAAACACAAGTAAGTAAATTCTTGCTTTATTTGTTTCTGCAAAAGAACGCTGCTTGAAGAACACATTTAAGGTAGTTCCGGAGCCTTAGATTTCATCAATGAATTTCCTTTAAAATCCTGTCATTTAAAGATACTTGTTTGGCAATTCAAAAACCGAGAAAAAAAGAGGGGGTCACCGTATTGGTTTCTGAGCTATAAGATGTCGTAAAAGGTGGTATTTTCAATGATTTTCCGCGATTTTTTGCAAAATGTACGTAATCCATATGGTCTGAAGAATGCGAACAAAATTCTTCCGAGAAACGCCTTGACCGTCTTAAAAGATAGATGTGAGGTTTATTTAGCAGTTTTAATCGTATGTATTGTTTGATGAGTTGCAAACATGATTAAAAGGACATTCTAGAATCAAATTTCTGCCAAATTACGCGCTCCAAAATCGTGTACGGACTGTAAACTGTGGAAAATTTATGACAATTCAATCAATGAAGTTGTATTTTTATTTTTTAAATCAAAAAAATGATAAGTACTCTCTTGAATTAAAAGAAAAAAACAGGGGGTCACCGTATTATTTCAAGAGTTAGAAAAGCACAAAAGAGAAAACACACCAAAAACGAACACTTAATATCACCCACTTTTTGCGATTTTCTCGTCGGCTTTTTCGATGTATAAGATTAACGAAATTTAAAAGTTTCAGGTTAAATACCTACATTACATAGTGTACAAGATTTCTTGATTAAAGTTTTTCCGATATTTGGATGACAAAATATAATTTTTCTCTACTAAAGTTAGAGTTTCTACGTTTTCAATCGCTCGCTTACTAGTGCCCAGACTCCCCACGGTAATACCAATGCTCTCTAATAAAAGTGCGCGTGCTCGAATGCGAAGAACATTCTCATGCATATGTCAGATCAAAAAGTTTGCAAAACTAGTCACTTTTCTCGAGGTTTCAGCATATGTAGAATGTCTCTAAGTCGTGTATTTTATACGTCGATCGTGTGGTGTCTGTGTTTTTGAATGTTGAAACTTTGTAAGGCAAACTCTGCACAGGAAATAAAGTAAGGCGGAGAATAATAAACTAGTGGAGAAAACTCCGATGTTTGAAATAGAAGGTTTAAGGTCTTTTATGCCTTAAAAGTTGATCAGTATGTCAAATGCCAAAGCAAGAAAGCACAATGTGGGCGTAGCTGCGTTCGCAAGGAACAACACATCATACCAGTGTATGGCTAAAATATGGCTATGCAAAAACATAGCCGGTTTATTTAAGAAATCCATAAGTATGAAAATTCATACTAAATTATTACAAGTCAAATTTTTTGTGTTGCCCTGCGAAGGTGAGGGCAAAAACCGCTAGATGAAAACAAGAAAAAGATGGTCAAGGATTGGGGAGGAGGTGGGTTGAGTTGGCAGTGGACAACAAATACCAACTGAAATTTGTCGCCATTTTGACGTCAAATGTTGTCAGCAAACATAAGGACACAGGAAGCCCGCATCGAGTCCGCTGACCACCACGATCTTATTCTCACCACACGTTATTACAAATATAAATAATCGATAAAATATATTTATTTCTTTTTGCAGCATAAATCATTATTTGTTTACAAATAATTACATTTTTAAGTTTTGCGATGTCAAGAAAGGGAAAATCATAGAACAGTAAAGTTGTGTTAGAAGTGCAGTATTCACGAATAAATATCGCATTTTAGAAAGGATACCAATAAATCGTTTGATTTTCTTAGAGATATAAAAAATATGAGCCTTCCAATTCAAGTGTGAATCAGTGTAAACACAAACGCCAAGATATTTAATACTTTTAACTTGTTGAATTTTCTCACTGTTAATAATTTAGGTGAGTGATAAATAGATCTCTAGGGAAGGTCGCAAATGATGAAGTTTTTTTTTTTTTTTATATTGAGAGAAAGCTTATTTGCAGTAAGCGCGCCATTCAAAAAAATGTCCGCAAGGTTTGTATTTATTAAAGACTCAAGGTTTGCAAGATTGTCATGAGAGCAAAATATATAGGTTCGTGTCATCTGCAAAAATGTGAAAATCAAAAAATCATTACTTTTATGAAAATCGTCGTTTATATATAAAAGGAATAGGAGAGGGCCCCTCCTTTGATTCGAAAGATAATCCTTTAAAACATTAAGACTTAGCTAGAGAGTTGATTTGGAATATGAAAGTGAAAGTGAAAGTAATTCCCATTGTACTTGGAACAACGTGCTAAGGTCAAAAAACACAACAAAACAAAACAAAAATGAACAAAGAATTCCTTTTTAATCCTGGGGAAGGAAACACAAATCTCATTTAGTGAACGTCAAAAGTGTTTCATTTTTAATGACCTTTTCCACGAAATTTGCTTCTAAGAACAAAATCAAACTACACTAAGAAGCCACTGAATTTTGACCGGTGAAGTGCAGCTGCATTAGCACAGTTACTTCGTCGTCGTCGTGAGTTCTTACATGCATAGAAGGGAAAACGTCAGAAGCGAAAACACAAGTAAGTAAGTTCTTGCTTAATTTGTTTCTGCGAAAGAACGCTGCTTGAAGATCACGTTTAAACCCTCTCTCTTGAGTTAAAGTTCCGGGAAGTATTGAAAAAACATTCTCATGTCAAAAAGTTTGCAAAACTAGTCCCTTTTCTCGAAATTTCAGCATATGTAGAATGTCTCTAAGTCGCGTATTTTATATACGGCGGTCTGTAGCGTCTTTGGTTTTGCGGAATCTTGAAGCTTTGTAAGGCAAGCTCTGCACAGGAAATAAAGTCAGGCGGAGAATAATAAACAAGTGAAGAAAGCTCCGATGTTGTTTGAAATAGAAGGTTTAAGGTCTTCCTAGAGGGTCTCAATGGGGGGGGTATCAGTCACGACTCACGCTTAAAAAAATCGCTTTTTCACGACTCACGTTTAATTTTTCCGAATCACGGTTAACTTAAGCGTTTTGAAGAATTTCCGATATAGCATGAAGAAAAAATTCGTTTTGAATTGAATTGCTGTTTCTTTTTGGCTGCTTGTCTCTTTGGCAAAAATGTTAATACATACTAGTAATGGAAACTCCAAGTCAAGCTGTTGTTGGGTAGCAATCCGAAAATTTTCAATCCTTCCGCCCATCTTTGCCAGACGATATAGCTTGAGTTCAAATAAACCCAAGCCGAACGTTTTGGCCTGTTCCTTGAGGCCCAGGTCATCAATTATTTGCCTTTTGAGATCGTTGATCAAAGGTTGGTCATTATTCTTTAAACGGACCTTACCGCTCACAGGGCTTCTCTTCACCCGTCCGATAGAAGCTTACCATGCCTCTTATGATGGACATGGTCTTATAAACACAAGAGTTTTCTAAGTATTCGAGTACAAGTACAAGTCGAAGCAAAAACTATCACACGAATTACACAAGTTAGTCAATCATTGACACACTGAGGAGAGTAAAAACTGAGACGCCTGGACAAAGATCACCAGAGTGACATAGTGAGCGCCTGGCTGACGCCTAGTCAACTCGCCCAGGAAACCAGGCAACGCTCAAATGTCATTGGTCTCACGCCCCAGCGCCACAGGAAAGTTCACCTAGACTTTATACTATAAAAAACGAAAATCACGGCTCACGCTACAAACATTATTCACGGCTCACGATTACTTTTTTCGAATTTTCACGACTCACGGTTAATTTTTTAAGCGTTTCACGACTCACGCTTAACCCCATTGAGACCCTCTTCCTAAAGTTTTGTGATGTCAAGAAAGGGAAAATCATAGAACAGTAAAGTTGTGTTAGAAGTGCAGTATTCACGAATAAATATCGCATTTTAGAAAGGATACCAATAAATCGTTTGATTTTCTTAGAGATATAAAAAATATGAGCCTTCCAATTCAAGTGTGAATCAGTGTAAACACAAACGCCAAGATATTTAATACTTTTAACTTGTTGAATTTTCTCACTGTTAATAATTTAGGTGAGTGATAAATAGATCTCTAGGGAGGGTTGCAAATGATGAAGTTGGTTTTCTTGATATTGAGAGAAAGCTTATTTGCAGTAGGCCATTCAAAAATGTCCGCAAGGTTTGTATTTATTAAAGACTCAAGGTTTGCAAGATTGTCATGAGAGCAAAATAGGTTCGTGTCATCTGCAAAAATGTGAAAATAAAAAAAATCATTACTTTTATGAAAATCGTCATTTATATATAAAAGGAATAGGAGAGGGCCCCTCCTTTGATTCGAAAGATAATCCTTAAAAACACTTAAGACTTAGCTAGAGAGTTGATTTGGAATATGAAAGTGAAAGTGAAAGTGCTTCCCACTGTACTTGGAATGCGTGCTAGGGACAAAAAAAAAAAAAAAAAAAAACACAACAAAACAAAACAAAAATGAACAAAGAATTATTTTTTAATCCTGGAAAAGGAAACACAAATCTCGTTGGTTCTACGTCAAAAATGTTTCATTTTTAATGACCTCTTCCACGAAATTTGCTTCTAAGAACAGAATCAAACTACACTAAGAAGCCACTGAATTTTGACCGGTGAAGTACAGCTGCATTAGCACAGTTACTTCTTCGTCGTCGTGAGTTCTTAAATAGAAGGAAAAACCTCAGAAGTGAAAACACAAGTAAGTAAATTCTTGCTTAATTCGTTTTCTGCGAAAGAACGCTGCTTGAAGATCACGTTAAAACCCTCTCTCTTGAGCTGG
>JALIZF010001840.1:600000-765000 GCA_029948255.1 Telmatactis stephensoni | reverse complement strand
CTTCTTCTTCTTCTTCCTCTACTGATCATGTATACAATTTGTTTGCGCATGTCTGTGTTTTGGGCTTGAAATTCATTTGCATATCGAATGCAAGAAATTTTATGTTGACACGGAATATTTGGCTGGCTATCTCGTTCTTCAAAATTATGTTCAACTACCGAAATACTGAGACAACTAAAACATGAGCAGTCTACCTACCGCTAGTGCGCTGTGGATAATTATCCAAACTGAAGGCACTCCAGATGGGAAAATATCGCGCGTCAAAGTCAGTAGAAAGTTGTGAGAAGAACCAGAACTCCGCACTTTAGAGTAATTTTGTTGGCGCTAAATGTATATGTAAGGTACGTTAAGCAGTGGAAGCCATTAACAACAAGTTACTGTGTACATTAGACCCGATAAGGGTGGCACAGATTTCCACTGCGATTCCCCTGGTTTTATAAAGAAACCAAAATTGGCACAACAGGCTCACTGTGTTGCAGTAGTTGTCGATGCAAGCAAAGCAGATGTTATGAACGAACGAATGTGGCAACAACTTCGCAGTTTGAGACAAGGCCTTATTTCCAGAAGTATGTTTAAGTTGTGTTTCATTTACTATTCTCGTCTGTTTTTTGAGCAACCCTCTCCTTACCTTATTTGTATTACTCTCTCTCTCTCTCTCTCTCTCTCTCTCTCTCTCTCTCTATCTCTCTCTCTCTCTCTCTCTCTTGCGGCTCTTACTAGTAACAAAACATTTCTTCCACGGACTCTTAATTTTCACTTACGAAATAAAGTCTTTCAATAATGTCTTTCAATATGATATTTTAGACATTCCAACATATATCATCCTTACGCACATTGACGAAGCATGTGATGAAGTACTTAAAGACATGAAAAATGTCCACAGCAGCATCAAAATTCGTGATCTCGTATCAAAAGTTGGGAAACAGCTCATGGGACTTCCTGAAAACCAGATATTTCCAGTCAAGAACTACAGCACCGAAGTGGACGTTCAAGATGATGTTGATATCTTGCTCATAGTTCTCTACGCTTTGCGTCAGATGTTGTACTCGGCTCAAGGACACCTTGAAAACAGCCTGAAAAATAAAAAGGGTCGCAAAAAGTAAAATGCCACCTATTCGGCAAGGGAAGTGTTGGCATGCTAAAAATAATAGTACAAGTCATGTATCCAAGCACCTTTTTAACACTACAAGGCTAGTAGTATAGTATAGCTTAGAAACTCAGTTATAGCTTGCAAATATAGCTATTGAAATAATAAGCCGGTACTCATTTACAATACATTTAGGAGCATTTAACGAATGCTCATGCAAAGTAGCAGGAAGCTCATGAACTATTACAGACTTTTAACAAGAGGGTACAAATTGGAGGGGTTAAGTTCAGCCTCTTTACATTCGATAGGTAGAGGGATAATGTCTATTGTGTCACTAGTTGTATGGGTTTTCCAAGCATTAAAAAGGAAATAAATAACTATAAAAATAATCGTGGTGTATAGGTCATCACCCTTCCTTGCAGCACAAGTGTTGAATTACGAAGAGCGCAGCTTCAACGTGATCGAGTCGAAGGTATACAAGGGTGCTTTCATTACGAGACAGCTACTCATTTACATACACACACACTCGCAGCAGCCACCACACGACCCATGTCAGATCACAGCTTAGACCGAAACTACTGTTCCTTTTTACTGAGGGAGAAAAAGCCGGAGTACCCGAAGAAAAAGCCTCGAGGCAAGGGAGACCTCGAGGCAAGGGAGAGAACGAACAAAAAACTCAAGCCACGTGATCGGGACATAAATGTTTTTTCAAGTACAATCCGCACTTGGACGAAGTTTGCTTATATTTCTCGATGTTGGACAAATTCCCATTTGTTTTTGTCCCAAATGGTTCTTCCTAGGGAAATAAGCATATTTGAGCTATTTTGTGTTGAAAGGGGGCCAAGCCCCCCCCCCCCCTTGCTCAGGCCTTAGTTGTTCAAAAGTGTTAAAAGAAAACATTGATTTTAACCCTGACAAGGCTTAGCACTAACCCCCTTTAATTTCAAGCAATTGTCGCCCTGGTTATACGTTCTACCGGTATTTATGAAATTGTTTTTGTTGTAGTTGTTGTTGTTGTTGTTGTTGTTGTTTTTGTTTGTTTGTTTGTTTGTTTGTTTTTTGTAACATTATCTATTTGACTGCGCAACTTGCATTACGATTCTGCCCGCAATTATAGACGTGATCTTCAAAAGCAATACACCCAACTCTTATCTTCCCTCAACCAAACCCCCTTTGACATTGAACGCCATTTACACACCACCACCACCGCAACAACCACCACCGCAACATAATCATCATCATCATTGTTGTCATAATCATTATCATCATGTCCATGTTTAGTTGGGTTATCAGCGTTATAGACTGCCTTTGTCATCTCATGCATATACTGTAATTGTATGTTTCATCATTCTAATTAAACATTCTGTGGCAATGAGAGAAGCTTTTATTACAAAGTATATATTATGTTGTTGCGTGAAGGGTTTATGGTAGGTAAAACAGATAAGTCTTAGGTCAGTTGCAAATATTAAATTGAAAGTGACGCTCGACTTCCAGCAGTGGTGGCTTCGGTGCGCCCGCGAGCCTGTGTGAGTGGGGGGAGGCTTGATACGAACGAAACTCCCACGGCTGAAAACCGATCCGAACTGAAAGTGGGTTGAGAAAACAAACAAACAATCAGAAAAATGCCCTAAATTTACACCAGTGACAAATTTCCAACCACGACATATATATGACAATTGAGTTGTCTTAATACTCAGTACTACAACACGTTTGTACTTGCATTGTAAAACCGAAACCGAGTAGATTGTTTATCCTGCAGGGTTATAGCGGAAGGCGTTCTAGTTCAATAGTGTCCAATCAGCAAACAGAGAAATTCCTTTTTCTCGGAAGCTGATCCTGGGAGATCATTGAATCAAAAAGTGTTTCATTTTAGCTCTTCCATGAAATTCGCTTCGAAGAACAGAATATATCAAACTGTACCGTAAGAAGCCACTGAATTTCGACCAGTCAAGTATAGCTACATTGGCACAGTCACTTCTTCGTCGTGAGGTCATTGATAGAAAGAAAAAAGTCAGAAGCAAAAGCACAGGTAAGTAAATTCTTGTTTTATTTGTCTCTGCAAAAGAGGATCACGTTTAAACTATGTCTCTTGCGCTTAAGTTCCGGGAAGTATTAAAAAATTGCCAAAATTTTCTTGAAGTTTCAGCATATGTAGAATGTCTTTAAGTCGCGTATTTTGTACGTCGGCTGTGTGGTGTCTTTGTTTTTGAATCTTGAAGCTTTGTAAGGCAAACTCCGCACAGGAAATAAAGTCAGGGAAGAATAATAAACAGAGGCGGAAAGCTCCGGTGTTGGCTTCGGTAGATGGACGACCAATGGTCCGTACTGGTCCGTACTTGCATGGACGCTAGCCCAAAGACAACTGAAAAGCGTCAATCGTTGGCAATTGCAAGTAACCGTCTGTAACCTCACATTTCCCATTAAAGGCCTCTTCATTGTCTAGTTTTAGTGATTCTATTAGAAATAGAAGCTCTAAAGATGCGAACCCCCAGTCTGTTTCCTGTGTGATTAACTAAAGAAATTTGTTCATATATAACTTAAGGTGGCCGGCGCCCGTACCTATTGATTTGTTTGTCGGGCAAGAATTTCTATCGCGTCTTTTTACATCAAAACCTTTTCCATTGCTGAGAAATTAGCAGTCATTTGTCTTCAAGCCTTGAACTTTGCACCGATAATGATTTTTCTGCGAATTGGGTCAAATATCTCGAGATATCATGTATTATAGCTATAGTGTTCCTATCTTTGCCAAGGGCATTTAGGAAATAAAATAGACATGAGGTGTTCAAACTCACTTTGTGTCCCACAGGTGATGATTTCTTGCTTTGATTGTAGAGCAAAGACCTCTAGCTTACATGTACTCTTCGGACTTGCAGACTACTTGCCGCCGCTTTCTTTCTTTGGGGTTTTGAAGGAGTATCTCATTCAGGGAGAAGACTCCTCTTCTTCATTTCTGAATTAAATAAAAATAGTTATCGCGAATCGAAAATTAATGTAAAAAAGAATATTTACAAGATATGGTAAAAAAGAATTACAAAAGGCGTTTGAAAAACATCTTTACGAATTCATTTAAGAGCACTAATTCCTTCTGTTAACAATCTGAGAGGCTAATGCGTTCTTTCGAGCCAAAAACTTTGAAAATCTGAAAACATATTAGCCGATACTACTTATATGTAGTCATCGTTCGTCCAAGGTCCAACACGTGAATTTGCACTATATTCGCATGCAGAGAACGTGCTTAAACTCTGGATCAGTTTCGATCATTTTACAAAATTTATGATCACTGACCCCTTTACCAACGATTTCATGTTATTTTGATGCAAATGATCGAGTTTGATGCAAAATACCGTCTTTTGTTTCAACCCCACTACAGAAGCATGCATGGCTGAGCGTACACAATATCATATTTTTATGATAATATCTTACATACAAAGCGCTACTACAAAACATTGGTTGAACTCATGTATTGTATAAGCATGGGATAATATAAATTTGAATATACTTACCCAAAAACTGAAAATTACTAGCATTTCCAAGTGTCTAAAGATGTGTATTATCTCCTCTGAAAAACCGACGCCATTTTGAAATCTACTCTATCGAGAATACAGTGCATTATGGGAAGGTGTGCGCCCCTCCTCTGAGCGGAAGGCGTTCTAGTTCAATAGTGTCCAATCAGCGAACGAAGAAATCCTTTTTCTTGGAAGCTGATCCTGGTGAGAATATACCAATCTCATTTGATCTACGTCAAAAAGTGCTTCATTTTAGCTCTTCCATGAAATTCGCTTCGAAGAACAGAATTAAACAGTACTAAGAGACCACTGAATTTCGACCATTCAAATATAGCACAGTCAATTCTCCGTCGTGAGGCCTTAGAAAGAAAAAAGTCAGAAGCAAAAGTACAAGTAAGTACTGAGATTCTTGCTTTATTTGTCCCGTCTCCAAAACAACACTGCTTGAAGATCACGTTTAAAAACCCTCTCTCTTGAGTTAGAGTTCCGGGAAATATTGAAAAAACATTCTCATGTCATAAAGTTTGCCAAACTTTTCTCGAAGTTTCAGCATACATGTAGAATGTTTCTAAGTCGCGTATTTATACGTCGGTCGTGTGGTGTCTTTGTTTTTGAATGTTGAAGCTTTGTAAGGCAAACTCTGCACAGGAAATAAAGTCAGGGCGGGAAGAATAATAAACAGAGGCGGAAAGCTCCGATGTTTGCCTCGGTAGATGGACGACCAATCGCACTGGTCCGTACTTGGAAATATATCTCAAAACCATGTGATTACATATACACATCACATATATAGTAATCAAGTTGCTTTCATACTCATTGTAAAAACGAAGCCGAGTAGATTGTTTATCCAGAGTTATATAGTGGAAGGCGTTTTTCAATAGCGGCCAATCAAAAATTCTTTTTCTTGGAAGCTAATCCTGGAGAAGAACATACAAATCTCATTGGATCTACATCGACAGGGGCTTCATTTTAGTTTTTCCACGAAATTCGCTTCGAAGAACAGAATCAAACTGTACTAAGAAACCACTGAATTTCGACCAGTCAAGTATAGCACAGTCAATTCTCCGTCGTGAGGCCTTTGGTAGAAAGAAAAAAGTCAGAAGCCAAAGCACAAGTATGAGTATTGAAATTCTTGCTTGATTTGTCCCTGCAAAAGAAGATCACGTATAAAGCATCTCTCTTGCGATGGAGTTCCGGAAAGTATTACAAAACATATTTGCCAAAATTTTCTTAACGTCAGTTTCAGCACATGTAGAATGTCTCTAGGTCACGTATTTTGTACAGGGAGGGAAGAGAATAAACAGAGGCGGAAAGCTCCGATGTTGGCCTTGGTAGATGGACGACGACCAATCGCACTGGTACATACTTGGAATTATATGTCGTTCGAAAGCTGTTAACTCAAACACTTGGAATAGACCCCAAAGGTTAATGGTACGAACATTAGCCTGAATCAGTTTGTGAGCCTATGATGGTTTATGACCTATGGAACTTCAATATCCAAACTAACTATAACATTATTGAAGCGAGACGACCTGACCTGATTTTGCAGAAAGAGAATGTTATATTGTACATAGACTTGGAAGTCTCCTTTGATTCAAAATATAATCCTTAAAAAACTTAAGACTAGTTAGCTAGCAAGTTGAAAAAGATGTGGAATATGAAAGTGAAAGTGATTCCAATTGTACTTGGAACACTAGGGACAAAATAAAAATAATAATAATAATGAACAAAGAACAGAATCAAACTACACTAAGAAGCCACTGAATTTTGACCGGTTAAGTACAGCTGCATTAGTACGTAGAGTTACGTCTTCATCGTCGTGAGTTCTTTAATATAAAAAGAATCAAACCGCCAGTGATGGAGGTAACTCGTGGACTGAGTAGTATTATGCATAAACGCTTTTAACCATAACTGCTTCTAGGCTTCTAGCAGTCTCCTATTTTTCTTCAAAATGAAAAAGGAGGTGGCAGGTGAGGACACTGCCACTGGTTCTACTGTAGAATTACATAAATGAGATTAAAACTTGACTGGAAATACGTGAGTGGTTTTCATTAGTCTGTGAACCATCTGTATGGAATTATATGGTGTATTAGAGTTTATTATTCAATTTTCATACACTGTACAAATTCTGATTTTCTGATTGGTCAGTTTGTACCACGTGACGCGTTGTTATGACGTGACAACACGTCACTATGCAACCATGCTGATATAGCATAACTTACAATGAACGAAAAAATACTCCTGGTGATAAGTTTGAGGATTTTTCGAAAAAGAGAAGATAAAAAAGCATATTTAAAACAAAAAGAAGACTGCTTGGCGTGCCTGTTATTAAGGTAAACTGTTATAATTGAAGTTTCTGGAGTAAGTTTACTGAGAACAACATATTTCAACTGCTTAATTGAAAACAGTCAGTTCGCCGGCTTTCCAAATTCATCTTAATATTTACTGTTTTTTAGACTGGTTATCCAAAATTTAAATCTATCTCATAGAAAGTTTAGAAAATCTGTCGCCAAAATTTCTCTCAGATGGGGTAAAGAAATTTTATCAGGAATCAGAGAAAACGTCAAACGAGTACTTCAGCCTTCGGTTCGTCGACAAACAAAAACTACTTCTTCCCGGCTTCTTGCATCGAAGTTTAGCAGCGTTTCAACCGTAAGTCGCCAGTTTAAACCTATATCCATAACTCCAGCGATAATTTTCTAGACCTTTCACTTACAGAGTTCTAGGACTCAGTGCAATCAATCAATCAATCAAGTACTTGTTTTTAGGCGTGGCTCCATATCTAGGATTACTTTGGGCCTAAGCCTTTATTATTACGCAATATTTCACATTTACACCACAAGAAGAAAACTTTTTGTATATCTATTTCATATATAATGTATTCCATAGCTATAGTTCTCCAAGTAGCATTCGGGGGCGTGGCTCTCAATCAAAATTTACTCAGCATACTGTACCTTATCACTATCCTTCATTACACCTTTTTGTATTAACATTAGATGCTCTTTATCTTTGTTTCTGAGATAATTAATTACAAAAATATCGATAAGTAATTGATTTCTGGGCGTGGCTCCACCTCCAGAATTACTCAGGACATGAACCTCTATCAATGTGCCGAATTCCATGCTTGTTACACAAATTTGAACAATTCCACATTAAAGCTGCACCATTTTCCTGGACTAATCCTACCTTCAGTCTACCTACCGCCTTCCCTTTCCATTTCTGATCATTCACCTCCTCACAGTATATCGTCTCCTTTGTAGCTATTATTTACTTCCCAATCTTGTTGTTGTTGTTACTGTTGTTGCTGTCGTTGTTGTTGTTGTTGTTGTTGTTCTTCTTCTTCTTCTTCTTCTTCTTCTTCTTCTTCTTCTTCCTCTACTGTTAATTTTCGTTCTCTACTTACCGACTATCCAGACATCATAACAACTACATGAAGCACATGGACAGACGAGTCTACAATATAGCTTGGGTTTCCTGTTTCATTCCGAATGTCTTCGTAGACACCATATTTATCAAACAAAAATTGCTCTATTTTTCCCTCGAAGAGTGATTTTAAATAAAATATTAAAAACTAATCACTACAAACGCCAGCTAGTTTCTTAATAAATCGTATACTTTCATAGCGAAAATCGAAGAAAAGTACTCGCAAAATTCGGAAGGTTTTCGTTCTCATCCGACTGTCACCCGAAGTGATTACTTCGGAAAGTCACGGACTATCGTGGACTCGATGACAGTGTTACTGGCTTTTATGAAAAGTAACCACAAAAAATTTAAAGACCCGTAAAAGTGTTTTAGTTTCAAGTTTTCACAGGAGCAAGGATGACACAGTTGGTGAGTGCGCGGCCTTCGGTGCGAGAGGTCCCGAGTTCGATCCCCAGTGACTTCACATCCTTGTTTCGACTTCTTTCCTTTCTGTGTAGCTTTAATTAGCTTTAAATACCCTTAAAACGGAGCGCTGATGGATAGAGGGGGTATAGGACACACTTCCGAACGCTTGATACATGAGCCTCTGGCACGGGAGATCTATGGGCAATCACTCCCCGCGATTTCGAAGTAAAACATGAGCCTTTGCCTTTTTTTCAATACAGTCTTTTCTCTTTCTAAATATATTTCAATTAATTAATTAATAATAGCTAATGATATCAATTTTATGATAATGATCAATGATTAATTAATTAAAGATTTGTTTATTTATATTTGAAGTACCCCTTCGATGTTTTCTTCAATTTGGAATTGGGTTAGCGGTGAACAACCACCATCACCACCACCGCCGCCGCCTAAGTGTAAGTTTGTACATTTTAGTTACACAGTCTATCAAACAAATGTAATGCTTACTACCAGTATCTATATATGGCATACAACGATTAAATTCCACTGTATGTCGTTAGCACTCAAAAAAAGATAAAGTAAAGCACTAACAACGTCGATAGTTGCTTCAAGTAGAAGCTGGTCTCCCAAGAAGCCGACAGTGCGCGCTCCTTGACAGAAGTCAGAAACAAGTGTGAGGTGACTGGGAATCACGAACTAATCAACTAGTATATAATTACACTTGCTCCTGTCATATAATTAATATATTGTGTCCGAAAAATATATTTATTAATTTGTCGTAATTTTGTGTAATTATGAATTGTAGTGACCGATAAACCATGGAGACAAACAGAAGGATGGGATAGAAGGTAAGGTCCTTGTAGAATGGTTGTACATAATATCACTACTAAATCCATTAGTTCAATTGAATTTTCTACTAGGTTGCAAGAAGATAAAGATCAGGACAGTCACCAGTTAATATATGGCAACATTGTTGGTGATGGGCCAGTAACTAAAAAAATAGCCCCTCCCCCTCCCCCACATCCTATCGCTTCAATTCCTCGGTCCAAAACTTAATTAGTACCATCCTTAGTCGATATTAGTTGAAGGAAAACTAAATTGTGTTAGTTTATTAGTAAGTATATTGTATATACTAATTTTATATTTAATCAACGTGTGAGATTTACTATTTCTAATTAATACCTTTGCCTGCTAGTGTAAGAGAGGAACTTAAAAATCACGTCGCAGGTCTTAAACCAGAGACCGGTTCTAAAGCCCGTGTCCCATTTTTCAACATCCTTCTTACGGGACAAATCAAAGCAGGAAAGTCAAGCCTCTTCAACAGCATCAACAGTTTGTTTACTGACCGAATTAATACCAGTAAAGCTGATACAGGAGAAGCTGCACAAAGCTTGACTAAAGAAGTAAGTAGTCTTGTACAGAACCGGTAAATTCACATACACAAAAGGTGATCCAAAGACTAATGGATAAAGATTGATTGAATTTGGATGAAGAAACAAAGTATACACTGTCATGATACTACAAAAAACTCTTGATATGATAAAGATATATATATATTGTTTTGTAGTTTTGTATTTACAATGTAAAGCCACGCCCAGATGTTGATCTTCTTCCGTGGAGGATTATGGACACTATGGGACTTGACGCTAAAACTGGTGAAACTGACGTAAGAAACATACTGAAGGCAGTGGATGGTCATGTTCCAGATGGATATATGGTTAGTCTGTTAAATAACTCGATAGAAAATCCTTGCAGCCATTCTCAAAATTGTTGTCATTACCAATGTGGCCATGGACCAACACTATGGAGTCAACTGCAATTCTTTGGATACTGTTAAAATATAAATGGTGCTAATGCAACCAGAAATTGCTATATACTAGCAAAGGTTTTAGTTTTTTGGAATTGATCATGTTAGTTTTTGACTGATTATTTATAACATGGGCATTTTTGGGAATCACTGTATCATATTTTGTGTTGTTTGTTTGTTTTGAAACGTTTGTCATGTTTTACTGAATTTGAATTAAAACAATAGAATATTTTCGACTTAATTCTGAAACAAGAATGTAACAATCTTTCATTTAAGTTCACAAGTGGCATAGATTTCCACTGCGATTCCCCTGAGTTTATAAAAAATCCAAATTTGGCGGAGCAGGCTCACTGTGTTGCAGTAGTTGTCGATGCAAACCAAGCAGACCTCATGGACGAAGGAATGTGGCAGCAACTTCGCAGCTTGAGAAAAGGCCTTATTTCTAGAAGTATGTTTTAATAAGTTGTGCTTCATTTACTATTCTGTTTTTTGCGCAGCTCTCTCCTTACCTTACTTGTATCTCTCTCTCTCTCTCTCTCTCTCTCTCTCTCTCTCTCTCTCTCTCTCTCTCTCTCTCTCTCTCTCTCTCTCTCCTCCCTCCTTCCTCTTTTCTTTTCCTCTTTCTTACCATCCTCCTCCTATTCTCCCATCTATTATTTCCACATTTTATGTTCTACTAGCCGTCTACCTTTGTGATGCTTTTCTTTTCAAGAAATCCTTATTGTGTTTTTCGAGTCAAGATCTCATCTTTATTTAAGCCTTTTCTGTTTCCTTCTAAAAACCCCTCTTCTTCCTAACGGCCCCGACTCTTCCCTCGCTTACTGTTATTGTAAGTCTTTCCATAATGTCTTTCAATGTGATATTTTGATATTTTTTAGACACTCCAACATATATCATCCTGACGCACATTGACGAAGCATGTGATGAAGTACTTAAAGACATGAAAAATGTCCACAGAAGCACCAAAATTCGTGATCTCGTGTCAAAAGTTGGAAAACAGTTGATGGGTCTTCCAGGAAACCACATATTTCCAGTCAAGAACTACAACGACGAGCTGGAATTGCAAGATGATATTGATATTTTGCTGCTGTACGCTTTGCGTCAGATGTTGTACTCGGCTCAAGGACACCTGGAGAAGAAACTGAAAAATATAAATTCCACGTGTTGCCAAAAATAAAAAGCCACATATTCGGCAACTGAAGTGTTGGCATGCTAAAGATAGCACAAGTTCTGTATTCAAGCACCTTTTTAAAACTACAAGGCTAGTTGTATAGTATAGCTCATGATCAGAAAATCATTCTAGTTGTAGCTTGCAAATATAGCTATTGAAATAATTAGCATACTCATTTACAATACATTTAGGGGCACTTTATGAAACACATGCAAAGTCGCAGGAACCTAATGAACTATTATAGACTATTAACAAGAGGGTACAAGTTGGAAGGGTTTAGCCTCTTTGCAGTTGACAGGTAGAGGGATTTCAATAGGTTTTAGTAGTGGTGAAAATGCCGATTTGGACACTAGTTGTATGAGTTTTCCAAGCATTATAAGGAAATAAATGAATAAAATAATCTTGGTGTAGCTCATCACCCTTCCTTGCAGCACAAGTGTTGAATTACGAAAAGCGCAACTCAACGTGATCGAGTCGAAGGTATACAAGGGCGCTTTCATTACGAGACAGCTACTCATTTACATATACACACACTCACAGCAGCCACCACACGACCCATGTCAGATCACAGCTTAGATCGAAACTACTGTTCGTTTTTAATGAGGGAGAAAAAATCGGAGTACCCGGAGAAGAACCCTCGAGGCAAGGGAGACCTCGAGGCAGAGAACGACCAACAAACTCAAGCCACGTGATCGGGACACTGGTGCATGACATACCTGTGCTCTCTTCACGCGGCCACAGCTCCTTGCTTCCCACCACTACATTGTAGGGTATAAAGTTTGGGAGGTGAGTGACCTTATTTCCATTGTTGTCTTTTGTGTATTATTACACACTAACATTCAATTTTTATTTCACAGGATTTTTTTGCAATCACTCTAGAATGACTTTTATTAAACCCGTGAAAATGATCAGAGATTAATTTAATGAGTACTAGTCAAAGGTAAAGAACATAAGAAAAGGGGTTAGAGTGTCTACTAACTATTGGTATACAAAACGTCTGCGAACACTGAGTCTTGAAAGTTAGAACCGGAAGCAACATATGCAGACTCAGTGTAGCATTTCTCATCAAAGGAATGAGAGAAGAGAAATATTTCGTCCGCTTTGGTTTCCATCGCTTGCAGAACCAGGTTTTGATCAAAACCACTACAGACTTTCCCAACGGTTTCGGGCCTTTCGCCTTTCAAGGACAGTAGGTAAAATTAGCCAACGCGACGCGATGACAGAACAGGACGTCAGATGACGAAAATATCACATTCGTTTGCTGCGTGGTGCGCGACGCCACGCTCAATACGCGATTTCACTTGTTTTTGCGTCGTCTTCTTGACGTCGACGACATCGGGGCTCAAATGAAAAAACATTGTCAGCACCCCCCGTTTCTTTTTCAGGTCACATCGTGTTTGCTAAATATGTCTATTACAATACATGCTCACAAGTTTATAGTGGCTTGTTAAACAAAATCCTTTCATTTTTTGCAGTGCTAACCTACTTACTATACAACAATACATAAAAACAAATCTAGACAGCCTATTGGCAGGAGAGTAGGATCAAGAAACTGGGACCCATATCACGTGATATGACGTATCGCTTTGGTGCTATTTGTAGAGCTGTTTTTCGACAGCGAACTTTTTAGGCGATGAAAATCTTAAATTTCTACCATGCATTTTGGCTGAAGTCGCTCTAAATAACCTAGCTAAGGAGGCCCGATCGAGTTCTAAGTAAAAATAGCTCAAATATGGGACAGCACGTCACATTTGGCTGCTAAAGGTTTTTATAATGGTGCGCATGCGCGCGGAGTCTCAGTCTACTGGTTGTGTTCCTGTTCAAATTTGAGTGTTTTTTTGTAACAGATTATCTATTTGACTGCGCAACTTTCTTCTTGCATTACGGTTCTGCTCGCAATCATAGACGTTATCATCAAATGCAAAGTGTGCGATACACCCAACTCTCTTCCTCAGTTCATCTGGCAATAGGTAATCTGTATCGGAGAGATCGCCCCTCAGCAAGGCCCTTTGGCAGTAGTGGAGAATTATAAGGACAACCTCTGGATCTGATTACAATAAAATGATATTATTATTAGGTGGTAAAATTCTTCAAACTTCATCGTATCTAAAGAATATTAATTATCTTGACGTCTTCTGTGCCTTTATTATTAGAGACCCACGGAAAAAATGGAAGCATTTGTTTTATATAACATTCATCGAAGTATTTCATCTAATTAGAAAGGGGCTTAAAATCCAATGACGTCATCTATGCTTGTGTACTGTAATAACACACGGTTCAAGACCAATTAAGAGCGCGCGTAATATGCCAGTTACTAGTGAGCTTAAGCATCAAGAACGTAGAACGCCACAAACAGACGAGAGGTACGTGACGGTACGTACGTGCGCCATCCGTTGCCACGGGATACAGTGTAGATCTCTTTTAGATCCGCCGAGGCAACCGATGGCGCGCGCATCTCCCCTGCGTTCGTGGCGTTCTAAGTTCTAGGTGCTCACTGGTTAAAACTATACCTTCCACTCCAGTCAATGCATACTCCACATCAACACCAATCCTTGAGGCATTGTTACAAAACACAGCAAGGGGAACATTTTCTTTTCTATGCTCCCAATCAAAGCTAACATCAACTTGGACTTTGCTTTTATCGATTTCCTTCTTTATGTATTCGATGACTTGCATCTCAATTCTATTTTCTTGCCTGGCTAGCGCCGGCTTGATTGCAAAAGGAAGTATGACTGTGGAAGAAAGTAAATCAATTAAAGAACTAATATCTAGTGAAAAGGTCTTATCCATTCTTTAGACATTTCATTGGATGACAGTATAATTGTTTTTCACTAGATATCCGCTTTTCATTGGATCATGTTGTTAATCTCTTTAATTACATGGGTGCGTGAAACCTGAAGAATCATTAATTAACAATTGAATTAAAGTGAATGTGCTGCAATGTTCCCTGTTGTATACTATCTAGTAATAATAATAATAATCTTTATTAACCAAACTTAGGATTGAAAAATACGAATGGTTTACAATAATATCTCACAACAAACGACAAGTAACCAAGATATGCATTTTCCGACCCCTTTCAATTTATTTAGGTCAAAGAAGATCACAGTGAATTTTCATACTGATCCCTTTAAGGCTTCAAATTTGTTGTGGATCAAGCTGTGTTTACCCCTAAAAGTACCCAAATACAAAACATATAAGAACCCAAACTGGTACCAAGTTCCAGAAAACCAGCAATACACCCCCCCCCCCCCAAAAATATTATTCCTTAATAACCCCCTATACACATCACCCATCCCTGAAAGGCCCTTGCATTAATTGATGACTATTTTAGTGATTTTTAACATATTTTTTTATATCTCTAATATTTATTCTTTTTATACCTTTAGGCTTTGATTCTTCTTTTTTTGCAGAAGAGATACTTTGCATGTCGTTTGATAACTTTCTAACAGAGTCGCGCAACTTTTCGATAAAGTCATTCACTTTACTACCCTTTAACAATAAACACGGTAAATCGGTAAATGAGAACGTACCGTAATGTAAACATATGGTGAATAAGAACGTATGATAACGTAAACGTATGGTGAATAAGAACGTATGATAACGTAAACGTATGCATGGTGAATAAGAACGTATGATAACGTAAACGTATGCATGGTGAATAAGAACGTATGATAACGTAAACGCATGGTGAATGAGAATGTATGATAACGTAAACGTATGGTGAATAAGAACGTACGATAACGTAAACGTATGGTGAATGAAAAGGTACAATAACGTAAACGTATGGTAAATAAGAACGGTAATATAAACAACGCACGGTGAATGAGTACGTGTGGTAAATGAAAACGTAGCCTAGGGTAACGTAAAAACGACGTATGGTGAATGCGAATGTGTGGTAACGTAAAAGTATAGTGAACGGGGACGGATCCAGGGCTCAGACTGAAGGGTTTAGTTCACATTTTGTATAATTGTACAAAACAATAAATGCAGGTTATTAGTCGAATAAGGGAAAAAAAAGAAATGGGTTATTTTTAGGATGAGAATTAAAGGGGGTTCCCGGGCACCCAAGAACCCCCAGGATCGGCCCCTGGTGAATGAGAACGTAGGGTAATGTAAACGTATGATAAATGAGAACGTTCGGTAACGTAAACGTATGGTGCATGAGCGTACTGTAACGAAAACGTATGGTGAGTAAGAACATACGATAACGGGTGAAAGGTATGGAAAATTGGAGCGTACGTTTGCCACGGACAAATCGTCCGACAGTTAGAGAGAGAGAGATGGGGAGGAGAGAGTAATATTAAACGAATTAAATAAGTGAGAGATAAGAGCAAACTATTTGTATATGAAATAGGACTCCATGCTGTCCAATTTGAAAATAGTCGGACGAAAAAAATTCCGAGGACTGCGAAAATGTTTATAAAATGCAATTGTCCAAAACACTCCACATCTCCCCCTCATATCTCGAGAGTGACCTCGGTGACCCCCCCTTTTTTATTTCACGTTTTGTTTCCACCTATGTACCTCTTTCTTTGGAGAAATTTTGGAGACAAGTTTATCCCAAAATCTATGAGTCACGAATTTATGGAAAACAAATACGATTTAGCATACGGTAAAGTGGCTGAATTCATATCAGAGACAAAAACAGTGTTCGACAGGACACTCATTTGCCAACGGAAGTTTGTTTGACGAAATTTCGCCCGAGAGGGTTTTCCCCTCTTATGCTCACCTAACTCATATCAACTCATTTCTAGAATAAATTTGGCCTTTCACTGATTCACAAGCGGTTTCAGTTTCAAGACGACTTTCTGGTCCCTCTAAATTTAGCTAGTGAAATACATAAGAAAATTACTGTACATAAGTATTCGATCTAATAGGGAAGGTTCATGGACGACCCATGTTGCAACTAAAAACAGTTTCTTCTCGGCAAAACCTGACCGACACATGCACTCAGGCTAAAATTGACGAGCTGTTTGAATCAAATCGGTCTTCTTGACGATGGTTTATCATTCTTATTTCCCCATACTTCCTAGAATTCAGCATTTTTCCGGGAACTACATTTGACAAAACGCTTTTCATAATGACTTACTTCGAGATCGTAATTTGCAATAAGTTCCTCGAGATCTTTATCATCACCTTCTTGAGTCCTTTCAAAGTTCATCGTTTCCAGCGAATTGCACTTGATAAACTTGTACAACCAGACAATTCCTAGTAGTAAAGAATTAGGTTTATAGCAGCGATGTTGTTTACCATCCTACTATTGCGTTACTACTTCATTTCCGGGAAAAACTCATCAATGCTCGTACCAGTTCCTTAGGACGTCTTACCGAGTATACGCCATTTCTCGGAAAATATCTTTTATTCATGATTTCTACCTACAAAAACCTTGAAAATTTGATATTTTGTATGTTCTGAGGTACTTATCTCGTAAAAACAAAGGGGTCAGTGGTCTTCAGTTAGGAAATATTTGGCTTCATATATTTTAGGAATTTCGAGTGGACTTTAGATGTATTGCGGCTAATTTGTTAGGGACAGACCATCAGAAAAGTGATGGGGCGGGGGAAGGGGGGGATCGAGAGAAACCAAAAAAAGAAAAAAACCCAAACAAAAAATAACAAACAAAAACAACAACAACAAAACATACAAGCTGAAAATTCCCGTCCCTCATGATCAAGAAAGCTTTCTTTCAACCTCGATAACGTGCAATCTCGCACATTTTTTACAACTTTTAAAATTAAAGATGGCCTTTGTACAGCCGTTTCCCACCCCTCCCCCACTACGGAGAAAAACAGGGAGGGGGAAGGGTGGGGAACGGCTGTACACAGGCTAAATTGAAGGCAACGTACACGTGGAAATGTTCTATTTTTGACATTTTAGAGCACAGAAAAAAAAAGAAAAAAAAGAAAAAAACAATTCTTTCAAGTTTATACCAAGAGAGCATAAATAAGAGAGGGAAACTTTTTTTCTCAAAAGACGTTTTGTGAATCATTGCTAGCAGGTTTGGACAAAAATGGGCCAGGTCCAAGAGATCTTTTGTTATTAGTTTAACGACACTGTTTACATTTTAAACCGGCGCTCGTTGTCTCAATCGCAAATTCTTCATCTCGATATTGATTTTTGGCTTCTGACATTACAAATATTTGCTGAATACATGAGAGTTTAAGTGCTGGAACATTCTCTGTTTTATTTTGGATTTGCTTGTTCATTTGTTTGTTTTTGTGTTTGTTGGTTTAGGACAATCTTTCGATGCTTGGCCTTTCAGAGTATTTTTCAGAGCCTAGTTGTTTCTTGTCTACAAGTGGCTAATTTCCTTTATTTATCTCTAAAATATAAATCATATTTCATTCATGTCTACTTGAAAGCACTGAAGCTGGAGTGCCATCTTTCTTTTAAATGTTTTCATCAAGGCATCGATCAATCTGAAATAAGTATCACATTAATCATATGACGTCACATAATTCATGCAAGGTGTGACTGGTTAAAATATCGTGAAAATTATGAATGGGAAACAAATGGATTTGGAATTAAGGATTGCTTACTTCGAGTCAGATTCTTTAGACAAGGGTGGGAGTACTTCAAGAGCTTTCTTAAAGGATTTCCTGATAATGTAAAACCAAAATCACGTTTATCAAACAGATTTTATTGTTAGTATAGGTAATCATACGGTTTCGAGTTCAATTTGGAATTAATTCGCATGAGTGTGTTTTTCAAAGAGTTTCAAAATTGAGCTCTTTGAAAAACACACGAGTGCGAATTAATTCCAAATTGAACGAGAAATCGTATGATTACCTTTTAATAATATACATGAAAAAATTCGAGAAAATAACTAACTGACAACCAGATACTCAAAGTTTTTGCCACTTTTTTAGACATACGTGTTCTTTAATAAGTGAAAAACTTCATACATGTCATGCTTGTTAATGTTTACAATAGCAGAATAAGAAAATAATAATAATTTTAAGCACATTTTTGGACCTGTAAATTCAAATGTAATTTGCACTGGTTTTACAGATTTTTGCACTGGTATTACATTTCAACTGCACTGCTCTCAGCCAATCAGCATCGAGAATTTTTTCATGTACATTATTAGCTGTGTAAACGAGTATGGGGGGTTCTGTGTGGTTTTCATATACATACCTTGCCTCGGGTGTTATATAGGCCATTAATGCTTCTTGTAGAGCTGTAGCTTCTAAATGAGCCTACAGAAAGAATAACTGTCAATCAGAAGATATCTCTTACGTCGACACTACTCCCAGCTTTCTTTTCTTCGAGTCTTTAACTCAGGGCCGTAGCCACCATTTCAACATTGGTACGGTTTTTTTAAAAGTTGGTCCGGTTTTTTTCGCTTTTCTACACGAATTCATGCTTTCAAAACTGTAATAACAATGGTTTCATCGGTAAGTTGGTCGGGTTGAAACCTGACTAACCGTACCGGTGGCTACGACCCTGTAACTACAGTCTCTGACTCAAAGCTTGCATTTAGTGGTTTGAATCCATGTGCCAGTGTATAAGGGAAAGAAACTCTTCTTACTAGTTGACCGGACACATGCTACAACTTCTTCTACAACATTGTACACAACACAGTTGCACCGTGTGTCCACCCCTTCAATGCTGCGCGCAACGTTGCAGGAATAAAGCTCGATCTTAAACCTGCAATGGTTTAACACAGCTGTTGAAGGGATAGGGAAAACAAGTTCCAAGAAACGTTGCACAATCCGAGCCTTTAGCTTCATAAATCCTTATCCTTAAATTACGAGTGAAAAGAGGAAAGTAGTCCTTAACCTCAGTTTTTTGGGACTGAGTTTTGCTTCTATGGTTTCAGTTTCATAGGCAGTTTCATTGTTTGCTTATACTGCTGAATGTTTTCATTGGAGAGGCGTTTCACAAGGCACGCATGCGTGGTACGAGATGTCACCGGAAACTCATAGACACAAGGAGGGACTGGGTTCCAAAGGATGTCATCATGACGCTTGTAACACAAGTATTATTAATAACTATTAATTAAAATCAATGTAGACTATTTGTGTACATACCGTTACAGCTCCTGCAGACAAGAATTTTCTTTTGCTTTTACTAGCTTTATCCAGTAATCTCTTGAACTCATTAGCAAGTAAATCAGTAAGCCCTGATAACACTTGAGGTAGAAGATCACAAGACACAGAGAACACTTGGGCGTGGACCAAGACTAGATTCATGATAACTTCTTTGACATAGTTCCGTACATCTAAATGTAAGGATCATATTTGTACATCAATGTTTTCTAACAGTTCTATTACTAATCACGATTGGGTGACATTCTAAAGGTGTTTTCCATTTCGTGGAACCAACCGGACAGAACGGCCTTATTTCTCAGGACTGATTCCAGGAATTGACGCGTACCATTTAAGAACATGCCGGTTGATTCAACTAAATGGAAAACACCCCAAGTTATAATTTTAGTGGAAAAAGTACATCAAATTTCTCATGTCGATGGATGTAAGACTATGATGAAAGGAAGGAAGAAAGGAAGAAAGGAAAGAAAGAAAGAAGCGCCAAAGCAAGCGTGCAAATAAGGAAGGAAGGAAGTGGAAGGAAGTGGGAGGGCCTTGTCGGCTTACCATTGGGCGGAAGGCAGTCGTACCATCGGAAATCTCCAGCAGACATTCCAGGCTCAAGGTTACCTACTAAAGATTCTGCTTTCTGCTCAATGTAGGCATTAAAAATTTTCTTTTCAAGTTTTGTAAGCTCACCCTGTAAAGACTTGGAATACAAAAACGCACATTTTTAGATACACAGATGAGGAAAGACCTGAATCCATAAACAATAACTAGAAATCACTGAAAAAAAAATGTAATCAAGTAAAGACGGGTTCTAAACTACATTTGTAAATTTTCCTTTTCCAGTTTCGAACAATTCTCAGATAGGCTTCAAAACACCTATATTTGTACAGAGAGAAAGTGGTATCGTTAACTTGATACTTCTTCAACACAAGAACTCTATGAGTCGATTGAAACCATCTTCAAACTCTATAATACTGCGCGCAACACAGTAGCACCGTGTGTCTACCCCTGCGAATGTTGTTTCGTGCAACAGTTGCAGGTTTACTTCTGCAATTTCTTATGTTACATCCCGCGCACCATTATAAGGGTGGACACACGGTGCAACTGTGTTGCGCGCGTTGTTGTAGTGTAGAAATAGAAAACAAAGCAGCGTGCTATGTTGAGTTATAGAAGCACGCGGGAATTGTAAGAAGATGAGAGAAGTGTTAGGAGAAGCACGAGGCGTAGCCGAGTGCTTCTCAACACTTCTCGAGTCTTCTTACAATTCCCAAGTGCTTCTATAACTCAACATAGCACTGCTGCCGAGTTTTCTATTTCTTTTATAAAATACAATTGAAGTTTTATTTTCTTTTTTCGTTGGAAAAAGTTTGAAAATGTGCGCGCGCGTGCTGTGTGTTCTCATAGAGAACGCGCGACACGCGTCCTTTGGCCAATCAGAGCGCGCGTTATATCATAGTTATTTTATAAAAAATGTTGCAACATGTGTCCGAACCCGAAGAACTGATGAAAAGTTTTGGTTCCAAATTGGGAAACAACAATTTAGTTTTGAAAGATTTGAAAGGACTCTGACCCTGTTGTTACCTCTGTGAGCTGATCACTCATGGGGTACGACTGTTTCTTGAAACTTTCTACCAGTTTTGTCAACACGAGTTCACGAACATATCGGCAGTTGTTTAGTACAATCAGCAACCTCTCATCCTAGAGAGAAGTACGATTACACTTGTTAAACATCTTAAATTTAAATTTTCAATTTTTTTAATTATTGATTAATTTAAAAAAAATTAAAACTTTGCACACATGTGACCCCTTTCTTTTCTACAAAGACTTTTTTCAATCCAATTAAAGAAAATGGAAAACCCTCAGTGCTTTAAAAGCTAGCATTAATGCTTTTGCTTTGTTTTTTATGGAAACAATAATCCCCTAAAACTAGGCAATGTTCTCACACAAACTGATTTCACAAGGCTGTACTGTAGGGTCCTAGTGGAATTTACATTATTTGTCTGCCCTGTATATACAGTTCTCTAGGTACTGGTGACAGTCATAGCCAAGGAGAGTCTTGTTATTTCGCTGCCACTCTTACTAAATATGATATATATGCACTTACAGTAACTGGGATATTGTCATCAAGTGAGTATGTTGAACGATCTATTAAGTCATCTGACTGACTGGATCTAAAATACAACAGCAAAAATATATGATACACAATACTCCATTTTTGGCAGACTTGATTTCCCCCCTATTCTTTTTTTGTCGCCAAACCAAAAGATAAGTGACACCCTTCTTGTGGAGTAGTTTTGAACACACAAGTGAGGATAATATTAAAACTTACACTGATGCCCTGTCTGATTCTTGCTCTGGTTGGAAAGCTAGTTGTTGCAAACACTCTATAAATGCCTGAAACAATGACAAATACCATGGCACTCTTTATTAAAAACAGAGAGCTCCTATTCCCCTTCCCAACTCATTCTAAAGTAATTTGACATTTTCAGACATAAGGGCCATTTGTAAAAAGTAAGACGCGTCTTATATTAGGTGCTGCTTAAGTGAACCTCTTCGTATTAACGGCACTTTTAGTCTAAGGCAAGCCTTATCGAAGTTATCGAGGAACAGTGTTCTGAGATAAGGGGCGGATTTAGGGGAGGGGTGCAGGGGTGCGTACCCCCTTCTGAGACGACTTTGAGTCCTTTTTTCTCAATATTTTTCCAAAATATCCTCTCGGCAGTTTCCGATTTATATCAAGACGGTGCATCCCTTCCTGGATCCGCCCCTTAAGATGTCCCTCGATAACGCTCAAATAAGGCACGTCTTAGACCAAAAAGTGCCATTTAAATGGAGAGGTTCGCCTCTTATATTAAGCATATCATATATTCATTCGTATGGAATGGCTGTATGAGGTCTTTAGTGAAGACTAATTGGAAACAAAAAATAGGGCTGTTGTCAGTCTATAAACCTCAATATCGTGTATACTTAAGAGATTACAGTTCACTTCTTCTGGTTGCTTACCAAAAACATTTCCTGGAATAATTCTGTTCCCTCTCTGTTTTATGCGACCATGGTTCTGATAAACACAAACCAGTAAAAAACAAATTATGATAGCCTTAGGATCAGCAAAGAACCTTTAGAGCTTTCAGTAGAACTTTGCATGAAAGAAGATCCAGTTCATTGAGTAGATACCTGTGGAATGACTGCAGTCTGGTTGTTATCTTGTACAGGTTCACTGGCAATTTCTTCCAGAGTATGAAGTGTTTCCATCACAATATTCTCAAACAATAATGGCTAGGGCAAAAACAAACAGTTCTGATTTCAGCAATATTATCTACAGTTTTATCACTATATGCATTGCAGTAGCTATAACATTCAGAGTCTGGTTTTTAATTGAGCGGCGGAAGTAAATGTGAAAGCAATATACCTGTACAAAGACAAAGACTCAGTGCTGCATTTGCCCAATGAAGACATTGAGCAGTACATTACTTAGTCTGCGTACAACATAGGTATAGTTGCTTCTCACACAAGAAGTGTTTGTTCAATGGAGTTGGTCACTGTGAAATGAATCAGAGTTTAACTGACAATCTCAAAGGTAAATCCAACTGTCACACCAATATCTGATAATATTTTGGAAGTTTACATCTCCAAACATGTTTCGGCAAGTCACGTCATTGATTCATACGATTGCACAAGCACTATAATTCACTTTATGTTATATGCAGTGATAACTTACAAGGCTTGTAATTCTTCCTATATTCTCATCTTTCTCAAGATTCCACAGCTCATTGCAGTGAAGTGTTTTAATCTCTGCAAACGAAATTCGATTTGCATTTCAGTGAATTCACAAGGATGAATATACAGCTTCTTTCGCATTGTTTTTGATACACTTGCTCACTTTATCAAACAAAGCACAATTACACCAATCAAAGTCACTTTAACAAATTTTCATACAAATTATCCAATCACGATCAAGTATATAAACAATAGGGTTTGTCTGAATTGTTACAATTTGGCTTGAAAACATAATTTACTGTATATGTGTACACAGGAGGGCACAACCATGAGACTAAAGGCCGGTACACACGAGGGAGCACGCTCCCGGCGCAAGCTCCCGGAGCGTTGCCCACAACTAGTACACACGATGGAGCAATTTGGTGGAGTTCAATTTGCCCCCGGCGCACGCCCCCAAATATTCAACAAGTTTGATATCATGGAGCATTTTGCGGGGTGAAAATTCTGCTCCCAAGGAGCAAGTTTACCCGTGAAATCTTTGGTACACACGATGGAGCTTTGCTCCGGGAGCGTGCGCCGGGAGCGTGCTCCCTCGTGTGTACCGGCCTTAAGGCACATGCATCATCAGTGACTTTCAAATACCAACCGCGTCAATTCGCGTTTTTGCTTCTGTCAATCAAAAGTAGCAATCACTAATATGAAGAACTATTAATACCAAAATGATAGAATAGCTAATGTATACCGTCTAAAGATCTTACTTCATTTAGTAGGGTTTTAGGAACTTTTAGTATTAAATTTTTTGATGTTGTAGGCGGAAGCGAACAACCAAATTCCAACGGACTTGTCAGAGTTCACAGAATATCAAAAACCGCAGTAATGCATAATATGTATTACAGTTTTTTATTTTACTTATTTTGATATAAACTCTTTTATATGTATGTGGCAGTAGAACTGACCTGCTGTAGCTTCTCTAAATACTTCAGTAGCACACAAGAATCTTAGATTGTCTACCAGCTGATGTACACAGTTAAGAGATGGTGCAGGTAATCCAAGAGAACACAATGATGCAAGACAGGATCTACAAAGACAACAATACAATAGCACAACCTCAGATTTTACATGAACATAAACCAACAAATCAAAATCAATTTACAGTGCATTTCACACAACTTTTGGTGAGCAAATTGTTGTGAAATTTGTTTTGAAGTTCCCATCAAACTTCAATAATTGGAGACTTCAAACTTACTTCCCATGCAAATTCAGAAATTCATTAGAATCAAGATTCTTGATTCAAGCAAGCCATGAAGATCCCATTTTGATTATCAAATTGCAAACTTCTTTAGACAGTACCATGCCTTGTTTTGTGATGTGACTCATTCTTGGTGCAAAAGCTCAATTCTAGTGAATTAGTGCGTGAAGTAAGTTTGAAGTTAACCAACAAAGTTTGCTGTGAATTTCCAAAGTACAATCTGGCCCCTGGCTCCCCTGGATAGCTCTTTCTGTTAGATAAATCCTTATGGTGTTTTTGCAATACATTTATCCACTGCACAAAAATTTATTCACTTTGGAACCCACTTGTCAAAAGTATTGTGAAACACATTATAATATTTATAAAATAAGAATAAATAATAAGTTTGGTGTAGCTCATCATCCCTTCCTTGCAGCACAAGTGCTGAATTACAAAGGGTACAGCTGAACGTGATCGAGTCAATGGTATACAAGGGCACTTTTATTAGAAGACAGTTACACATTTACAAATTGATTTACATACAAATTTACATACACACACGATGCAGCTACCATACAACCCATGTTTGATCACAGAGCATGGCTTAGACTAAGGAGGAAAAAACACTGAGTAACCAGAGAAAAACTCTCAAAGCTAGGGAGAGAGTGAAAAAGAAACTCAAGCCACATGATGCCCCGTTTAGAGATTGAACTGAGACGTGACCATGGAGGTGACAGACTGGTGCTCTCACTGGTCAGCCACCCTTGCTTCCCTAAATTTGTGACATACCTGGCATTTCTAACACATGATGGCAACCATGCTGCTAAGCCTTCAATATTATTAGACCATGTACCATGCTTTTCTGCAACCAGATTGCTTACTGAGCTCACAAAGAATGCTGATGATACAAGGTTTGTGTAAAGGGTAGTCACTTCTTGTATCATTGACTGCAATGGAGAAAACAGCATACAATAGTTAATACAGTAACAATAGCAATAAACTACTGCATTATTTTTGTAGATAGACAATAGGCCATTTGCATGATGGCATCATATACTACAACTACCAGAATGTTTTGCCCACTTTCTTTTGTAAAATAATTATTGCCAATTGTTCGACTATTCTCAAAAGGGAATAAAAATCTGAATAAGAAAGAAAATTTGTAAAGCATTCTCGTAGTTGTAGTTAAATGATGCCATGATCGTGCAAATGGCCTATTGATTGAACTGAACTACATGTAAGACTGCAAAATTGTGCAAGACTTTAGTGTGGAATAAATTACAGCTCACTGCTGACTTGCAAGTAATTCTACTGGCATGAATAATAACAATACCCTCTCCACCTCTCCCACGATCTCCCCCTGACCCTACCACCCAACCCAGCCCTTCTTCTATAAGCACAGTGTCTGTTTACCTGGTATTTGGATTCCTTTTCTGGAGTTGGTGATAGCTGTTTGTTGGAGGTACTTGATTCCTGATAAAGAAAATACTTCTTATGTATAGTGCAACAGTATTAATTCTAGTATGCACGATCAGCTATATTTCTATCTACATTCAATAACAAAAGCACAAGCAACATGCTAGCTCAGTGATGTATTTCACTGCATGTACCTCTCCAAGAAGTGTTTGACTAAAGTAAGCCTGTCCAAGCTTCCACAGATCTGGCAATGTTTCAGTCACCAATTCAGACAGCTCTTCAACAAACTGCACACGTTGTGGAGTACGCTGGCTGCTTCTGACTGCAAACAAAGATGATGATAATGATGATGATGGTGGTGGTGATGATGTTGATGATGATGATACAGTGGTGCAAGATAGTAATAACAGAATAACAGTACAAACTGAGATCTTTTCTAGTGAAACTAAAAATAGATGTAACAGTGACATTTTTGACAAAATGTACACTCAGAAATTCTTGTCTGATTTTCACATTCTCAAGGGTCATCCACTTTCCACAGGGTACAAAAGATCTTTGTGTTTCAAATGAAATCAAATTGCTGCTTACATTGTCTGTCTAAAGTTGAGAGTTTGCTTCCTTTGCCTAGAGATGGAGAGTCTGGTCTAAAAGATGCTGGGAATGAGAAATACGAAATATTAGAGAAAACTCTAAATTGTTTCATAATGGAATGAATAATATTTCTCCCATTTTATGAAACTCAATAATTACCTGATGTGATGTGCTCTTGATCTGCTGAAAGTCCATCAATTTGAAGGAATGGATTGACATCTGGACAAGCAAGAGAAAAAAGCAATTCATGGGGAAGCCTTGGGAAATCATGGTGACATGTTATATTTTGCATAGCACTGTAGACATTAAGAATCATGTACACTGGAAATGGCAAACCACAGAGAAGACCACATGACAATGTGGGTGAGTCATTTTGCATTCGCTGTGAAAAGTTACTATGAAATCTCATTTGAGTGCCTAACATGCAACACCAAACACAAAAAATTTAGGTCACATGGTCCTCTCTGCAATCTGTCATTTCCCAATTACATGATTCTCAATTTGTTGTGTCAATAATCTCACCTTTAGACTGATGGTCATCTCGGCAGCTTGAAAGAAGCTTGAGTAACCAAGCATGTTGATTAACTAAACATTCCCAGGCAGGATCCCCAACATAATCTAATTCTACCAAATATCTACAAAAATATTTTATTACAAATTTCAGAAAAAGTGACTCTATTGCTGGGTTGCATGTGAGTCACGGTAGCCATCTTGGATGAACTTTAACAAAAGATTTCTCATTAGCTTCTCTTGTTTGTTCATCCAACATGGTTACCGCTGGAAGATCATGGAAGTCTGGTTAATGATTACCTTATAATTTTCTTTTGATCTTCTAGTGGTGAAGGGAATTCTTGTAGTTTACTCTTGAGGAAATTCTTGAAAGACTCGATTTTAGTTTCAACCTCTTGAAGAACTAAAGCCAATAAAATTTAATAAATAGGTAAAGTATAACAGAAGATATGAAATTATCAAAAAATGGAAAATAATGAGAAATGGGATATTGTTTGCCACTCACCTTTTTTGAAAATTTTAATGTCTGTTTCAGCAAACAAAGACTTTGCTCTACCATAATCACTTATAACCATTTCGTATTCACCCTGAAAATGGAATTAATCACATATAACATTAAAACTAGAGTGTAGCTTACAGGTTCACCCAAACCCAATCAAAAAAAAAAAAAAAAAAAAAATTAAGATTACAGTAGCATCAAAGTCTTCATACAAACTTTCAAAAATCAGAACTAGTTATGACAAATTTAATCTTCAATTTAATGGTCAAAAATTTGAAATTCCATCCCAGAAAATATAAAATCTACTCCATCTAAAAATATTCAAACCCTAGCACCAAAACATATTGTAAAAAAATGTCTATTGTATTATGTTAATGAATGGTGTAAATAAATTGAATAGAACCCATGACTGATGAGGGAACTGTTGCTGGCCCAAACACATGATGCAACATTTCCTGAAACGTTTTCTGTAACATATTTGTGCACAGTATTGGATCATGTGTCCACCCCTGCAAATGTTGCATGCACCAGTTGCAGGTTTAGGATCGAGTTCTACTTATGCAACATTTTCTACAAATACTGCACACAACATTGCAAAGGTGGACATACACAGTAACTGTGTTGTGTGCAATGTTGCATAAAATGTTGTAGGAAATAATGTTGCACTTTGTAACTTGGCCATAACAACTGGTATGTAGGTTTGCTAACCCAGTATTTGTAAAGGGACTATAATTTACATACCTGTTTAATGTTTCTTTCAATACTGTGTGGAAGACTGAATAAAAACCTAAAACGCTGTAACACATTGAGTGCATTTCTAGTCCTGTCAGCATCATCTTTACGGCTTAAAACATCTTGAAATAATGCATCTGCATTTTTACTGGCACCTGTCAATCAATGTCAGCAGAGAGATTAAGCATCATCTAGCTATAAGGGAAATGGGGCAGACAGCAGAGAGGACCATGTGACCTATGTTTTCAGCCTTACATTGAAATGGCAAGGAAAGATGCCAAAAACTCAGGTCACGTGATCCTCTTTGCTGTCTGCAGTTTCCCATGTACATGATGCTTAATCTCTCTATTATCACTTGTTAAAAACATTATAACTTGTTGAATCTAAATCATAGTCACAAATGTCATTCCACATTATCATAATCATCAGACTAGAGTGAGAAATAACTTTGAAATTAAACAATTTGATAGCCAAATTTTGCTCAGGTCTTTGAATCACATTTTAGCAAACTTTATGTGGATATGGAAAACACAGGTTCAATTCCAAGATGGGGCATCCAATGTGGCTTGAGTTTGTTTGGTCTTTATCTCCCTCGCTTTTTTTTTTTTTTTTTTGGGGGGGGGGGGGGGGGTCTCCAGTTTTCTTCCCTCAGTAACAACAAACTTGTGAGCAGAGAGTTGTGCACTGTATACATTGTAGAATATTAGAAAGTAGTGGTAGTGAGTGTGATAGCACATTTGGTAGTGTGTAAGTGCTAGAAGACATTGGACACTTATAAATAAACAGTTATCATTGTAATGGCAATCATAAATTAATGAAGTGGCAAATGAAAGAGTCAAACTTTTACCTTGCAAAACACTCTCCAGCTGCTGGGCAATGGAGCCACCCGCACAGTCGCTCTCATCCCTCAGCATCTTTCTTTGAACAGCTAGAAAATAGTAATGTATTAATTTGACAAATTATTGGATAGGAAATACAATAGAAAGATTCATTGAAAAACTTGAGGCTTGTGTTAGATACCAATTAATGTGTCTAGAGAGTCCAGAAATGTTCCTAAATTCTCTTTGACAAAAGCTAGTGGTCCCATAGCTCTTGTCATTTGTTCATCTTTCAAGTGTCTCAAACCATACTTTATAGAATCAAAGCTGTCCAAACAAAGAAAGAAAAAATATCAGAAAATAAGTAGCAACAAGATGGCAGAAAAAGCAACACAAAGACAGATCTAGGGAAGAAAAATGAAAAGATAGGAAAAAACAAATTAGAAAAGAAAAATGAAATGAGAAAGGAAGCAGTGGGAGAGAATGGAAGCAGCAAAACAAAAAGAGAAAGGAGAGAATGAAGAAAGTGATGGAAAAAGATAAGTGACGAGATTAAAGGAAGAAAAAATACTCTGGAGAAAAGAAGACAAAGTCTAAGGGAGAAGAAATGAAAAAGAATGAAGTGCAAATAAAGTATTGATAGAGAAAAAGATGGAAAAGAAGGATACATTGTAGAGGAAGTGAAGAAAAAGGAAAGGGAAGGGAGATGGGAATGTGAAAGAAAAGATGATAGAAAGGATGGAAATGGGAAGGAATGAGAGATATGAGAGAGGGAGAGAGGGAGAAAGAAGAAAATGAGATGACAGCCTAAGAAATGGGAAAGAATTAGAGCAAAAGAAGAAGAAATAATCCATGGACTAGGAGACAGTGTTTTACTTTGTGTCAGAATGCTTTTCTAGCAAGAACCAGTCAGGATGGTAATTTTCTGCAAGAATGTTTCCACTTCCTGAAATAAAACAATCATTTTATCCAAGTTAAAAATAATCATCTTTATACCTAAACATTAATTTTACAGTTTATCACAACCTTCTCTAAGCTAATCCACCATTATCCATCAGGATGGAGTGTAGTATTACAGAAATAAATGGAGGGTTCCACATGAAAATGGCCTAAATAACTTTTTGATGATATTTCATAATGGCATAAAATGGTACATAATTAACTTTCCTATGCTGGAAAAATTAATCTCAGGACATCCACCAAAAAGTCACTTAAGTCATTTTCACAGGGAACTCTTCTTATTGGAAACTATAGAGTAGATCCAGAAGATATTTTAGAAAAGTACCAAAAAGAAAAGGGAATACATATTTATTGACTGATAGGCTTGAAGTCAGCAAGGACTAATTGCAGCGAGGTCTGTACAAATGACCAAGAGCCAAAATAATATTTTTCCAGCCCGGCCTGACTTAACTCAGTCATAAGCATTGAGTCATAACTCATCATATGGCCTGATTTTTATGTTATAAAATTAGCGCTTAAAAAACTTTGTAATACATGTACAAATAAAAAATATAGCATATGGAAATGAGCAGGGTGGGACAGGTTTTTCTGGCCTACTCACACAAAACCATCCGGCCCCAAATATGACATTTTCCAAAGGTTTTATTAAGAGTGCACGAGCAGGACCATATGGGTTATAAGTTGTCTCTGAAGGAGTTGCACACCTTCTGCATCCCTCCCATAAATCTACCCCTAAACCAACTGAGGTATGATTCCTTCAAACTAAGACTCCTGTTACCAAAATGGACAGAAAAAGAAAAACACTGTCTGACACAAGTTTATGAGGTTTCTATAGTCTACCTTCTGGGAAAAGTTCCTCCAGCTGGTCTTCAGGAACTCTGGGACTGTATAACAATGATACAAAAGAAACATGAATAACAATAAGGCGGGCCACAAGTTTATTAGCCTATACCACTTAGAAACACCCTCTTTTAAATTCAGAAGTCTTCATTTCATTTATTAAGAGACTGTATAAACTCATATTTGATGAAAATTCACTTTGAAAACTTTTAATTAACAGTTTACAGCAATTTAATCACTTATGCTATCCTTGATGCACTTCCTTTAGTTAAATTATAATGAGAATAATAAATAAAACTTCCTGGAATTACATGACTGATCACAAAACAATAGATTGAAGTCAAGACTGGGATGGATAGAGTAGATTTCATATGACTGTGAAGACGGCACTGCACATGTAGTTACGGCACGGTTATGGCAGAAATTTCGAATGTTTTTATAGAGATCACAGCACTGACACAGTTATGGCATGGTGCGGTCCATTTCACACTCATACAAAATCTGCTCTAAATCTATACAGTCATCTAGTGCTGTATGTTATCCCCCCAATCCTTAATTGGAATCAACTGTTTTGCAGTTAGTCAAGTGAATTCAGAAAGATCTATTACATCATTAACTACATGTAGTCCCTTAAATGAAGGTACTGTATTTACCCAAAGATATCAGCAGCAATGCCTAAAGGGTCTGTGTTAATTGTTGGGGAAACAGGTCGTGCAGATCCTGATGTGTTTTCCAGCTCCTCTGGATCTACTTCTTCTATCCATACAGCTGATTCTCTGAGAGGATCTACAAGGAATATTCCCATGGTTAAAGCTATGCTGTGCATATTATTTTATAAAATGTACGTAGCTAGCAGAAAAAGGTCATTTTTACTCCAGCAAAGGGCTAAGACTTAAAATGTTAATGATAAACAACTCATTGAAAAAAGATAACTTCAATGATTCTAGATATTTTAAATGACTCAGATACTTTATCATCTACTATTCATCCATGGATGTGATAGAATAGAGATTAAGGGAGAGGAACAATAGTCCCCCATTTACCCCGACCAAAGATCAATTCAGTGATAAGCATCAAATGTTTATTCATAATTAGAATTACCAGGGATCACAGGTTGACTTTTAAACTGGACAGTACATGATCCAACACCACCAGACTTTGTTGTAACAATCACTTCTCCTTTTCCTGGTTTCGACTGACCAGTTCTTGCTATGATTTTACTTGGTGATTTGTAGTCGGCTGACAGCAGACAGTTTGCATCACATATGGTTAAACCTATGTTGATCATGTATGATCATGTTAGTAAGAAACAAAACTTGGTCTCTAATGCCATGAACTGATAGATATAGGTTGCAGGACACAAAGTGCAACATTTTCTGCAACATTGCATACAACACAGTTGCATCAAGTATCCACTCCTACAATGTTGAGTGCAATGTTGGAGAAGTATCACAAGGGGTGGACTCCCTTACAAAAGTGGTAGGGATGCTCAACGGAGGGTTTTGAAAATGACCCTAAAAGAGTACCCTTACCACTTTTGGAGTCCCCAAAGGCCATGCACTAACCAACTGTGCCATCCTTGCTCCTATACAGTGGATAATTCTTATTTGTACAACCGGGCCCTGGACAATAATTTTGAGTAAATCACTGTTGTGTACAAATGATTGTACATGTTGCATGAGGTACTCTTATGATATTTTTTGCTGTGGCAATGTTGCAGGTTTTTAAATGATATTTGAAAAACATTGTTGCCAACAACATCTTGCATCCATGTATTTCATGTTAAATTATGTCACAGGAGTTCAAATCTGACAGGCTAGTCCAATAACTGGAAAGCTTTTTGTCTATCTTTAATATCAGTATTATAAATTAAATTTAAGTTATGTGCATTTGCAGTGCAAGACCTGCATATTCTTCTTCGTCCATTAATAATTGTTCCATCTCTGGCTATTCTCTTATTTTTTAAAGCATGATGACATTCTAATAAACTAAAAGAGATGTACTATATAATAAGGAAGCGATCAGGGAAACTATTGACTTCCAAGTATTGAATGTCAAAGTCTTACCTACGATATCTTTCAAGTTAATTCCCAAGTTTTCCCCACGAATTATAACCCTAGTTCCTGGTGGTCCTTCAGCTGGAGATATTCCAGTAACTACTGGAGGTGGTCTCATGGTTATTTGGTCCTTTTTTCATTCAGAATTTACATCTTCTTCAGCATAATTACATCCCAGTTCCGCCATCTTGTCTTGTTTGGGTGTGCTCGGCTTGGAAGACTGGGATACATTCTATACAAAGGAACGCCTGCCTAAAGTTTGTCGAGCTGTCAGTAATAAATAAAACTAGCCTAATTGACATTTAGTGAGTGCTGCCTAATATTGTTTTTCCTTATACAATAAACCGATTGCTCAAGGTTGTTCGCTTCAGAAATCGAAGCGCGAAATAAAATGCATGATTACTACAGAATATGCAAAAAATATTTCCAAAGAACTGGAATGTATTTTGTTTTCAAATACCTCATTTTACATGCGACTACCATTAGCTTTTACAAACTATTACATGACGCCGGATTGCTGTCATCTTGTCTTTCACGCCGTTGTATGCCCTTTGCCCCGCTCTATTTGAAACTAAATCTTGATAAACATTAGATCTGTCGTGAAGATGCGAAAAGCACGAGGCGATGCAAGGCAATTTAAAGGCACCAGATGAACTATTTAAGCTACTATTTACCGTAATTATTACTTCGAAAGATAGTATAAGAAATTGTAATATAATGAATTGAATATAATAACAAATGGCAGTGTTTTCAAAGCATTACATGAAGTAATCAGTTGACACTCAACGATGAGAAGACGCATAAGGTTTTATAGTGTAGGCTTGCAAAGCATGGTGGTAAGAAGTAATTTTGCATTGTGGGATAGCAAAAACAAAGAAATCTATTGTTTTTTGCGACACTCGCTAAGCATTGTGGTCGTATCCAAATCTCGATTTTAGCTAGCTACTGAAATAGGATCGCTGCCTTGCTGCGCTCGCTCAGGCTCGCTCCGCTGCGGCAGCAATTAAAAGCAGATCATGATCGAAATAAAAAAAAAACAGTAATAAATCAAAAGAAGTAGTCAAATGTTTCCAAAAAAGAAAATTATTGGGAATAAAAGGAAAAAAGAGCTGAAAAAACTTCTGGCGTCCGAGCAATGATGGACCCCCCCCCCCCCCCCCCCCACGACACAAATTGGAAGAAAAAGAAAAGAAAGAAAGAAAAAAATTAAATTTGGGACGATTCTCCCAAGACATTCATAGAAGCTGAGACATCGAATCGACTTACGTTACGGATGAAGATTTCGGCCCCATCCACGCTATCCCGGTGCTACATAAAACAGTTGTCTTAGCCCGAAGGCCAGGGAGGGAGACGATATCCGGACCCTAATCCATACCTTTAGATATCACCTTAGACCGCTGCGCTACCTAGACACTTAATGGTTTTAATGTCTAATTGGGGTAGTCTATTCGGCGAAGTTTCATTGTAATGCTAATATATATGTGTCCCAAATCCTTGGGGACATATTGGAACCAATCAAAATCTAGTGATTTGAAGAAGGATCAATAAATCTTGAATATTTTCAGTACATAAAGTTCCTTTGTATCATTAAATCGTTGCGTTCTCTTCCAGGTAGAAGCCGCATTTTCTAGCTGTCTCAGTCTCTCAGGAATAATCATGGAGCATAGCATAATCAGACGAAGGTTTGCTACATCACGGCAAAGTTGATTAACTTAGTAAGTTCTTTGAATTGTATTTTAACATTTTGATTCATCCTTTTTAGTTTATTGATTCTACAACTAATTTCATAGTTAGATTTATTGGTACAAGTACCAGGGTGAGAGGGTATGTTCCGATTTAAATTGAAGTACACAAATAATTCCGAGACACCGAATCGATCGAGTGAAGGAGAGGTCTCTATCACAGGTCAATTCCCAACTTGGGTTTCCCTGGGTCTAAACTTGGAATCTGTTCTATTTTACTTGGGAAATCTGTAATACCCAAACTTGTAAAAATAGAACAGATTTCCAGGGATTCCCTGGTAAGACCCAGCTAGGGAAGCCCCATGTTCGGACCAAAGCTGGGAATTGACATTTTTCTTGTGTTCACCATACCTTAGTAATGACGTCAATAAAATAAAAGCGCACTCGATGCGCGATAACTCAGTTCCTCGGGTGAATTCGCCACTTTGAAATCACTTTGGAATATTCCAGGGGGTTGATTTTACAAGCACTTTAAACAAAATGGCGTCCCCAAAACCACGAGGGCTCCACGATTCAACGCAGCCGGCTAGTTCTGAGTGAAGATTCAACATTAAGTACCAAAATTTTCAAAACGCTTAACCTTCCTCTCCTTTACCAATTTTCAAGAGCGAATCTTACATGTAACTAACACTATTAATTTATTTTTTCCTGTGGTAAATTAAACATGCATGCCTTTGTGTGAAAACTCATGAATCATTTTCCGTACAGCATTTTATGCAACGTTGCGCAACACAGTGTGTCCATCCCGGCAAGTGCTGCACGCAACAGTTGCAGGTTTAGCATCGAGTGCTACTTTTGTAACATTTTCTGAAGCATTGCGCGCAACAATGCAGTGTGAACACACGTTGTAGTTGTGTTGCGCGCGATGTTGCAGAAAATGCTGCATTAAAATTCACTCCAGGCGCAATCTTGTCGGTCCGTAGTCCAAATCTACAAGACTCTGGCAAAAATTTGCCCACTACGTCATTCAATGAGAACGCAGGAACCCATTGCTTGGAACATTGTAGCCATATATGGACAATGGCACACGGAATAATTTCCCTCTCACTAGTCTGATTTTCTAGATGGGCTTTGCAGCTTGTGTTCTGAAGATGGAATTGCGGGTTGTGTCCTAAATCTTTAGCCTTACGTAAATCGATGCGGCGCGTACGATTAAGTTTCTGGTATCTTGGATGGATTTTCCTGGTGCTTTTGCATGTTGGCCATGCATCACGAGAGCATTATTATTATGGTCTGTTGCCATGCATGCGTGTGATCGCTTCTCGGTGCTATTACGGGGAAATATTTCTCATCCTTTTATTTTTTCTTTTCTTATTTTTCATTTTCATTCTTTTCTTTTCGTCTTTTCCTTTCATTTCTTTTCTAAAGAATAGCGTCTATACGAAGGGATTTTATCAATGTTTCTCATCTTTCAATGTCGCTCAAGGTAGAAAAAAAATCGCCGTTGTAATTAAAAAACCCGCGATTTTTGCCAGATCATTTTAGTCTGTCATCTCCTCTCCACTAGTTTTTGATATCGTAGTCACAACGACTAGAATCAAAATTTCAGTCAGTGTTAATTTCAAAGCAATAAGCTTCTGAACAGGGTCGTGATGGCTAGCTTCGATATCTCATTGACAGCTAACTTTTCTCAGCGCTACCTAAGACGATCTTCGGTAAATTACAACACATTTTCAGCTAACAGCTTGAGTTTTTGTTTTCCCCCTTTGTGATTGTTAACGCTGTCTTGTTTATTAGACTTTTATTCATATTTTCAATTATAATAATGTTGGGGGCGATTTGACTATTGCAGACCATAGGTTGACAGATCCACGAACCCCTGCAGCATGAATATAGTTTTAAAACTCATGCAGGAGTTTTAAAGTAAACACAACCATTTACAAACTAAGACCCGTTGAGAAAACTTTGCCCAATGTTAAAACCTTTTGGGACTAACTATATATTATCTCACTATCATGTCGGAAAATTGATCTTTCCCAAAAGTTTATTTTCATACTCGTTTAGGACTCACTTCCGCGCGAATGAAGAAAACTGTTTTCTCGTTATTCTTTTTAGGTAGAATTACAGCTTCTCGTGTTTCAAAAGATGCCGTTGAACCACATCTAGTATCTGATTCTACGATAATCGTTAAGCTCAAGAATCATAGCGATAAAATGTAAAGAAACAAAGCTTGAAAAGATAACTTGGTTTTCGCTGTCTACTAGACGGCGGTGTTGCAAAGGCTCGCGCGTCTTTTCATGTGACGGGTTTGAAGCGTTCAGTAGTCGAGATGACGGCGAGCTTTTTGCGGATTTTCAAAACACCTTGTTCTTAACAAACCATTAGAAGACTGAGAGTCTGACCCCTAAAAAGTCATCAAATTGAAACTCTATGTATTGATTAGTTATTGGAGCGGTAAAAAGGATAACGTTGAACCATGAGTGTGCAGATAAGCAAATTGGGAGCTAATCGGTTAAGAGTACTTTTTGTCTTGGATTAACTTTTCCTTTTACTAAAATTCAGTCTGGCTTTCACAATTGAGGATTATTGACTGATTAATGCTTGAGATACAAGATACTAGTTCTTGCAGAGGTTAGCTTTTAGAAGTGGGCTCCCAAACTTGTCAACCTGGACAAAAATCGACAACTTGACTTGTCATGCAGTGCGCGAGAATAGAAAATGTCTCCTTCAACGTTCTTTAAGCATTCGACATGATTCACTTCAACATTTGCAATTGTTGTGACGATATCGCTCACCAAATTGTTGAACTGTGTATCATAGGCCTCAAGAGCCGCAGTAGCTAACATAGGATAACTTAGAAAGTATTGCTATTTTTTGGAGTGGATTTAACTAATAAACTAAGATAATAAAGGCTTTTCATTAGTGCGTTTCTTTTCAGTTTCATCTCATTATTAAAATAAAGAGCTCAAAATTAAACGAGCTCAATTGCAAGGTCATAATTCCATCTAAGATAAAAGTTTTTATTGCATTTCTTTCTTTCTTTTTTTTTCCATCTCATTCAGGTTAAAAGAGCTCATGAATAATGCCTTTTTTTCTTTTGAAAACCCCGTTAAAATATAGATGATCGAAACATTCACTTTGCACGTTTGAGTCCAATTTATATAGCATTTATAATTGCTTATCAATTACCTACGAACATTGTGAACGTTTAGTGCTTCAGCGATCTGATATAAAACCCTTTGCCTCAGGCGATAATATGTACAAAAACAAGTTAAGAGTAGCTATAGATGAGAGCCAAAAGTGCCGCTAGATGGAAAGATCATCATCAGTGTTGTCTGTGTAGTTAATTTTTTTATTTCATTTCTTGTCAGAAAGCTTCCGAATCTGACTTGAAGGACGTGCACATCTGGTCGGGGTCGCGGCGCCAGCGACGATGAATATCAAAAAACTATTAAAATATAAATGGTTTAGAAGGTTTCTTGGATACTTTTCCATTGATAATTAATACGTCTTTCAACGGAAACCCTCCACTGTTACAAAAATAGAAGAAAAGCAAGCAGTACGGTGTTTGTACTGATCAGTTTAGTACTCCATCCATAAGGCAGATTTCGTATGAGTGTGAAATGGACGTGATCACTGATGTCTATAAAAACATTTAAAATTCATGTCGTAACGGTGCCGTGCCGTGATCAGTTTTCACAGTCATACGAAATCTACTCTATAAAAACGCGTTTTTTTGAACTGAACTTTTTTACAACCGGACACCGGTTGAGTGAGTTGCAATTCCATATGTTTCCAAAACGGTTTGCGTAAAACGTTTCGCCGCCGTGAGTAAAGAACACGGGAACAAAAAAAGTTGGGTTGTGAAAACCTATCAGTTTAAGGAGTTGTGAATGTATAGGTTTCATAGATGAGGGCTCCTAGCCTAGGTTTCTGGTCATTTCCAAGAGCACACGTGCCTACTCAACAGTAAGCTTGACAGCACTGATCAGACAGAAGCAATTCTGGCTCAGACAAAGAAAACTTACTTTCAGAAACCAATTTGCCAATAAAAAGCACCACTTTTATAACTTCGACAGTTTAATATCATGTCCGGCTGCAGAATTAATTGCTCAGGTTTTTTGTCGGCAAAACTTAATAATTCGCCATCTTTTCTAGAAAGTACAAAAAAGTATTGTGATAAAAGCCTATTTCTGTACAAGAATAATTTCCGTTTGACTGATTTACGGCTTCAGTGGTAATTTTCTACAATGCGGTTTGGCTGGCACCATGTTTACTAGTCGCTAAGAAAGGCTATCAACACAGTGAGAATGAAATAACGATTCTTTTGTGAAAAAGAACCTATTAAAAACAGTCGGTACAATCTGACAAAATTGCTTTTACCGCCCATATTACTGAAGACCTTTTGTTCCTTTGTTTGCGGTTTTGGGATCACCACAGCGCCGGGTTGCTCGCGCTGAAGACGAGTGTAAAACCCGCCGTCTTTTCCAAATACCGACAACCCAAGCACTCCAGTTATGATTCAAAAAGAAGTATATCTTTGTAGATAAATAAATATTTGATGTTTACGGTATCTATAGCCTAAAGTTACACTTGGACCAAAGCTGGCAAGGCAAGGACAATTCAAGGCAAGAACGATTCTTTTTTTTTTTATTGTAAACGGCACTAGTGTTCCCTGACTTGAATCGGGTATAAAGAGAAGACGTGTAAAACAGTGCCTTTTACAGAATTGTACAATTTTCTTATCAGAAAATAGAATCATCCTTGCCGTAACTTATCCTTGCCAGTTTTTGTTCAATTATAAAAGGGGCTTATGTGTTTTTTCTTTCTTTTACCTTTTGTGTTCTACGCTAAAAGAAGAACGAGTTTATCATAGCATCCCGATCCAAAACTTACTTTTTGTACATTCTAAAGGCTTATAAAAGGAACATTTATTTGTAAATACAGAGAAGCTTTACACACGTAAATGAGATTACAGAATGAATGTTTATTTGTGCCCCGAAACATAACCTTCCGATATCGGTTACAAAAAGTTCAACGCATACACGAAAGCAATAACTCAAATAACTCATCGTGATTCAACGCAACATTTTTTCCGGGATGTCCTTCCATGTTTTAGTACTAAATTAACAAAGTGTACAATTTTTGTCAGTTTAGCAAGGCATATAATAAACATATAAGCATATAATAAACATATAAGGAATATCAGCTTGAGGGTTTGCCATTCAGCAGTTGCAACTTTCTTCCGGAGTGTTCTCCCGTGTTTCAATTTTTTCATTTTGGCACACCTAGAAGGCATATAATAAACATGAAAAGCATTTTTATCTCTGGATAAAAGCTTGAGGGTTGTTCTATTCAGTAGTCGGAACTTTAAAACTGAAACATCAAAGGGTTTTCACGTGTCTGGATGAAGCTTTAGGGTTTTTCCATTCAGTGGTTTCTTGTGGATTTTGACTGATATTAACAAAGTGTGCATTTTTTTGTAAGTTTATTACACCTTCAGGCATACTAACTGAATAATAGACATATATACTGAATAAGGAACCCTTCAAGCTTTATTCAGATATATCATAATTCTATGCCTGAATACAGCTTGATGGTCAGTTCGTATTCATGCAGTACTACTGAGTTTGTATAGGGTGTTTTACTGAAGTCTGTTCATACACAAAATTTTACAGCTAAAGTCTTTTGGGTTATATAATTGTCATAGTTTTAGAAATTTGCATTGCGCTTTTACGGTGTTGGGATTCTACTTTATTGTATATTATACACTAAACAAAGCACATTTATAAAAACAGTGAAGCTTTGATAACTGGTTGACTTCATAATTAAAAATACACAACACTCCGTTAAGTGCTGCTATTCGGTTTAATGTCCAATTTCCGGTCGCCAATCGCTCAACTAAAATAGATAGTGTTTAAGGCTCGATAAAAAGGTTTTTTTAAAACAGTTGTTTACTTCAACTTTTTACCAGCTCTTGGGATCTTAATTAACTAGCGGTCTAAAAACAAAGAGGCAAAAGACACCGCCACCGACTCTGTACTCGTATCCACCTTTTAAAACCAATATTGCCCTTGATGAGGCCTTCGAATAGCGAAACTCACTTTCATCTTAAAATGTCATCTACTGGTCCCTGATAGATAGCGGCTGTCTGAATTTGGCTATATCGCCGTACTATTAGCACAAAGACGATTTGTGTAAGCAGCTGTCAATGCCGTAGACTTCAAATAGCCGACTTTATACCTTGATGAATGCAAACGAATTAAAATGTTAAAACAAAACAAAAATGACTACAACTTGCCAAAGGACAAATTTGCTATAAATGGCGCCAAAACAACGAAGTGGCTGATTTTGTGAAAGGCTACAGGGGCTGTATGACGAACTTAAGTCATCAATATCACCATTCGTTAACTGTACCATAGACGTCCTAACGACGAGCACGAAACATTGCATGTTTCTCTAGAACTGGTAAGTTGGCTAATTTTGTACGTTTTTAAAATCCATTTACAAGATGAACAAATGTTTATGATCAGTTTTGCGCATCATTGACGATCCTTTACAGATCTTAACTGACTTGAGCTTCGATATTAGATAGTTGATAACATCGTGTTCCGTTTCCTCAACTCTACCGCCGCTAGTTCATTTTTTTGTCTTTAGATAGACTCAATCTGGAAAAGGGATTATCTTTGATCAGTACTATAAGTGTTTCAGTTTAAGATTAGAAACATTCGATGCACAACAATCGTAATATCAAACTTATCGTATCCTCCAAAATTTGTCGCGGAAACTCGTCGTCCCACTTTGCGCACAACAAAAGCGACACTTAAATTATCGTTTGGATTTCTGCCGAATTTTAAAGCGCTATTTTTGGACGATTTCGTTAGCTAAGAATAACTAGCTTGTAAAGAAATAAAAAGTATTTAATCAAGAGTTGTTAAGTGTATATAAACGGCAGAAATAGTGGACACGGAAGACAACACACGTCCAGCGATCATCACTACTATTCCGTGTTGGCAAGGTCGACGTCGTGTCTTCTCTTGGCAACAAGCTAAGAATTGTCATTTCAGTGCCGCCAGCAAGAACCAAATACTTCAAAGGATAAACCATTTCAGCGAATTAGTTTCCAGATTCACTTATTTTTCATATCATTTCTCCTCAGTTTTTATTGCCCGAATTGTACGTCCTTACCTGTACATAACTATAAACAAATATTTTCATTGAAGCCGAAAACCGTCACATTTAGTTTACATGTTTTAGAATCAGCAGGTGAGCAAAATTAAAACTGAAATGTAGCTGATAATTTGAAACTGTCTAGATATTTCTACAGTGAGGAGAAAAACAAAAACAAATTCAATATTTGAAAACACTTCGGATTATTTGCTACCGAAACAACTGAACCAAACACTGTCAATGAACCAAAAATTTAAGCGGTGAAGCATTTAAGGTTAATTCAATGGAAAATTAAACGCTTTTTAGATCGAATCGAAGTGCGACAATTTCATCACGTGGTATTGATATGCTAATTATCACTTGAATTGGTTATTTTCGGTTCCTTTGTATTTCCACTGGTATAAAATTTTCAATTTAGGCGAATGGCCAACTATATCATTTCAGGCGTTTATTTACCTTTGTTTTGATTATCAGCTTGTATCAAGGTAACCGTTCTATTATCATTAAACTTGCAATATTTAAAAAGTTTTAATATAAAATACCAAAAGCTAACAGAGCAGCTTTTTGTTTACCAAATCGGTGAATCAGTTTTGTGTTTGATCCCTATCTTCAAGGGTTTCATTTAAATATTCTTTTGAAAAAAGTTGAATGACAAAGTGCTCTCGCCTCCCACGAGTCCTACCTGTTAAAAGACGGCCGCCCGCTAGATGACCTAACTATAGGGATAGTCGACGCACTCTTTGACAAGTGAATTCACTTTTATTTAGCATAAGGGCACTTTCTAGGCTAACACGATCTTAGCATCAAATTAACTTAAAATTAGAAAAGCCTCCTCGGCGAGAAAACCTGGTTTATCAAGTGAGGGGCGTATAAATAAACCCAAGGATAAGGACATTCAATCTTTAGAAAGCAGATATACGTGCCAGTTTGGACAAAACTTGCAAACTAACAGCGCAACTAATCAACAAACGACTAGTCTACGAAGTCAAGCAAAGTAAGTAGAATTAATAAGTTTTTATAAAACAGTTATCAGGGTTTAGAAATTATCTTAATTTTTTAGAGAAACACGATGGAACATTTTAAGAAAATTTTCTGATGTAAATTATCAGGGTTCTTAATTACCACTGATTATAAAGACTAATCCGAAAAAGTAATAATAGGGTCCTACGTACATAAAACTGCGTTCGTTTCTTGAAAGACGCGAGAACTTTACGAGTCCGGTAAATTTCGGATATTCCTCGAAGCGCGCGTTATTTAGTTCAATTTTTATTATTTTACAATCAAATTAACGGGTGCTCGCCTACTTTTTCCCCGTAAATTAGGTGGATCGTTATCGGGTCATTCGAGGGACGTACCCCGAGAAGTTTGCCTGAAATGATACAATTCTAAAGCGTATAAGTTTGAGGTCATGGTAAAACTACCATGAGATTCTGGTGGTGGTCAGGACCCTCTTGTCCTAGTATTAACAACCCTGTAGAGTATTTATTTTCTATTAAAGTTATGGGAATTCCTCTAACTACGATTAATATTTCTTGACATGAGACCTGTTGGTAAATTAATTAGGTGGTTCCGTGGAGTGTGTGTTTCGAATCTTCTCAGAGCCAGTTTTATTTGTTGAACACAGAAAAGATATTTATTTCTACAAAAATCAACTATTTAAGGTCGATCATAACGTTTTAGCTAAAAATACCATAGCTTTAACCCAAAAGTTTAAGTTGACAGGAATGTTAAGTATAAGACGGAGGTAGGTACCAAATTGTTCCGCTTGACAATTAATTGACATGACGACCATTTGGTTCGCGGAGATATGGTGCCCTGCAGGTTCAAAGACTGCCGGCTAATCCCTAGTTTATTCCACGTCTTTCGTTTTTTGTGAAACTGTTTCGCTTTCTCCCCAAGCGGATCAGTTGATCACTTCTCGGGACACATTGACTGCGTTCAGTTTGTTCTGAGCTTAGCCAGGGTTGTGGAAGAAGAAAATTCACGTTGAATGAATTATTAAAGTGACCAACACTGCACTTCATGCATTAAACAGCTAGTGGAGCCAAACTCTGCAAAACTAGAGGGGCCACTGAACAAACTTGTAAAGAGAAAGGATGTGAAAAAAATCAAACTATAAGTTTAATTATTTATAAGAGAGTATAAACGCAAATCAAGGAAGTGTTACGTAGCCAAATTAAACGTGATACAGGATTTAAACCTTGCCAAAAGCAGGGGGAAATTACTAATTTTCCCTACCAAAAGACTCAACTGAAAAAGCGAGTGGAAAAGAAAGAGACCGACATTGTACTTTAAACAGCTAATGATGCAAAACTCAGCAAAAAGGGACAACTAACAAACTTTAAAAAGAGAAATGAAGAGGGAAAAAATTCACACTAAATTTAATTATTAACAAGAGAATATAAACACAATTTTAGGAAGTGTCACGTCCGAGCTCTAAACCTTGAATAAAAACCCTGCCAAAAGCACCAACATGTCTACAAGTGGGAAGGAGGAATAAAATTCACATTGAATTAATCATGACATGAGAGCATAACCACAATTCAAGTACTGAGCTCGATTGATCTCCTACGTGACTTCAGACTATCAACATTAAACATTTCCCAGGTGGAAATATGAAATAGGAATTGCAAAGAGAAAGATTTTAAATTGTTGAAAAAATATTTAAAGGATTTAAAAGGGATAAAGATAATTAAAAAGCTTAAAATAAATATCAGTTCTGAAAATGTTGAAAATATTTCACCAGATGGTTGTTGGACAATTCAATTTATCGGCTTTCAGATTCACTGAATATGGAGCAATTCAAACCATTTCGTAAGCCCTACTTGTCAAATCATATCTCAAAAGCGGCTTATTTGAGACGATAAACTAAAACTTGGGATATTGAATCTCAGGGTCCCTACCAGCAGGTATTTACACATCAAACGAATTACCGCACACCATTTTTTTCACCACCAACTGTGGTCATTACCAGCAAACACAAACCGACAGTTTTTATTGGGTGTTGGAAAAGGACCCGATCGAATGATTGTCATAACACCCGCTCGTAAAACACACCAACTGACCAAAAGTTCTTTAAATTTCAAAACCCAAACTACCGCTCTTGTGTCCCATGCTCTTGTTAAGGGTAATACGATAAGTATTTATCTAGAAGTAAAGAGATTTGGGTTTGGACCACTTTAGGAAGATTAAGTGTCCCGACGCGGAGACTGCTATTCCGGATTGACACCCACGTAATTCAACTCTATAGGTCGGACTAAGAGGTTTGTATCAAGGTATTTACGCGAGTGGTTGGGATAAAGAGGGTCGTAAAGGTTTTGTATGAATGACCAGAGTGGGAGGGTCTGTTGTATATGCACTCTCGTGGTCGGAAAAAAGAGGGTCATACGTTATGGTCGGATTAAGGAGGCCAATAAAATAAAAGAGTTTTTAATATAGGTTAGTGGTGTGGTAGAAAACGTTCAGTTCTACAATGTCCGGAGTACGGAGGTTGTTGTTTGTTTCCCCACGAGAGATCGGTGTAAGGGGATCGCCGCTTTCAAGCTTTTATCAGTACCTCTTTCAATAAATGTTGACGGTCGGAGATCTGAAATCTGACATCTGAGACCCAGTAAATAGCTGCAAATTTTGATATATTTACAGTAATACAAGTAATTATCAGAGCTACGACCCTTAAGCCAGAATAGCGCTTTTTCGTGCTATTTTAGTCAGGAATGGTAAAAGTAAAAAGATAACTCCTTTTCCTGGCAGATGGACTAACGTCAATTTTGTTTATTTTCTTTCTCTTTCTTTTCTTCCTTTCTCTGTTTTTTTCTTCTTCTTAGATGTGACGGTCGAAGGAACTTGTAATAAAAGTTATTCAATAGGTTTTCAGACTAAAGTAAGAATATGAGCCGGCCGGGATATCAGCAAGAGATTGGAACCAAGTGGTGCCAGAATCCTTGGAACATGTTGCGAGAACAATACCTTTTTTCATTCTCCAGTAAACATAAAAACATTTTTTTTTCATGAATAAACGGAGCAATTGTGTAATTTCGTTAATTTCAAGAGTTCTTTGAAATCGCTTTATTAAATTTATGAATTCGAAATGTCACCGAAATGAATGTCGTAACATACCGACTAATGGTACCATAAAATTAAAGACCAAACTCAAATGATTGCGCTGTTTCAAAGAAAACTCGATGGGAAGGAAAATGAAAAGGGAATATTTCCAGCTGATGAGTAAAATAGCAAGCTCAAGTGCCGACGCAAATTTTAGCCTACGGCGGCCAGCGGTGTGACGACGGAAAAAGATTAGAGCAAAAAAGCGGCTCGCGACAAACTCTTAAGAAGAGATTTAAGTATTGTCGTTCATTTAGCACTGATGTAGAATGAGAAAGCAGAGAACGAATTCGCTATCAAGATTAGTTTATGTTATCAACAAGGTTCGCTCTTGTGGTGGTAATTTCATCACATATAGGGCCACCACTAGCATAGTGGATCTATCAGAGCACCAAAGGATCGTTAATTAAGCTGCCAGTATCTCTGCACCTGAATCACTTTTTTATTGAGCATTTCGCGGATGGTTTCGAATTCTAACCGCCAATTTGTTTGGCGGAGGACGATGAGTGTAATTTGCTGTGAGTATGATTGAGAATAAGAAAGCCGCTCGCCTCCTGCTTGCGAAATCCAATCGATTAAAGAAAGAAAAAAGAATTCTCAAACGCATGCTAAAATTGTTACTTTCTTAGCCGCAGAACGCTTAATCGGATGTTGATTTCAAAATCAAAAGGCATCAGTGCTTTCGAACTGATCAGTTGTTCTAATGAGGAACAATGTCCTGAATGATCCAGTCATATACCATGGTAAAATTCAAATTAGTGAGCTTCAAGGATATAATAATCGGTCAATATAACCTGTGAAAAGAAACTATTGAAGCGTTTTGTGATTTAATTTGTTGGCTTGCTTTAATTAATTTTGTACTTGCTTAGCAATTCACCGGCAAGTCGACGATCTCTCGATATCACAATCATTTCAATTGATGATAAAAAGCGCGATTGAAGTCCTGTTTTTCTTAAGGGATTTACCACAAAGGAAAGGAAACTTCGCTTGGTGATTGTTTCCGCTAGAATACTATATCCTGACTAGAATTAGAAGTAATAGCCGACCAAATAGCCAAGGATTGGTTTAGGCGGCTATCGGAGCAACTTTCTGCTCACCGCAGAACTCGGATATATTAGATTAAAAAAGCCCGTTGATCATCGCCGATAAAACGGTGCGAACACGTTAATGTAGATCAACTATTTAATTGGCTCGAGTGCCCATTGATTCAAGCGGGCCGCTTTATATTGCCCCAAGACTTGAGTTGATAAGGGGCATTTCAAAGTATTTATGTTGTTCCACTAAGGAAACGACTTCCTCGCTCTTGGTGCACTACAGTGACTTCTTTGGGTCTTCGCGATAAGACCAGAACTCATCGAAGCAGCAAAACCTTGCGCCGTCAATATAAAAGTAATGTTTGTTTATGAGAGTAACTGTATATTTTACACACACCATTATGTTCATGAAATCCCAAATATTTTCCTTTTAGAGTCAAAATATTGCTCTTTTTTGTCTGCAGTAACGCAAGACAAAAGTGAAATGGGCTCAAAACTGGGGAAGAACAACAAGGTCATACTAGGACCAGGTAAGCTTTCCAGTTAGTTTGTTGGCTCTTCGGCTATGATTCTCCAAAACCAGGAAAAGAACTGATTCTTTATTACTGAACTGAACATCATGGATCATACGGGCACACCAATTTAGGCTATTTTTTTTCTATCATAAACAACTCCTCGACTTTTTCCCCCAAAAAGACTAAGGGGAAATGTTGTTTTAAATGTTTTCTAAATTAGAATTCATACAATATTCAGTACAGCTAAACTATAATGAAACTAATGACCTCCTCAGTATTAATTGAACAGCTTTAAGTCAAAGAAAAGAAAAACACTCACATAAAACATAAACAGTTTATTTAACGCGCCAAACATTTTATTATTTATCTTGGATCAAGTCTTTATAAAAAACACAAATAATTTCGAGGTTGTAAGCGGACGTTGGGTGGCAGAGGTGGGATCTGCGTCGGCTCGATGTTCCCAAATATCGCCCTTAGACCCGTAAAATTCCTAAAACATTTGACGAAATATAAATTAAAGTGAAAATTTCATTAGAATTTTGTGCCAAAAATAGCAATGAAAAAATATCCAATTTGTAAACGAAAAATTGTGCAGTCCTCACTCAACATGGCGGTATTTTTTAAGTCGCCGGCCTAGTATTGTGAAACAGTATCCCCGTTAGATATGCCATGGATATGTTAAATTGCGGCAAAGAACTCACAAAATTTCGGGTTCGTACCAACAATAATAATTAAAGTGGCAGCGAAGGGGATCTTCGTCCGCGATTCAGTATTTCAACTAATTTTGACGAAGTATAGGAACACTGACGTCTTAGTGCAAAGTCATGGATTTTCCCAAATGATTTTGAAGTTCAGAAGCCTCACAAAGCCTTAGGCTTAGTCTGGCCTTAAAATCTTATTTTTAGAGCTCAGGAAAGTTACTGAAATAATAAACAGGATAGGTTTTTACTGGTTGATTAACAATTTTTCTCCTCTATAAGCTGAACACTCTTTTAAAGATTTTTCTTGTACGGAAACTTTGACTATTTTAAGCCACTGTCGACAGCAAACATCACCTGACGACCACACCCTATTAGTAGGACGTATTCGTTATCTCTAAACCGGAACTGTTTTGATACTAGATCTACTATTTTGCAGTAGCCAATATTTCCAACCTTTATGTTACTGAGTTCGTTCACTAGTCCCAAGAGAAGATGAGGTAAGAGAAGGAATCGTGCGTATTAGGTCTTTGGACAATCATATGCCCCGTTTGATGCTATTTTTAGAGTGAATCCGATTTTCTCCGGGTTTTTTCTCCGGGTAATACGGTTTTTCCTCCCTCTGTAAAAACGAACTAGTTTTGATCTAAGCTGTGTTCCATGATCAGACATGGGTCGTATGGTGGCTGCTACGTAAGTGTGTATGTAAATTTGTATGTAAATGTATAAATGTGCAACTGTCTCGTAATGAAAGCGCCCTTGTATACTCGATCACGTTGAGCTGCCCCCTTCGTAATTCAGCACTGGCTGCAAGGAAGGGTGACAAGCTACACCAAATATATTTTTTCATAGTACCTTAGACCATTTCGGCACCAGTACTTCCCACCATTTACATTGCCAGAAGTTGGACGTGCTCTTTTCTCTCTAATGAGTTCATTGGACGCGGCCCTTAGACCATGTGCGTCACTAGTCCCTTAGACCATTTCGTCACTAGTCCCTCAAACCATTTGCGGCACTAGTACCTTAGACCATTGCGTCACTAGTCCCTTTAGTTAGACCATTTCGTCACCAGTCGCTTAGACCATTTGCGTCACTAGTATCTTTGTCTGGCTGTCTGTTGACTCACTAGTCCCTTAGACCTTTGCGGCACTCTTACCTTAGACCATTTGCGTCACTAGTCGCTTAGACCATTTCATTATAGTCCTTTAGACTGTCACTAGTACCTTAGATCATCTGCGTTACTAGGCCTAAGACCATTTCGTCACTAGTCCTTTAGACCATTGTGTTACTAGTACTTTTAGACCATTACGGTTACTAGTATCTTAGACCAGCTGCATCACTGGTATGTTAGACTATTTTGCGTCGACATTAGACCGTGCGTCATTAGCACATTAGGCCATTTTATGTAGTTAGAAATAGCTTATTTGAAGTTCAATAGCCAATTACAAACTATTTGTGTAACTAGTACCCTTAAACAATCACCTCTACTACCTCTGCTTCGTTCGGCCGCTTGATCCCATAACCGTAAAACACGGCTACACTATCGATATATTTACGACTTTCATATTTTAACACTCAGTATAAACTCGTTTCTACGCAAAAGTGAAGTACTTCGATCAAAAGCTAGATAATATGGGCTGCGCTTCCAGTAAGTTATTTTGACCTTGCATTGCGAGTGCAGTTCTGTTTTGAAATGCTTTACGCCTACAGTCCACCCCCAGCGCCTGTTTCAAGTGGTTATATTTCTATACTTTTGAATAACGCCATTAACCTTTGCGTACCTTTGCGGCTGAGCTATAACCGGCATATAATCACCAGAATAATTTGCAAAAGATAAGAACAAAATTTAACAACACCGCGACTTAAACTTTCACCCCATTTAAAAAAAACACTTTTACATTGAACATGATTTGTATCATGTATTTTAAAATTGTCAAATATCACACAGGAGGGCACGGCGAAGCTTTTTCTCGATTTTGACTGCTTTCTTTCATTCTTCACACCTTTCTATAATCCTATTACTCATTCTAGTTCAATACGTTCAATGTCGGTCCTTGGTATGCAATGCATGTCGAGGGCTCATTAGAATACCATTTTATATATCTCATACAATTATACCGTTTAGATGATTTTCCGTAAATCTATTTGGTACATTATTGTAGCGCGCGTTTTGTTTGGTCGAGAACCGCTTGATTGCAGTAAACACGCAAAGATGACGTCACAAAATGTTATCCGACATTTCGACGTCTATGCATCCGATTAGAGAACAGACGCAATGAAAAATAGAATCTATTTGTTTTATATATCATTTGTTTTATATAATATCATATAAAACAAACAGATTCCATTTTTCTTTGTGTCTGTTCTTTAATAGATGCATAGCTAGACTTCAAAATGTGTTAACACAGGGGTTTACAGGGTTTTTTACGTGACGCGTGATCAAGTATTTTTATTTTCATTTCGGGAATGGAAAAAATAGTTCTCGTGATTCGTGCAAAAACATTGTTTGCGTGACAGTGAGAAAAACAAATAATTGTTCGAGATTTTGTCTTTTTCTACGTGAATGGCACTAGAAAAAGTAAATCAAATTGTCCCAGTTCTGCGATTTTTAGTTTTATTCGATCTCAAAGCCCTTATGTAGCGCCAGAATGTATGGATGGTGTACTGAGAGCATAATTAGTTTTCTAGTTGTCTTTCCTATTGAAATATGTCAGACAGTTGTCCGTGATTTGACGTTTTTATTTTCTGTGAATCGTGCCACGGACCCCCTCCCTCCTGTTAACCGTCACGTAGTTTTTGTTTTCACCACATTTGACGTCATCTGTGCATCTATAACTATTGCAGATGGAATCTATTTGCCATAATCAATGATTATCGGGTTTTCTGAATTTTCTACATTTTACGTAATCAAATGTGTATAAATAATGATTATTTAAGAACCTCTGCTCCAGGACTCACTTCCATCTTCAATAAGAAATATCACAAGCCTTTCGTCCTTCAAATCAACTCTTAAAACTCATTTGTTTAAATTAGCTTTTAATTTGTAATAGTTCTTTCTTTTTTTATCTTGTTATTAATACTGAGCTTATCATTGTAATACATTTTTCTTGATATTTCTTTTTTTATCGCCTAGATGAGTTCTGTATAGGCACTATATAAATAATCATCATCATTACCGTTTACTGAAGGAAAACAGCCCTATGGGGACTTCACACGATGCACTTTTCCAGTTCACATTGTGCGCAACTGGTTTTAGAGCCAGGCCAAGCTCTATGTTTACAATGAGTATTTTATTGATAAGATCAAGTCTGAAACGCAGCTATCATTTGTCATCGACACGATGCAATTTATTGCACGCAATAGTTGCAGGTGCGGTGGACACGATGGAATTCCGTTGTGCGTAATGTTGAACGAAACTTTACATCAGGTGTTTATGGTCTTAGGGATCGGACAATATTTACAGGGGGCGCTGGTGCAAATAGAGGGGGGCCACGGATTTTTACGCTCACTTTGTAAGAATGTTATGTGTGTATGTATGTAGAAGGGGGAAGGGGCCATTAAAAATTGAGTAGTTACCTTTTTCATTTGCATCAGCCTCCCCCTGTAAATAATGACCAGTCCCTTAAGTGTGCTTACCTTCTAGTTTCATCTGAAGGCCATGAAATCAAGATTGAACTACTCTCCTGTTCACAAGGTGGAACAGTAATTAATGGTGTCCACTTTTCTATGAACTTTCACTCAACCTGGCATTTAGCCAATCGCATAAAAGTAATAATTTTCACTATTTAAGACTTCAGTTAAGGTTACAGTGCTTGTTGATATGAGATTTCAATTGATCCAGCTCAGTGGTAGAATGTGAAAGGTCATTGTATAATGAGAAAAACAGTCCAGTCGTTTCGGTATTTCTTCCAAAAACTTACTCACGTAGCTACATAAGTCCGCATAAGTGAACTCGTATACCGTATTTATCTTGCTTTATGATTATCAGTTTATTTGGTGTTTTCAAGGTCTTCAAGGAGACATAGCAACCATCCCAATTCCTTCCATCAGTGCTGTTGCTATTATCTTCATTGCGGGTGGGTACTCAGACAAAAATCACTTTTAATCCCTGATAATTTACCAAAACGTGCTATATAGGTATGTGTAAAATGAAACGTTTAGTGCCATCCAAAATAGCCCAGAACCTCACTGATTTTTTTACATCAAGAAATTCATTGACATAACCATTCAAGTAGGTATGGTCATAAGATCATCTTGACTGCGATCACGTCTACGTTTTGAAAACACGCCGCATAGATGAGTCCGATTAACATGTCAAGAACCTACTTCCTCTGGGCTATATCGTGTTGGTTGCATTTATCAATGTTTAGTTTGCCTAATGTTGGTATTAGTCACGCCATGTTTTCATTCCTGATCTGAAGAGCTCATAAGTAAACATGTATATGTAGCTATTGTCTACTGCGTTCACCAGGACGGCTACAGCTCAGCATGTGTCTGAAGAGGTTGTCGGTGTTTTTGTTAAAAGTCTTGTTATGGTCTTTACTAAGGACATATCGATTTCCATAATCAGTGATATCATGGAGCCGATTTTAAGTCATAAAGGCACCGCCGAGCCAGATTTACGATTTGAAGTATGACTAAGGGGGTTTTACGGGAGAAAGGCTACTGTGTACTATCACTATTTTAATGCGTTATGTAAGCGACGAGAATTGTCGTCCGTGTTGGAAGGTACTGCAAACTAAGAAACTAGTGGCACTCATTTTTCTTCTTCTTTTTGGGGGGTTGGGGAGTGGGAAGGAAAGAGGAGAGCGCTGTTGATAGTTTGTTTATATCGCGTTGTGCGGGCGTTCGGCATCATGCAGCTGCAAGCAGAAAGGATATGTAAAATTAGTTGTTACGTCTGAGACAGAGATTTTTGATATCGCTGTAAATGTGCACCCAACCTGTGGGTTAGTAAGGAAGGCGCCTAGTGTTCTGTTTAAGCAGAGATGACGTCTGAGCAAATATATAGGAAAGCGTTGGTGTTCTAGCCTCCGGCGGAGCCAGGTTTTCGGCATAGCTATGGATTGTGATGAGCTTTGGAGGGTGGAGAAGTTGTAAGGAGCATACAGGAGTTAAGTGCGGGAGTATTAGCGGTACCGACTGTATTGTTGGTAGAGTACCTTTCACTATTATGGAACAAAAAGACAAAGAACTTCCGTACCATTTTAGCGGACGGCACCTTAAGCTTCAGTTCGGAAACTGAAAGCGGCGTTCTGTCATTGGTAAAAATCGCAACTGGTACAGCAACACGGTATGTGTCTGTTGCCAGTTTCCAGAAGCCGACAAGAGAGAGGTTTCAATCACTCTTCCGGTAGTCTTTTTTAAACGGCTACCTCTCATTTATGATCAGGGTTCGGTTGTTCGAAAGGCGATTAACGCTAATCCTGGATTAAAATGAATGATTTTCTTTAGATTTCAATCCTGAATCCTGGGGAGAACGCTAATCGTCTTTCGAACAACAGTGTCCAGGAGCTGATTTGTCGAATCTTAGCTTGCTCAAGTCAGTGTTTTAACTTAATAATTTATAAAGACTCACCCATCCATGTAATACCATTAGCTAGCCATTGTAGTCATGTTTTAGTGGGTAAATAGAAACCATTGAAATGGTCTCCTCCCACTTTGTATGAATAATAATAATAAAAACAGCAACGGTTTGTGTGCACTCCTGGTTGCTTCCTCTTGCTTGAGTGTCTTGTTATCGCTAAAATATCTATTTCCTGCTCATAAGTGGAATAAAACGCTGTAAAGGAATGCCAGACACCATTGCCAAATACCATCAGTCTGTTATTACCATCAACAAAAATTTCGGAACCTCCCTTGAACAAGATCTGAGACAAAACAAAACAAATAATACGTATTTTGTTGGTTGTTTACACTTCCAATAGAACGAGTTCTTTGCTGGTCTTATCCAATATTTTGAGCTTTCTTTTGTGATTAAATCTCTCGGCCTCATGGGCTGGATGTGGTCGGCCATGACTGCTTTTCAAACGACGCGATCCATATCCGCAAATTAACTCCAGGAACAATATGTGTTTGAAAACTCCAGACTTCCGCAGTTTCCTCTAACCCTTAACTGTTTTATATATTCATAGCTCTTTTGGTAAAAATTGGGAAATTTCGATAATCTGTCAATCAAAATTGATAAAAATCGTCTTAATGAATTTTCATTGATAAAGTTGTAGCATTTATATACATGTATATAATCAGTGAATTTATTCATCATTAACCAATCAAATTGAACCTAAACACCATAAATCACTTGTAATCAAACGAGTCGTAACGTTACGCCAACTTTAAATGAATTTCATTTAAGACTTCTCGGAAACAACTGAGATGATAACATTCTTACTAAACAGGTTTCACCAGGAAACTTAAAATCAGACAGTCATCACTGAATTATCCTACTAGAAGGAAAGCGGTGGAATCGGTCAAGAAAGCTTCACTTCAGCGATCGTGTTGTGATCACGTTCAGAAGAACAACTTCCGATGCGGTTCAGCTGGGAACACGTTCAATCGAGCAAATTCTTGTATGTGCAGTTATTTCACCAAATTTGCCTCTTGAAAGAAGCTAAGATGAGATCCAAGTGATCAAAATGGTTCGGCTCCAGTTATTTTTGGAGTGAAAAAGACTACCACCTTATTGTTCCTATCCTAAGATCTTGTAATCCTGATTAAGATACGATAATGAACTTACAATAGAATAAATTGAGACATAATCCTAGATCCTTACACTTGTTGGCTAGTCGTCAATCGAGGTTTCATGTGGTGTCCGCTGGAGGCTTGAGTAAATAACTTTTGCCTGAAGTCAGGAATAAAACAAGCAGCCTTATTTCACTTTCTTCTTGTGTATAACATTCATTAGTTTATCAGGATATAAGATCACGCTTTCCTTTGGGTTGGTAGGAGAGTGGGAGCCTACGTTATTCCTGTCGTTAGTAGACCATTAATCACTTGAGCCTCGCCTTCCATTGACACTTTCATTGAAGATATCCCAATAGCTTTATCTATTAGGTGATAGTAATTGCTGGCCGTTAGCACTTTTGAATGGTTCATTAGACTTCATTTATGATTGAGTCACCAACGCATGTCAAAGATTTCAGCGTTTTGGTGTTAAAGTCGGCCTCGAAAGCCGAAAAAGGACTGAAAAAGCGGGTCGTTTGATTGCGAACATGAAAAAACTCAACAGGAAATTAAGAAAAACACAACAGCGTTGTACAAGACCACGGAGAGGTAAGCGGAAAACAAGAATTTGGAGACATCAGTTTAGAACTGTATACTCTTTTCAGGGTTAATTGAATTTCGGCATGTTGGCCGCGACTCTCAATGTATAAACGTCATTATAGCTACGCCAAAAAACTTCCCGGCTTTCCATATTGTCCCGTGTAAATCTATCAAGGGCTGCGATAGTAGGATTGTGATATAATCTCATTGCCACAAAGGAATCTTGTGTACGAATATGATGGCTTTAATGGTCTTTTGATGGTCAATTCTGGGTCTTCTCCGCCACAAATATTAATAAACTTATGAGCTTTGGTTTTTATCATGGCAAGCTATAAAGTCGCCGATGTATAGAAAACCTGAACGCGGCAAAAAGCACTAAACAAACAACAACAATTTCAATAGTGTAGAGGTAGGAATAGACATCCATTGTTTAATTTTTAGAAAGCGGTACAGCCTTTTACTTCAGCGCTATTGCCTTTAAAGCAACGCAACAGAGAACTCTGAATGCGAAAATAACATCTACGAGAAAATGAATTAGGTTTTCGACTTCGGTATCAAAACTTGGAAATAAAACCTGGGTCAAGTTAGACTGATAGGATTTGAGTTGGTAAATAAGTTCATATCGATACCGAACTAGCTTTAGTTGGGACGGGTTTTCGGTATCGCTGGTGATTTGGAAAATAGTGTTGGACTGGTGATGTCAAACTTTAACAGCCGTGTTTTTGTTTTGTCATATCGGTGTTCTTTGTGGCCGAGGTTGGTTGAATCTCGTGCAGGGGTAGTTCCAAGCTCGCTCATCGGGGGTCGAGTGTAGCCTGAACTCATCTTCCTTTTGAAATCAGTACTTGAGTGTAATTGGCTACTTTTAATATTAACCAATCAGATTCCAGAGTTTGCTCATTAGGCTTTGATTAGAACAATCGAATCAGTTGCTGTCAATAGCGTCAAATGACAGGGCAACGAGCCGCGCTCACCGCCTTCAAAGCTTCCGACACTAAGCTTACGGTCGAGCGAAAAGCATTCACTATCTTTGTATTTTGTCGTTGAGTTCTCATCAGCAAAGCAAACCTACTAACTGTGCCATCGCGAACGAGCAAATGTTGGCCTAAATAGATATGTAGCGGACTAGCGATGGGGAAGAGATACAGCAAGCAAGGTATTTCGGCGGGGTTTTCCTTGACTTAGCTCACAAGTAGAGCCTTATCCTAGCAAGTCCGTCCTCGATTGTTTCTCAGATCGTGTATTTTATCCATTGGTTTTAAAGCGCGCTTATGAGGATAACTCTCTTTTAGGCACTCGTTTTTTCGATTATCATTGACTAATCGTTTGTTATTTCGTCTTATTTCAGCGTGGATTTCACGAGAGGGACCCGAAGGTAAAGGATAAAGCTAAACGCGTTTGATGCAATCTTAATATTTCTGGTTCCCGACTCTTGTGTGAATCGCTAATTTGGAATGTTCTTTGTTTAGGTGACTGTGTGATCGAGAATGATACGACCAACTCATCAACGGCCTCACAAGGTACTGCAGAGGATCTGATGAAGCCTCCAAGCTCTCACACAGCTGATTTTACGTACAAAGGCTATCCTGTCAACTTGGTAAGCGTGCAATCTCTTTTTACGTGTTCTGTCTTCACTTTCGCATACAGTCTATCGAGTGCGCGCCTTGCAAGTTCACTGACTATAATATTCCACAAAACGAGAAAGACATCATAGCCGATTAGGGAGATAAAAAAATCTATGGATCTCAGCGAAGTTTTTCGTGTCAAACGAATCTTTAAGGCAACGACGTTTTCATGTCGATAGATGTCGATCAGTGTTGACTGAAGGGAAAAGACAACAAGCGTACAAATAAAAGGTCAACATGTTTCGCACAAGCATGCAGGGATTCAGGCCACTCGACTGTACGATATGGTATGTTATTGTCGTGAATTATTCGCGATGTAGACCTGTAGAAGACATGTAATCACACTTGCTCAATGACGGGGAACGAGGTCTTACAGAATTGGATCGGTATCGTCGATTTCGGACCCAAGGAATCGACAGTCATTGAAATTCACACCGTAAATCAATTTCATCAAATCTGTATGCGCTACTACGAAATACGTTCGAAATCAAACTAAGGAATTAAATTTTATAAAAAATTCCAATACGGCAGTGTAATGCGATAGGACAGGCGATATATTTATAAAAAGTCATCTTATGGAACAGCGGAAAGTACATATTATTAATTCGAGTTCTAAACAGCGTTGCTTTGAAAGTAATGCGTTCCCCATACCTCTAAACTCGACCACCCTTTCACAGAGAACACGCTATTCATTTAAACGTCGTACGCAACCTTCTCCGAAAAAACATCCGAGTCGAAGCGTGTTGCATGTTGTCATCGGTATCTTAAGTTTACAATCTTGGGTCACGTTCGTATGGCTAGCGTTGGGATTCACCGCACAAGTTAAAAAAAGATCAGGAATGTTCCATAATCTTAAATTTCCAAACGCAAATATTGAATGATGTGTGATCGTAGATTTAATTATATCTATATAGTTTTTCATAGTAAGTACATATGAAGATTTTTGTGCCATTTCATTGGCAATATTAAGGGTTTTATGATTTTCGATCAACCGTGTCGTTTTCAACATGTATTTGTTATCGTGGTCAGAGGTTCAGATATTACCAAATGTTACCCGATCGGATCTTTGATGTTTACCATCGGCCTGCACAATTAGTAATTGTGTTTTGGCGTTTCCAAAGCGTTTATTCCCTTTTATATTTTCGGGAGAAGTATTAGTTCTATGAAGGAGTTATATCATAAACTGTTAGTAGTAATGTTGTTTTTCGCTATTAAATAAGCGATTCGCCAATTAATCAAGACATATATCCTTCGCCCATTTCAATATGTAATTCACTTTTAAAACGGCTGGAACTCGAGAAATGGACTGAAATCGTTTTCCTGGTGGAAATTTAATTTCCGTTGTTTATACAGTGAGCTGATCGAAATTATGAATTAACTGAGAACTTTATGGAAATGAATGAAAACAGTTCATTCCTCTAGCATGCAACTCCATCATTTAGTTTTTTTCTTCCTACATATATATGTTATGAAACAACCTCTTTTTTTTAGACCTTTTTCCTTTCTGTCTGGTTGAGTTCATTTTCTAGGGCCTAGTTAAAATTTCTCTGTCGTGTTTAAAGTTAAGCACTTATCCAGAAAACACAGAAAAAAAACTGTAGTACTTGACTTCATACTGTGTGTTCCTCATCAAGTTAGATGTCTGCTCTAGCACTTAAGTGCCCACAGTTTCAGGCTTGCTACAGCCAACAAACTTAATGGGGTTAGATCATCTTGAGTTATCTCATAGAAAAAAAATTACTGTAGAATGTTAGACTCAGACCAGAGCCTTTTAGCATTGTATTCTTTAGGTGTCTTTACAAGTAAACCTTACTGTGCATCAGTACACTGTGCATCAGTACATCACCAATGATAAGTACTCTGTCCCTTGGGACTCAAAAGTCAGGTAATTACATGCAGGGGTGACATTGTAGGCCATTGCAGAAGCTTGATCTGTTTAATTTATAATTCTCAAGCCATCACATATTACTACATACATGTGCGTAGATATTAAGTAAGGTGGCCTCAGATGTGAAGTACCAGTGCTTGCCAATGGAGTACTAGCTAGAAAGCAATAGGAGCTAAGTATGCATGCAAAGAAGTACGTATGCATGCAGTCTTGAAAATGGTTAAGTGACTAAATACAGTGAGACAGCATATTGATATTATTGATATAATTGTAAGCAAAGGTTAAAGGATTGAAGGTTTTGAAATAATAAAAAGATTAACTAAAGAATGAAAACAAGAAAGAAAAAAAGAATAGAACTTCATATCATTTGTCCAGGGGGCTTGTGAATGGAGCAAAATATCATTTTCTGATAAGCTACTTAGGGTGTGTTCACATTTGTCCAAATTTATGTTTGTTTTGCAAAAACAATCTGATCTAAGAAAAAGAATGTATAGAAAATACTTCAAGGCAGCATTTTTCTTACAAGAAATGTAAACACTACACGTGCAATGAGTAAGCAATAGTATTATACTTTGATTGACATTTGTGGTTTGTGTGCAGTTTTTTGGTATCTTATAATGGGAACACAACAGGCCAAACAATGTTTGATAGAAGCAATTTTTGTCATGACTTTTGGTTGGCCGAACAATTTTCATCAGTCTAATGCAAATGTGCCCTTAGGTCTCACTAGACCAAGAATCACATTTTCCATTTGTTGGTAAACAGATAAGCTACTAATTAAGGAACAATTCACAACCATAGCAATATTGATGTGGTGCAACATAACTCAGATACAGCTATGTATGACTTTTAGGGCTGTGGGAATGGTAGAGTTTACACTGAGGAGGGGGGTGGGGCCTAATAATCAGGGGGGACACTAATAAGCTGTAGCTGGCAATATGTGCATGGATTTAACCTGAACTGTGTTTTTGTGATAATAGCCCAGAAAAGTTCCAAAAAATGCAGTCTCATTAAGTGCTCAAAATCTGCACCTACAAAATCCAGGAAAAGTTTAAACGTATTTTTCCAGAAAGAACTGTTTGATGATTAGCATTTTAGTTAGGGGACTTTCATTTACTAGAACATGGGGTATGCCACCCTAATTTAGATTCTTATTTAGTAGTTGGAAGAACCACTCACAACACCACAGTGAACTGCATGCCAGTAGTGTTGGTACATTAGGAAGCTTGCATCATTGCATGACAATGTAAAAAAAATTAAGACAAACATTTTGGCAAAAATCCCACTTCTTACAACTAAGTGGGCTTATTTAGTCCACTGATGCCCAGAGCCAACCCCAGATGTGAAATGTGCTAGGCTCCAGCACCATGAGTGGTCCCCTCAATCTTTCTGAGGGAAGGTAATTAATGACATTGCAGAATTCCAATTTTATATTTAGTCAATACATGTACATGCAGCGCTACAGTGTACTTAATTTTTTTCTTTCCTATATATGGCCTCTTGGTGTGACGTGGCAATCTTGTTTAAAATTTGGTGTCAAATTCTTTTATTTACATGCAACTCATTTTTATGGATTATGGCAGTAATAAGTAACAGAACTTATAAGAAAGTGTACAACATGATATTGACTGACGTAGAAACATGTCAGAAAGGCACACAAGCTAATATTATATGGGGAAAAAATATGTAACAGTGTATGAAAAAATTCTTTAGAAACTGGAAAAACTCGATCAATATCCTAGTCCTCATAGCTATATATAGTTTCATTGATTTTTCATAACATACTTTTTGTAGATGAAAAAAGTTGATTTTTCTACTTAGATAACTAAAGACTATTATTGTGATGGTGCCCATGTATCACTATAAATCAAATTGCAGGCTGAGGACCTCAAACATAGTAACTGCTGAGTTATCACATTGAGAATAAATATACACACTGAGACCACTCCTCAATGAGCTCCATGATATCCATGAATTGAGTATAACTCTATGAAAAATAGTTCTTTCTCTCCCTGACTGATCCGACATTGGTTATTTAGTAGTTATGTATATGACATTTATATGTAGCTAAAGTAAAATATAACTTATGATATACAAAAACATGAGTGATTAACATATGGACAAAAGTGGCAGAAGGTGCGATAGACAAGTATGACTACAATAAGCTAAGGCAGTGGTGTTTTAATGTAGAGTCGTGAAATCTTGACTTATTTTGAAGACAGTGTGTAAATGAATTTCATTGGTCAATTCTTAGGCCTAATTCCTTTATAAATCCCTTATGCTCTGATTCCTACCGAGATATAATCTGACATCTATTAGGTTCTTTGTCCAGCATTAAAAGCATAAGAGTATTTAGTCTATATTGCATTGTCATAATATTCTATAAATGTTTTGTGTAAATGTTGAGATATATTGATATGTCAGTACATTTTTGAGATTTAAACCTCAGAAACTAAATCTGTGTAAGCCAACTGACATATTGAAAGCATTTAAAGCAACCCATGTCAAACATTTTATGAGGACATGAGATCCAGCAGAGTAAGGCCATTGTTTTAGGATTAACTCCACATCTATGTGTGGCATTTAGCATATGCCACAAAGTGACTAGGTGTATATATCCTTCTTTATCAACAGGAAGAGCCCTTTGAGGTAGAAAAAACTGAGCTGAAGAAGTGCTTCTTCTATGACGACTACCCTTTGGAAGGTAAGTTTACCAGCTCTCTGTTTTATGAATTGTCAACTCAAACAACATAAATGAGCCAAGCAAGATGAAATAAGAAAACCATTTTAAGTTGTTTTTGTAGACCTGAACATTTTGTACTATATACTGAGCATAATCTTCTTATCACGATTTTATGGAAAGAAGAACTTTTAAGATTTTTGTCTAAATTAACAACGACCTATATTCACTTTTTTGATTATTTGCTTGCCATTTAAACAGTCATGTTTAAGACTTAGAGAAATTAACAAAATTCTGACAGATTTTCATTTAAGAAATGATTATAAGTTACAGTCAAGTTTCTTCTTGCCAACAACAACTTTGATAAAAATCTCTAGCTCTTTTGTCTTTCTTGAACAGACATCAGACATCTCTTTTGTTTTTAATGACTCTCTTACAAAGAAGAATGAGAAAATATATGGCTCTGACAAAGAATGAAAAATTACATTTCCGGAGCTTCTGTTGTTTTCATCAAAAGTTCTTTTTTATGATTGTTTTCCTTCTAACACTCAATAAGATCAAAGTGCTTTGTGTTTGGTGGTCCACTAGATAGAGCACAATGAAATGAGACAACAAATTCTAATAACGAATAGTTAACATAGGACTATTTATGCCTAATTCTATAGTCCCAAGCATTTTCTATTTTTCATTTTAAAATCAAAGCTTAAGTCTGCAGTTATTAGCCACTTCATATATTAATTGTTTATTATTGCCTGTTAATTTCATTTGCTTCCAAGAAACAGTGTGAATTTAAGCTTGTTCACTAAAGTGTTAATGAACTTAACTGTTGTTGATAGAATAAGTGGTCAATTAAAAAGTATTATCAGGGAAAGTGTGTTTCAACTAAGTGATACACAATTATAGATATCAGACAAAAAAGAAATATTTAGTCTTTGGTTTTAATTACAAGTTTTATAACATATATCTGCTTGAATTTCAGTTGTAGAGTTGCCTGATTTGCCAGATGGGAAAAAAATTGAATTGAAATTTGACAGAGAAGGACTTGTAGAAGCATCAACGCAAACATTAAAACCAATAAAAGTAAGTTGGTACTATTCCTTGAAACCGTACCTAGTTCAGTAATTTCCTGTTAATTATCATACATGTATCGCAGTTATAATTGTGATGATGGCGGTGGACTATGCATGTACTCAGAATGTTCAATTTTCCCCTGGCCAGTGTCCTACTCAAACGACTGATGCCTATATACATTGGTTGCCCTATATTTACATATCTCACAAACCTTGTAATTGGAGTTGTTTGTGTGATAATGAGAACTTAATTCCAGCTAAATTTAGAGTTAGAAAGCAATAACTTGGACAGACATCTGTGCTGTGTATATGCAAAGCTGGCTAAAGTAGAGATTCACTGATATGAATTAAATATTCCATTTAGGAACTCAATGAGTGTGGGATGTCAGTTAAGTCAACAGGATCGGACCACCAAGAGTGGTCTTATACATTGTATGATTTTGAAGGCAAAGGACATGTTACTAAAGATGTAAGTAATAAAATCTTAAAAAATGTAATTTTTTTTGTAATTGAAGGCATGCCAACAAAAATGGTCTAAGTGACTTGTGGTTGATGTTGAGGGATATAAATTACCATACTCTAGCAATATCATTTTCAACCATTTGAGGAGCTATATTAATGTACAACTCTTCAATTACAGGCATAATATGAACAATGAATCTGATACCTATATGTTTCAGTACCACATAAGTTCTTCAGAAATTATATCTTGGATATTAGCAACTTCTAATTTAAGGCTGGTTATTCCTACATATCCACATTCCTAATAATACCCAGCTTTCAGAATAGCCATTGCTCATGGCATCCCTGGTGTATGGATACACTATAGCAGCAAGAATTGATTAGGGAGGGATTTTATTCAATACCTTAGTCTAACTTGTATGAAGAGAACAATGTGGATCCAACATCCCACTCCAACATGCATACACATTTATAATTCTGGCTTTGAAACATACTGTATTAGTGTCTAAAACTGGCTTTTTCTCTGCAGGATCTAAAGAATCTGGTGAAATCTATTTATGAAGTTCTTGGCAAAAGTGTCAGTCAATCAAAGAACCACCCAAAAGATCCTCTAAAGAAGTTAAAGATAAGGTTGTCTGTGTCAAAGGAAAGAGGAAAGGCCACAGATAATGGAGAACCCTCATCTTGTCACGAATATGTCATTTCAGCAGTTACATCACAAGATCATTCAAAGAGAACCAGAAATAAAACTTTTTATGTTGAGAGATGTGATTCTATGACTGTCAATCCACCTTCTCCTGAAAGTTTATTGAATATTGACAAAGTGCAATTTACAACACATGAGAGGACTCCCACAGAAGGCCAAGACAGAGGCATTGCTCAACAGACAATGTGTAAAAGGTGTGACCAAGGAAGGAAGAGTAAACTACAAGATAGCACTCCAAGAAGTGCTGTTGTTGAACCAAAACGAGGAGCATATCAGTGCCCTAAGCGAATGCAGACAGGGCCAGGAGAATGCAATCCACCCACTCCTAGAGAAGCTGATTTGTGCAGAGTGAGAGATTGGCTTAACAAAATATGTGAACCACATAATGGCCATGAGTTTGAGAGAACGGAAAGTCGACAAAGACATCGAAAATCTAGACATCACTCATGCAGGCAAGAGCCATGTGAACGTGACTATGATTTGCACAGGTGTCCTCAGTATCTTGACCTTGCAACTGATCATGCATCATATCCTTACCATGTCCAGAGCCATGCTTGTTTGAACTCAAATTCTCCAAGATTATCGAGACGTCAAAAACATTCCAGAGCACATCACAGCTCCTGTAAACAGCAGCGTGAACAATCATGTCCAAACAGAAGGACCATTGTTCATCAACATGAACATCACCACCATCACAGTCACCACCATTATCATCATTACATTGAGTAGAATTATTATTACTTTACTTTCATTAAAAGATTAATCTAATTTTATTTTTATGATATTACTTTCATCATGAATCTTAACATTCAGAAAATCAAAGACATTTACATATAAGTTTTTTGTTCTTAACTTTGTAGATGAGCAAATAGGCTACAACAAATAGAAAACTCAATAAAAACACTGTTACTTTTGAAAAACCTTTATATGTCAATGCTATTTAAGGATGTATATGTACAAAATGTGAATATTATAACCACTACACATAAAATATAGATTTTGACATATGTCTATAGCTATCTCTGTAGTTGGAAGTATTTGCATCAGCTCTTGATTTTAATTACTTAATAGTTTATTCATGCAAATATACTGACTGCCACGTTTTTTAAAGATTGTGACAACAAATTTGTTAATTTATTCAAATATCATTTCTTTTAGAACGGATGTTATAAAATGAACCAAAAATAGTGATTTTATGCATGTCATCACATTACAATTTAATAGTATTTTAAAATATAACAATACAATCATATTTGGAAAGAAATTGTCATTTTTGGGATTTTCTTGATGAACTTCTCTCTCAATATATTCTTAGGTTGTATTATTGTAGCCAGAGATGTATAATTTTGAAAGACTACACAAAAGAGATTGCTATCTAACATATTTAGTTCTTTGCAATATGTATATGTTTTAAGGTATTTTAAAAAGGAACAGACTGGTTCAATTAGTTGCTGTTTTTACTTCATCATTTGGTCAAATTCCACAATTAACAACTGACCGACTTATGAAACAGTTAAGAAAAAAATTAGTTTACAATAAAGCACTGAGCAAATAAATTATATATAATACATATTTTTCCTTTTATTTCTGCGACTGCCAATGTGGATGTGTAGCTAACTAGTTTTTCTAGTTGCAATTAATAGTACTATAAAATACAGTAATTTACGTTTTCACATCAATGTGTAACATCTTGTTCATCTAAAAATTTTATAAATACTATATATACTCTTGTAAAAAGTTTATATTGCAGAACACTGTTGAATATAAAGTTGTATTATGGTTTTGTCATCAAACAATTTATATTCTACAGATCCAATAAAAATATTGTATTTTAATTGATTCAATTAAATTTCCCAATGAATGTCATTTTACTCAGAAAGAAATGTAATGTAAACTTAATGTTTCATCAAGTGTATGATTACTTCAGAAAAACTCCAAGCCCAACAAGGGCTAGGATTTTTTTCTGAGCTAATTACACACTCCATCAAAGTACGTACATTTACTTCTAACTTCTTTCTGAGTGACAATTCCATTCATAAACTTACTTTTACTCTCTTTTCCTGAACATTTCATTTCTTATTTCAAAGCCATGAGGAATAGAAAAGTAGAAAAAGTTTCTCCCAAATTAGAATTTTACAAATTTGACGGTATGGGATATTTTAAACAAAACAACAAAAATGTTCAAAATAAACACTAGAAATAAGGTGTCATTGAATGTAAAATTTGCTCAGAAATCGGTTCAAACCCCATCTTTGGCTGACACATACTGTCTTAATTTTAATATCTTTCTGAGTGGCAATTCCATGTTCTTGAAACGAACATTGCTTTGGTAGTGCACACACTCTTATATGAAACACACAGCTAACACAAACCCACAAATCATGGGTGGCATGGTTGGCTGAGTGGTGAGAGCACCAGCCTTTCACTGCTGTGGTCCGGGTTCGAGCCTCGGCTCGGACATCGGATCATATGTGAATTGAGTTTGTTTGATGTGTTGTTCTCTACCATGCCATGAGGGTTTTTTCTCTGGGTTCTCCGGTTTTTCCTCCCTCAGCAAAAATCAACGTGAGTTGAGCGATGTATGAAAAATATTTAATGTAGAGGTAGTGAGTGTGAGTGCCAGCAGAAGAATAGCCACTACGTGGATCCAGTGCTGTAGAAAATTATTATTATTATTTATAAACCCTTTCTGAGAGAAAGCAATTCAGCCACAACAAACGCCGGGGCCATAGCATGCAACTGATGGCATATGCATTTGCTTTCTAAGGAAACAGGGTTTTGAATGATTCGTGATTTGTGTCAAATTGAGTGTGTGATCGTTTCCCCATGATTTTTGTGAAATCGTTAAAAAATGCGTGATTTCGTGAATTGAGAGAGAAAATTGAAGCTGGATTCGTGAACTGAAAATTGAAGCGTGATTCAAGACCCCTTCCAGCCCTCCATCATAGTCGTGTAGCAGCCATTCAAGCATTGGGCAACAAACTATTCATCCTAAGAATAACGGTTGTACAAAGCTAAAGTTATCACTTTTAGAACGTTTAGGTTGTTTGTAAGCGGTTTTGATTAATAAAAGTTGGATAAAAGTGTTAATCCAAAGTGAAAATTTGAATCGAAAATGAGTTTTAGGCCTTCTTTCACTCAATTGCCATATAATTCTTTACATGAGATGAAAGTTGCTAAATTTGAATAAAAATACATGACAACCACTTTGTACAACTCAAAAAACTGTTTTAAACAAGCACTGTATCTTAGCAGATCAATTCCTAACTGATAAAATAGAATTTGAGTGCTATAGTCCAAAGCGAAATTTAACTTGCACGAGGGGCTAGTTTTTGGCAGTTTTAGCCATTTATATATTTTAAAAGCTTACTTGAAAAAAAATCTCCTCTTAAAATGAAAATGTGAAAATGAAAACCGACAGAGGAAAGCTTCGGTTAAAAGAGAGAGAGGAAACGAGTAAAATTTCACCTCAATTGTTGAGCAAAATGATGGTCAAAAACTGTGGAAAGTTTCTAATTCAAGCGTTTTAGTTTCTAAAGCCAAATGCTTACTTAAGTACTTATCTAACCGACCGAAACTGTCACGTAGAAATGGCATAAAGTATCGCTGCAGAACTGCTTTTTGCAACTGAAAAGTTGTAAATTCAATTCCAAATCTAGGTAAAGTTTCAGGAGTTCAAAATATAGTTAATACCAAATCAAAATAAACGAAAGAATTACCTTACTTTTAAGCTTTCCCTCCATTTTGTCAGTGACCTTGAGACGATGGCGCGCGCTGAACTGTAAAGGCGGGAAAGTTTAGTCACGTGTTCTGAAAAGAATCATGGGAAAATGGAGGGTCTCCAGCTAGCGGAAAACGTAAGAAGGCGCAAGCTTGCGTCCTCGTTTGAGCACTGCTCCTCGAAAGTCAACTGCAAGTTTTTCAAAAACTTTCACGGAAAATCAGCTAGCTGAAGGACAGCGAGAAAATCAGTTTTGTTTTTGTTCGAAATATTTGTAGCAGAAGTTCGGACTAAAAAATAGGGGGAAAAAATGTGAAGTTAAGTGTGGTGACTGTTCAAACGAGCCAAAACTTAACTTGCAATCAAACTGATCCAATTTGAGCACGCTCAAACTGTTCGCAAGTCGATACAAGTAGCCACAAGTCGACGCAAGTTAGTGATGCGAAGGCTCAAGTCAAAACTTGCGTTGACTTGCGCGGCCTCCTTGCGTTCTCGTTTGATCGGGCCTAAGAGCGGCACCAATAGCAAAAATTGAAAGTAGTTTTTGAACATCGCCAAAGTTGATGGTGGGGCAGGCAGCCGGCCTCGGGGGAAGGGAAGGGGAGGGTAAGTTTGGAAAGCGAATGGGGAGGGGAAGGGGGAGAAGGTCCAAGTCCCCTCTCCCCAGTCCCCTTCCCCCCTCTCCCTACCGTCCTCTAGTCCTAACGTTTATCAGTAGAATAAAAGCTAACTTTGGCCGCCCAAAACTTTGGCATTATTCTTCGAAACTAGTTATTTCCTGACTTTTTTCAAATATTACATTTTTGTTTTTATTTGAATTAAAATTTAAAATGCCACGCAAAAGTGTGGGTGTCGGAAAACTTCCCATTAACAAAATAATCATGACGCGCGGTTTCTATGTTTTCTTTCTTTCTTATTTTTCAACACCGAGTTGACGTCACCTAGTGTTTTTCTCTTTACCTGGTTCAACATTCAAATATTTCGTTATTTTCAAGTTTAAAGTCAAGAAAGATTATTTTCTATTCACAGACAATGCGCTAACTCAGTTTGGTGTGCTCTTTCCAATTATCACAAGTATTTTTGTTTTTGTTGGGTTAAAATTTCAAGTGTCACGAAAGCTAAGGTACGTGTGAAAATCATCACGAATCGTGCACTCGATGACGGTTTCTCTTTTTGTCTTTCTTATATTTTTCTATCACTTAGTTGACGTCTATTTTTCAATAGACTGAAAAGTCTACTTTTCCGTAATTACACGTCACTGTGCATTGTAGAGAGTTATAACTATTCAAATATTTCAATTAATAAAAGTCAAGATTATTTTCCATTCACATGAAAAGAATGCGCCAGCTTTTAATTTTGGTGGAGTGTGTGATTGATATCCCAACAAAAATTACTGAAGCAGGTGCTATGTGATTTTTTTAATGCCTACTGGCACGCAAATAATTAAGAACGATGCATGTTCAATCATCCAAATACTTTTTCAGCTACAAAGCATGCCCCTGCACAAAGTCAATAAACAGAATAATTTCCTATTTGTTAAGAATACGCTTATTTTTTTGGTGGGGTGAAGAAGATTTGTATCTCAGAAATTACCTAAAAAGGAGGCTGGCTACGTGATATTTTACTGTTTACGCAAGAAGGCAGAAGGTCTACGGAACCCCCACTCCACCCCTCTTAACACCTTTGCGCACGTAACCCTTCCCATCTCACATAGCGCGTTTAGTGTGTAATTCAACATTTAGATTCATATCGAAGTGGTCTGCGAAAGCAGATGTGTTTTGGTTGTTCACTTTATTTTCAGTCATTCTAATGGATTAATATTTCTGACATACGATACTTTCGTGCTTTTAAATCAGTGGCGAGGAACTTTTTTTACTCTAACAATCAATTTGTGACTCTGAAATACAGCACTAAAGAACATGGCGTCGGTATTGAAGAAATTGGTACGACGAGATGCTCGAAACTTGAATGGAGGTAGTTCTGATGGCAGCTCGCATTGTAGCCATAAACAAGCCAAAGAAAAAGTAGAAAACGTAGATAAAGATGAGACTGATAAATCAAGCAGTGATATCGTAGACGGAACAGGAACAAGCACCAATAAAAACCACGAAGTAGCGACAACCTCGAACTCTTCCGAGATCGCCACTATGTCTCTCTCTCATACTCAACGAGTACGAACCAAGCGACTTATGAAAGAATTCCACGATGTTAATCGTAAAAATGATTTAAAAATATTCACAGCAGAATTAGTAAGGGATAATCTATATGAATGGAACGTTAAACTCCATACTATCGACGGAGATAGTTTGTTATATCGCGACATGGTGGAAACCGGAGCCAAGTACATCCTTCTGAACATCACGTTTCCGGAGAATTTCCCCTTTGCCCCACCGTTTATGCGGGTTTTAGCTCCCCGAATTGAAGGTGGATTCGTTCTCGACGGTGGTGCCATTTGTATGGAACTTCTCACCCCCAAAGGATGGAGCAGTGCTTACACAGTAGAAGCTGTGATATTGCAGTTCTCAGCAGCGGTAGTCAAAGGGAAAGGACGAATTGACAGAGGCTGTAAAAAAGCGTTTTCCAAAAAGGAAGCGGAGAGTGCATTTAAAAGGCTTGTCAAAACACATGAAAAATATGGATGGGTAACTCCTCCGAAATCAGAAGGTTGATAAAAGTATTTTTTGTTACTTTCTTTTTTCTTTCAATCGTTATGCTTGGGTGATTTAGAACTATAAACAAATACCTGGTACTTCAAACATTCGTAATGCTTTTGTTTCTGCATGTTTTGTTTAGTCGGAGGTCACCCTTTATGTAGTGGAAAATTCCCCAAAAAGTTAGAATTGTACAGTTGAAGTAGTTAGTTTTAGTCATATCATTATGAAAAATAACATTATTGCAAGCCGGCCTGATTTACGGTTCATTAGTCATTCTGCACGAAAACTCTCGGCCATACATAAGTCTTAATTTTCAAAATGAAAACGTGACGGTTCAGTATCTATCATGTATATCAATATAATTTAAACATAAAAATACAAGAGTTATTGCACGAAAATTCTGAAATTTTGTTGAAAAACACTATCAAAGGAAATTTATGTTTGACAGTGGGACAATTATTTTATGGTTTTAGGGTTGCATAACAGTATTTTGGACAAGCTATTGTCTGAAAATGCTTATCTTAGTTGATGTTCATCCTTTGTTTACGTTTCATATTTTACCATTTCAAGAGAAATGGCCTTTTTATACAAGAGTTTTATCCTCTATAGATACACAAAAATTCAATTCAGTCTAAAGAAATGATTATTGATTTTAACTTGGCATGAAGAAAGTGTGATATAAAAGATTCTTGTACAATGTATATACTCCTTTGGACATTCTTCGTACTGTACAGAACCCTGATGCCTTCATAGCTTTTACAGGCCAATTTTAAGCTTTACATTTTACTGTAAATAGTTGTATTTTAACAGAAGTGCACTGTTATGTGCATTTCTGTACGATGTATCTTGCTAAAAGTCAAGGACCCTAAAAATGAACATATAGAATGATATGGGTTGGCAATAGATGCTGGTCCATTACAAAGTGGTATTGAAAAGATTTAACTTCTAGCAAGGTGTCTGCATGTACTGAATGCATGATGAATTAGTGAATGATAGAGATGTCACTAATGCATGATGAATTAGTGAATGATAGAGATGTCACTAATGCATGATGAATTAGTGAATGATAGAGATTGTCACTAATGCATGATGAACTAGTGAATGATAGAGATGTCAGTAATGCATGATGAACTAGTGAATGATAGAGGTGTCACTAATGCATGATGAACTAGTGAATGATAGAGATGTCACTAATGCATGATGAACTAGTGAATAATAGAGATGTCATGAAAATCTGATAGAATATCTAACTGAAGTTGAATATTTTTTAGATTTTATTACCTAGCCTCCTAATCATCACTTGCTCAAGTATAAAAATCTGAGAGAGAATGATTTAGGAGCTTCTGGTACTGTGTGAAAGATTTTATTTTAACATGTGAGGCATTTAAAACTGGTGGATGTAATACTGTACTCAAATAGATGCAATACATGAACATGAAATTTGAGTCTAGCTAGATTCTATTAGTGTACTATTTCATATATTGCATAATAAAATATAGCTCTACTTCACTGTTGTACCCAACAACAGAGTAGAGTTCTAGCAGGATGTAATTTTGATTTGCTATTCCAGTTGAGTTAGCATTTGATAATATATTAAGGGAGTTGTACTATTTCTATTAAGTAATGCTAACATAACCATCCCTGCAGATGACTTTACAGACTTCTGTGTCATGCAAATCTTGAGGGATTTTGGGTTTATGATTAGCTTTGCTTAAATGGTTTAAATTTTATTATTGACATTAGAGCAGAATTAATTTAAAGCTAGGATTAAGTTTCTAAAGAAATGGATTACTTGAATAAAAATATGATTCTAAACCTGATAAAGTGGATTAATATGTTTACAGTAGTTATAATCCCTAGATGAATAAATTTTACATAATGTAAAGATATTATTTAATGTAAATCTGACAGACTTCTTTTGCTTGTCTGGTTGTTTCACTATTTCCTCTAGAGGAATGAAATCCTTTGTTTCAATGTTCATTAGATAGAAACCTTTATTAAAGAATAAACTAAATTTACAGGGTAGTCCATTAAGAGGTATTATGTCTCTGCTATCAATAGGAGCCCTGTACACATATATTCATATAAATATGATAAAGTTCGACAATAACATTTTTCAACCACGTTGTTAATTAGACTTTGACTTGATAATGACGTTGATATGTCTAAATGTCAAGAAAAAACATTATCGTTAAACTTTATAGTCAAATTGATAACCAAGAATCTTCTTAGTCTATCTGAGTATTGATAAAAAAAAGTTATTCCTGATCCATTCATCCATTTAGTGAGGGCATCAAAATGGGAAAGCATTTAGGCAAGGTTAATGGTCTACATATTTGTTAACATAAATCGACTACACTCTATATATTATGTCCTTTTTTTGCCTATTGTTAAAGTCCACATCACATGAAATTTTTTATCATATTTGTATATAGTCTTAAATGTGAGGAAAACAAACTCAAGCTCAGTTTACCTAGTTGCTCGGAAATTATTACACATGAAGCCCCAAAGTGGCTTTTTTGTGAAGTTTGTGTTCGTAAAAAGGCATCCGTTAACACTGAAACTTGTTTCAAATGTTTAATTTTGTTTTCAACATGCTTTATATAAAAATGATAAAAAATTGGTGTGACATGGTCTTTAATATATTGGTAACAGTGATAAAGCAGTAATACTGATGATGGTTTTCACTTGACTAAGGCTTATAATAATTTATTTGGCAATAATTAACATTTTTTTTAATTCATTTAAAATTTTTTTCTTGCTCTGTTAATTTTTTTAAATATTCTCAGAAAAATGGGGGGAGGGTGGCCCCCTGTGAGCACTACAGCCCTGTAGGTTTAGCTGAACAGAAACCTAAAATGGCATCAAAACATTTAGGTAACAGAGCCATTAAGCATTTGAGAAGCAAGTGAAATTTTATCTGACAAAGACATTTCTGGTGTAGCTTTAGCTAGTAAAAGGCAACACGTATTCTGGCTGTTCTGTCCAGCTAAAAAATTCATTAGAGCCCAGTTTCCAGCTCATTTTGTTACTGGCTTATTGGTGAATGAGTGGGATCTGGAGACGAGAATGAATTTGCACTAGTTTTACCCTGCCTTCTGTGCTATTTATCTAGAGAAACTGTAAGCAAAGGTCTGGCAGGGCCATACACTGCCCAAATTCCTTTGGGGATAGTTCACAAATTTTCTAAGCAGGAAATATTTGGGCAGAAAGCAGGGTATAAGCTTTTCCTTAGATTGGGGGAAGGGGATTATTGTGTATGACCCTGCTTATTGCTAACAGGAATAACATTTAGTCATATCACATGATGTATGATTGGGGCCAAAAATTTTGCATGTTGACTCTTGAATAAATGGTGTGTGACTTGCTCTTTTATAAAGTGCCAGCTTGATGTGTCATTGTGCTAAAATTTCCTGGATGATGCATTATCAGTACCCTGGGGCCATATCCAAGGGTGTGTGTGTGTGTGGGGGGGGGGGGGGGGGGGGGGTGCTTGTGCACCCTCTTTAGAAGCCAAAAGTCCACTTGTCTATAATCAAGCATAGACATATATAGTTCCATTTCCATTTCATGTGCACCCACCCAGCAAAACCCCTGGTTATGGCCCTGTACCCCCTTTGCTACCCTGTGCTAGAGTTAACTACTTTCATCTAAACAGCTGCTCTAACATGCACTTACTAGTTAAGATCAATATTGGCAAACAGTATTAAAGCTTATGAACCTATTGGGCTTCCATCAGAAGAGCAAACAATTGAGGAAATGTGCTGACTTGTGCAATCACTCTACAAGACAGCACCTTTCTTTGTTCTCAGCAAAGCAAACACTTATACCTATTCTGTTGGCTGGGGAACTTCCATTACGTTTTACGGCCTAAACTTAATGATTTATCAAATGAGACATTGACATGGCCATTGAAGACATTTTCTTCAAGCAAGTGTTCACCATCTTCCCCAGTTTTGCTATTGTTAGTTTAATAGTTCGTTGTCAATTCTATCAAACTCGGACTTTGTGTTGAGTTCTGTAGGAAACTGGTTAAAACATTCAGGGATCACCTCTTCTCTTATGAAAGAATGATACTAAAATTGGTGCTTGGGAAATGCTTTTTGGTAACAAAAGTAGCTCTTTTACATATTTTGAAATATGGGGCTTTCGTTTTTCTGCCAGTTTGAGATCACTCTTCTTAAAAATTTCCCTTCCTGAAAGCAAATCAAAGATGCAATTTGATTATCATCATCATCATCATCATCATCATCACCACACAGTCCAACGTGTGTAGTGTAATGGCTGCATGGACAAAATAAAACTTATAGAGAAAAGTTAATTGACCCAATTGTCTGAAAGTGTGTTGCTAATTACCCACAACCCACACTCTTGAACAAAATTAACCTACAAATAGCATTCAAGCCTGGTTTTTACTAGCAATTACGCAAGCACTAACCTGTGAACAGGAGCACAAGTGCAAGCAGCATAATGCTCCGTTTTCATTGATGTAACATGGACGCAAGCAAAAATGCAAGCACAAGACAAAGGAAACTGTTTGATCCTTGTGCTTATGCTTGCGTCATAGTGAAAAACAGGCCTTAGAGCTATTTAGCCCAGCTATTTAGCCATCAACTACATATAAATATTTAGCTTGGTCAGAAGTCCATACAAGTAAAATAAGAGTAGTATAATTTCAAAATGTGTAAGTTTGACCTATTTCTCTTCACAATACCACATAATTATTTACTGAACTATTGCATCATCACGCACGTTATCGTGGCGATGTTGAAATACCCTAGAAGAAGAGTCAATGTTGCAATGGGCTGACTTACCAGGTAAATGTGGAATTATTCTTGGTTTGTCAGAATTGCCTGCCTCTACGGGGAATGCATTTAATAAAAGACAAGTGAATCTCAAAGAACTCGCTGTAACTCCTCCATATAACACTGCTTGAACTATCAGACCACTGCACTTTGACAACAAACACATACTGTTTCTTTTTGTCCCGCGTTCTCTCTCTGATCGCCAAAAGATCAGCTGACACTGGGTAGACGAAGGTGTTGCTTTCTGTACTTTCTACTAAAAGTCTGAGATCCATTCCAGTTAATTCGCTAACGAGTACCTTAACGCTAGAACAACAGCCTAATGAGAAAGACCCCTTCTGCGTGGTCTAGAATCTTTCACTTTGTCACGTAACAGCAGTACTGCTACGTAACTGGCACCGTTTATTTGCTCCCCCTACCCCACCCTTAGTAGGGAACAATAATGTAAGTAAATACTAAATGCTAAAGAAATCTTGCAATTTTTCCATAAAGTTGTTCAAGATTAACAAGGTAGATGAATTCGTAGTGCGAGGAGAAAGATTCGAGGAAATAATGAACAATTTTTGTTCTCATTCGTAACCCAACTAGCACTTCCGGTTGCTCTGAATGACCTCAATTGTAGTCATGTACATCTTTCTGAAAGAAATTGAAACATTCGGCCATTTCTACGTGTAGTAAGCTATGCTTATTATGTTATTAGACTGTTATTAAAGAAAATACTGATTGCGATGAACCATTCTTTCAAGAAGCATGGTTGTGGCCATGATCAAAGGTTCTTCCAATTCCACCGGAAGTGGGTAGATCCATGGAATCGCCCTGTCCATATATGGCAAACAAGTCCATCTTCAAAGTTGTCATTAGGTTTGGAGGGATTTCGTAGTTGACATGCCGACAGAAGATCTAAATATTCTCTTCGAAGGATTAATCTTACCTTCACAAGTAACATGCCTCAGTGGCATTGATATTTAAGTGATATATTGGTGTGCTTTTAGCTTTCGGAGAGTTGAATCCAAGCGAGATTTTCAGGAGCCAAAATGGCGGAACACCTCGAGTTGGTGGCAGAGATTCCGAAAGTTGAGAAACTCACAGTTCAAGAGCGTCTTGAATATGCTAAAAAACGAAGAAAACAACAACTTAAAAGATGGGAGAGAGAGAAGGATTCAGACTATGGTCCACCACCAAGGAAAAAGAAATTAAGAGCTAAACCCGTGACGTTTGAACCACAATTTGTGCTTCTAGAGGCCTCTACGAGAGGGGACGTCAATGAAGGTATGGGCAAAATTTATCCCAGCGATTTTTCGACATGTTTACTCTCCTACATTACACAACTGGGTGATATATTTCGTAATGAAGATTTCTTCATGTGAAAATATTTGTTTGTGTGTTTACATTTTATTTTTTAGTCAATAAAATTCTTGCAAATGGTGTTGATCCCAATATCTGTAACGATGATGGCCTGACAGCACTGCATCAAGTGAGTTTAAATAGTTTATGCAAAATTGGTAGATTAATTGCCTTGATCTGATGTCTGCCCACATTATATTATGTGGGAAGGTGAACTTAAATGACACTTTGCCATTTCGGCAATATTTAGACTGACTCTTCGATCAAAGAACAAGCTGTGGTGGTTTTGTCCAAATTTACAACACTCGTCATTTCGTTTTTGGACGATTGCGTGTGACATGAACCAAATATTAAAATATTTTTTCCCATGATAGTAGTAGAGTTACAGTTGAATTAATTCTGTAAATATTGTTTTTTGTTTTGACAATATTTTATTCGCCCTAGTATTCTTAAGAATTCTGTGGCAACGTAAACTATCAAAGTTTTTTTATAAGCCTATGTCGAGTTCATAGCTCTTCTTAAAGTTATATATAAGCTTAAGCATTTCGATAACTTTTATTGAAGATCTTAAAAAAACTTCAATGCTGATGACCATGAAAATTATTTCTCAGTCTTCTTTTATAAATTAATTATCAGCATTCCATCAACTATGAGTTCTAGATGCTTCCTATTACAGATGCATTTATTTATTATGTACAAAAAGTATAAAATGTGCTTATTTACTAGCATGTGTTTGGTCTAGCTGTGACCACATGTAACAAGATACATAGACAATAAAATCATCTAGATCTGTTATATTCATTTGACATTACACAACATGTATGAAACTAATTTATTTACTATTTATCACATACAATATGGACAAATTTGAAAAGAAAAATTTCTTATCTAGTTAAAATTAAAAATGTTTAATCTGGCTTAAATTTGAAAATGCATCTTTTTTCTTTTGGAAAGGCCTTTCATCCTAACATTTCAATTGTCATATAAAATATGCTGTTTCATTATGGACAGCATAAAATAGTGAAAAATATGTATGTAGGATTATACAGCTATAAATTAAAAACATGCACATTTTAATGATTATGCCACCAGTCACAAGCCTGGCCATCCATCAAGGTTTAGGTAAACTATATTGTGCTAATAAAAGGTTCTTATAAATCAACTGGACATATTAAAGGCTCCAGAAATCAGATGACGCAGTCAGATAATATTTTGCATTTTTAATTAATGTATTCTCAAATGGCTTCCTGATAATTATTAAGAGTCAAATTATTGTGACCACAAAAAATAGTTTTACTCTTTGAGCTTATAAAGGGTCAATTATTTAAATGATGTTTAAACCTTAGCAGAGGTCTAACTATCATCTCAAACAATTGAAAACAATAGCTAATGGTTATTTTTACATCCTAGCTAATGTTTTTCTATTATTTCACACAATAGACAGACCTCAGCTTAAGGTTTAAACATCATATAAAATAATCAGCCCAAAGTGTTATATCCAAACAAAAATACATTACTGTCTAGAGATAAAAATCATTATTAAAGAAGACTGTAAGAGTATTAAAGATTTATAGGCTACCATATTTGAATTTTGTGATAGTTAATTATTCCAGGCTTTATAGGGTAGGTGGAACATTAGACTGATTCTATAAGTCATAAGTTTTTGCTTCTTTGTGTTGGTAGATTGAAGCCAACAGATGCACTTATGGAATCAGTGTAGCTGCAATATATATACAACTATACTAAATTCCAGGAATGACTCAGTTTTGTTATTAGTCAGATAACCATTATGTATTTCAATTTTCAAAATAATTAACAAAATATCAGTGACAACAGCTCTGGATGTTTTAACGACTTCATGTCATCATTCTCAACAGTTTAAAGAACTTTAATGTATTGGTTGGAAGCAATAATAGTAACAAACAGAATAATTTATGTGCATAATATTATTATAGAACATATTACATGAAAATCTTTGCTCTTAACTGTTGAGAATGATGACTTGAAATATTATTGAAATGTCTAGTACTCAGTTGTCACTTGCATTTTTGTTAAAATATTTTTCCGAGAATATTCTTATAAATTAACTATTTGTTTGATTTTGTTTACTATTTAGGCTTGCATTGATGGTTTTGAAGAGATTATTGATATACTTATTAGACAATGGTGCTTATTTGGATAGTGTTGATAGAGAACTATGGACACCACTCCATGCTGCTGCAGCATGTGGTAATGATGATATTGTAGAGTATCTCTTGGATCAAGGATCTAATATTGTTGCTATAAATGCCGATGGAAATATGCCCATAGATTTAGTGGATGAGGACAATGAAGAATTAAGAGAGATTTTACAAGCTGAGATGGAAGAACAAGGTAACAAAAAAAAAGGCAACTTCACATCCTTCAGCATTTCAAACAGAGCAGATTTCATATGAGTGTGAAACGTACCGCGCCTGTACCGTAGCTGTATCAGTGCTGTGTTGTCTATAAAAACATTTGAAACTCTTGCTGTAACCATGCTGTGACCATGCAGTGCCTTTTTCACAGGCATACAAAATCTACTCTGTACTTCCTTAATACTGTTAGTTCAATTATAGATTACAGTCTTGGCCTGATAAGGTCAGTTAAAAAGCATTTTACTCCCTTTTGACCAAGCAGAACTGAATCAAATTAGGCATAGCTTTGAATCCCACTTCTGACACCATATAAAGTTGTTTTCTTCATGTTGTTTTATTGAAGTGTACCAAGAACCATCAGTTTTCAGATGTGTGACACAGGAAACCCACTTATTGTAACATAACATAGGCATTACAAACTCTTTATTTTCCATTTCTAGTATATGACTTTTTTGTGGCTGTGTTTCAGGATATACAGAAGAAAAACTAAATGAACTAAAAGAATTAGAGGAACAAAGAATGCTGTCAGAATTGAAAAAGGAGTCTGTTGCCAATGATTCTTTGGATTTTGATAAGAAAAATGAACAAGGTGCAACTATGGTAAGCTTAGAGGATCATAGGAATCTAGGCAAATCACCAATATATTGTCTACAACATTTTATTGTGATGCAGCCATTTCTGTTGTTTTACTCCACACTGGGGGTTGAATTGCAGCAAAGAAACACTTTTTTAACTCTTTTGTCTTGTATATATTTTAGGCTCTTGGCCTCATCTTTCACTTTACTTTTACATTGAACTTATGACAAATAACCAGCATTTGCATAATAATGCCCTGCATGGGACAAAATTCTTGGCTGGGAATAGGGCCTATGGTAGCCTATCTCTATTCTCAGTCAAGATTTATCTGACACAGGGATTGAGGGCATAATTATTCAAATGGTGGCTAGAAAAAGCTCTCTTGCAAGAATCTTGCAAGAATATAACCTGAATAAAGATCATTTACACATTTGCCATATACAAATAACAAAAATTACACTATGGATTTTTAGACATCACATGTACATGTACTGTATTTGTCAAATTCCTGACACTGAATCTTTGAAAATGACATCCTTAACATAAGTTAAACATAAAAACATAAGTTTTGTCCTACATTTTTTAGGTACACATAGCTGCTGCAAATGGTTATGTTGAAGCATTAGAATTTCTGCTTGAACAAGGTGCAGCTGTAGATATAGCAGATAAAGATGGATGGCTGCCCATCCATGGAGCAGCAGTTTGGGGAAATGTAAGTTAAAATGCACATACTAGGTGGTCTTGTAATGTGTTGCAGCTTTGGTGCAATTTTGTGAAGTTGAACTGAAACTCTACAACGTACAGTGTGCATTTGCATATGAGGGAACCTCTTCCAGTTGTGATAGAATTTATAGCATTTATATCGCAGGGGTGGATCCAGGATTATTTTCATGAGGGGGTGCACCATTATATAAATTGGAAACTGCCGAGAGAATGTCGTTGAAAAATACTGAGAAAAAAGGACTCAAATTTGTCTCAGGAGGGGGTGCGCACCTATGCACCCCTCCCCTAAATCCATCCCTGTATCTCCCAATTAGTTTTTTGTAAAGCAAGAATGAGCTACACATTAGTATGATCTCAGTGAACTGATTAAAACAAGGTTTTTATTAACTGGGATTTGTGAACAAGAAGGAAAAGCAGTAGGAAGCTTGTAAAGGCCTGGGTGTACAAACAAAGTTGAAACAATTTTCCCAAATTGTTGAGCACTGGCAAACAATCCTTCAACGAAGAAGCTTGATACATGCTTGCTTTATATTTAGTCTGCCACCCAGACTGATCTAATTTCAATTCATAGACTGTCATTTGGTAATACTATTTTGTTTGATATTTTGTTTTGTTAGGAAGCAACTGTTGAAATGCTGGTTGTAAATGGTGCAGACTTAGATTCCAAAACATCAACAGGAGATACCCCACTAAGTATGAAATAAAACAATCAAAATTTATGATGATGATGATGGTGATGATGATGATGACAATGATGATGATTGTGGTGGTGAAGAGAACCTTATTCACTTGCCTCACTGTTTTCCCAATACAATCCTCTTTGAGAATACTTTTCTTTGTTTGAGGTACTTTTTTTAGGAAGACAAGAGAATGAATTCCTCTTAAAAATAATCCCAAGAGATTGTAAAGGGGAGGCATTAAGTAATGGTCCTTGTAAGAACTACAATACTTTCTATGTTCTGCGGCATATCACTTTCCAAATCAGAATTTTGAGATTTTCACACTGAAAATGTATCAACCTGTTGAAAACATGTTTATGAAGTAAAAGTATTGAAAATCATTTCTAAAAAGTTTTGTTTTGAGTTTTAAAATTGCAGCCAATCGCAGGAAGTATAAACAAACAAAAGAAGAGCTTCCAGTTGGCCATGTTCCCCACATAGAATTTCTATTGTATTTAAACTCAGAAGAGTTATCTCTAAAAGGGAAGCAGTCAGTCAATGAGAAATAAAGAAATTGGTTTCCCTGCAAAGTTATAGCAATTTGACATGTTTTAGCAAGTAAGATGGCCAATGTCCACAATTAGCATTCCATGTCTTTAGCGCTATGCTTTTTCGGACCATTACTTACATGTTGTCAACTAATGTTAACTGATATTTTTCAGCACTGTGCGAAGATCCTGAGCTTCAACAGTTTCTTGTTGACTTGAAAAACCAAGTGAAAGCTAATAAAGTAAAGTCGAACAAGAGAAAAAGAAGTAATTCAAGATCGTAAGTTATTACTTTTTCTATGCTGTGTTTTAATATCTGACACTTGGCGAAAATGTGTTTTCGTTCGTTGATTTGTTTGTTTGTTTAATGAAGAGAAGAGTAATGAAAACACAATATTTTGGCGGTAGTTTGCAGGGAGCGGGGCGTAAAATCGATTGGGGGAGCTAACGACCTAGGGGGGTCTAGGGGCGTGTTTTGCGAGGTCGTTGATTGAGAAAACTGGCCATTTACATTGACATTTGTTTATTGTATATTTTACATTATAAAATACTTGAGATATAACGCGCGCGCTGATTGGCTGGCTACCATGTTTATATCAGAGGACAGAGACATGGCTCGCTCAGAAAACGTCGAAAATATTTTATAAAAGCAATATAAAACGATCGCTTATGTCTCTGTTCTGTGATATAAACACTCTGGAAGATGTAGAGCACTCGAAAAGTAAGAGAAACACTCGGCTACGCCTCGTGTTCCTAAGCTTGCTTTTCTCTTGCTCTACATCTTCCATCGTGTTTATATCACAGAACAGAGACATGCGCGCGCGTTTTATATTCCTTAACGATTAATTTACCGAGAAGAGCCAGACAACTTATTCATAAATAAATAGCAAAATTCAAAATGGCAGCGCAATTACTGGGGGCTATAGTCCCCCAGCCCCCTAGCTCCACGGTCCCTAGTCTGCCTCGTGAATTGCCTCAGTAATGTTATTAAATCTATTTCAGTTTGTCAGTCAAGCGAACAAGTTTAAAAGACAAGATAACTATTTCACAAAACGAAGCAAAGGCTGAAGCAATCTTACGTGTTCATCCACAGTTAGCTTTTCTTCTTCCTGTAAGTAAATTAGTACAGTTTCATGTCGCTACATTTAAAGACACAACCCTATTTAGCATTCTGTTACCATTCACGCGTTCATGGTACCTGTCGGGTCTCCGTCAAAGCAGACTTCAAATGAGTTGGAAGCCTATATATTGTACGATATGTATAATGTGCCGTCAACACATTATAGCCAATCAGATTTCGAAGTACATGATGGTTATCGTATAGCCACAGCAAAGTGAAAGTTGTCTCATTCCGTTTTCCCACTCATTCGAAATCTACTCCTATTTAAAAACCCAAAACTCTCCCTTTTGATTATTCAGTTTTCAAAGGACGGTTTACACAGCACAGCTTTTGCTTACAACTGTCCCATTCAACTTGCTTACAACTTGACTTGCGTCTGATTGTAGTTGTAAGCACCAAAGTCGTGCCGTGTAAATCACACTAAGTCGAGTTGTAATCAAGTTGAATGCGAGAGTTGTAGGCAAAAGTTGTGCAGATAGATTTTGGTCTGTGATCTTTTACACAGGCCCAATATGTAACTACATGTAAGCTACTTTCGTTACTTTTACAGAAAGGAAGCGAGCACAAGAATAAAGAAACTACTCCAATGGATAGTACCCCAGCAATTAGCAATGGAGAAGCAACGCAAAACTCTACTACAGCAAATGTCAACAGAGAAGAAGATATGAATCACGTACAAGACAGCAAAACTTCAAGTCTATCCAGAGTAACACAGAAAGAAAATATCGATCCTTCCACAAAATACTCAAAAGTTAACGACAAACCACCCGAAGACAAAGAAGTCGTCGAGAAAAGGTCTCCTTTTAAAGTAACCATCAAAACACGCACTGTGAAGAATGACGACAAAAACGACGAACAGCCAGTCAGAGAAGCTAAACCAGATATAACATTAGGGACGACAAACGCAGACAACAAACACACTAACCAGCAGTCACCAACAAGAAGCCATGCACTCAAACCTGACGTAACCATGGGAACTCAGAGTATCCGTGACAACCGCGCATCCGCTGAACCTCAGGAACAGAAACCTCAACCTGATGTCACCATGGTAACAACACGAGGCAATCAGTCCCCCACCAAACCTGCGACATTACCGAGAGATTACTCAACTTCAAAACCTCCTTCAGGCTCTGGTGCTATACGTAATAATCTTGGCCCAAAGACATCAAGCGATGTCAACATAGCGCGAAAAACACAAACAGGATCAGGAGCATCCGGGGACTTTTCTCGTACCGGAAGTAAACCAGACGTAGCAACAGATCCCAGGAAAGACTTTGATAAAACTACTGGAGCTACTCAATTACGTGATCCATTAGGTTCCAGGAGTAGAGTAGACAGTGAGTCTAATACCATTCCTAAGTCAACCAAGACCCGCCATGCCCCCGCTCCACCCCTCCCCCACTCATCAGGAAGTCTCAGTCGAAACCACGAACCGGCTGATACATCGGGATATCCAGATTCGTTTAGTAAAAGATCTCGTACTTCAAGAGAAAATATTCTTGATGTGGTGGCTACTGGGAGATTAGGTAAGATACTCTTGTAGTGTATAGTACAATTGAAGGGTTACATGCAAAAACGGAATAAGTGAACTTTAATCAAACCCTGAATTCTCCTTTGGAATTAAAAGATCTTTGAGGAGAACATAGAATTTGATCAGTCATCACTTATCCTGTTTTGCAGTGACTTCTTCAGTTGCTGATTAGGATTAAGTATTGCTTAGTTGATTATAGTGTGCGGCCTTCGCGGTCCAGAGTTAAATCTGCTGTGACGTCACTCCTCTCACCTCACCTCACTTCACTTCACTTCAATTAAATTTTAATAAAGGTAAAGCTAAAGGACGATATCTAGCGTCGGTAGTTCCTTTAGCACCAGCTAATCTTCCAGGAAGGCGACAGTGCGCTCTTTAGCCCTCTCTCTCCATCAGTGCTCCGTTTTAAAGCTATTTAAAGCTACACAGAAAGGAAAGAAGTCGAAACATGTGTGAGGTTACTGGGAATCGAACTCGGAACGTCTCGCGCACTAACCAACTGGGCTACACTTGCTTCTAGTCTAATGCGCAACCTTCATGCATGGAGTCCTCCATATGCAACCTCTCAAATCCTCTTAGCGTTAAATAGCTTTATCTACCTGTAAAACGGAGCGCTGATGGGAAAGGAGATATAGTGCGCACAGTCGGCCTTAAGTTTATCAATCGAATGAATGTTACAAAAAAGAAAATGCTGATTAGTATGGTCATAATCTCCGTATGGGAACAATGGATATAACGACTAGTAGCATGCCCAAACTCAGTGCTATACATTTATCTAATAAATGAGAAACGCACTGTTCACAAACAAATACATCTTTGGGCCCGGTTGTTCGAAAGACGATTAGCGTTAACCCAGGGTTAAATCTAAAGAAATCCATTGATTTTAACCCAGTATTTGCGTTAATCGCCCTTCGAACGACCGGGCTCTCGTTATGCATGTATTCATTTCGTATTTAAATTGTAAGAACTAGGAAACGCGTTGGTTGAAAAAGTTGCTGAAATGTTATCTTATACACGTTGTATATTTGTACTTGCAGCATCTCCAGATCATAAGACAGTCAATCCAACAGACATCAAAATCGAACCCGCTGCAGGCTCAGCAAAGGTCAATGCACCACAGATCAAACAAAGCCAACCACAACCAAGACAATCCCAGCCCCAACCCATAAAATCTCAACCCACGCAACCTCAACCCAAACTATCTCAACCCACGCAACCGCAACCCAAACTATCTCAACCCACACAACCACAACCCAAACAAACCCAACCCACACAACCACAATCTCAACCCACCGAACCTAAGAAAACACCACCAAAGCAACAAGTTCCAAAAGAAACCTATAGAAGGCGAAGTAGCAGTGAGAACATGGCACCAATAATTAACGCTCATGTAAAGGACGATGATGTCGAGCCAGGAAAGAAAAAGTGTTGTATAGTGATGTGAAATGATTTTATGGTTTTTAGAAACTTTATGATAAAAGTTTGACTGAGATCTATGTGTGTAAATCTGGAATACAGAACTCATGACTGAAATTGTTTAGCTTGTGTAGTGACCCAAAATTGGAAGAGAGGGAAGTAAAGCCCCATTAACACGACAGCGGCAACCCTAAATCTTGGCATGCTTGGAACTATGGTGCATGTCATGTAAAAAAAGAGAACTAAGGAACGCCAAGATTTAAGGGTTCAGTGCCATAAGATTACCGTGTAAATGCGGTTACGTATCCTTCCCTCTCTTCCTGTTTCGGAAAGACTTTGAGTCGGCTCCCGCCTTCCCCTTTTGACAGCCATAAAAGGCTACAAAACATGTTTTGGGTTGGTATGCAGGATAGAAAGAGAAAAAATATCTTAATCGACGTGACCAAGGATATACTTTGTGTTACATTTATAAATTAGATAGGAATGGATTTTAGAATTTGACTTGTACATATTGGTCATTTTACAAGGAATGTTATTTTTATTGGTAGGCAATTGATGTAAAGTCAAATTTTTAAAGGGCTGTTAGTAATTAAATGCACAAAATACAAATAGTGGATCTTAGATAATTTCTTATTACTAGTAGTTTGTTATGCGCTTGTCATGATGCCAACAAAGCAATACGACGTATTTAAGGTCTTGCATTTTGGCAGATTCGGATCCAGACCCGTTACACTGCTTTACGGAAACCGGTCAGATATTAATATTTTACAGATCAAAGATCTGTAATACTTGACCCTTTGCAAGATTTTTATCGGCTTCCTCTTAAACTGTCTCGAACACCACTCGCTCACTCGCTCGCTCACTCACTCACTGGACTTGCTTTTAATTTATACACATTTATGATCATGACGTGTTCACGACGTCAATGACATCATTAAGCCATTTTCAAGACTTTGTTCAAGAAGAGTGGACTTGGAAATATCCATGGGCCATTTCAAGAGAGTGAGAGGGGGGCGGGGTGCATGGGAGGGGGAGGAATTGCTGTCTCGTGTGTTCGGAAACCCGTCAACATTTTTGCTGGATGCGCGCCTGTGATAGATCCGTGTTAGATCTGTTGTTGGATATGTGTTGTTTTAGGACCTCTCGGGCCACTTTAAGATTTGTAAGTAAACCAGAAAGGGCAGCTTTTTATGCGAGACGAGTATAAAAGCGTTGAGGTCGAGTTTTTGCGAGTTGGATAACCTTTTCTTAGCTTTCGCATTTCTGAAATGGTAAATAAAAGCGTAAGGTTTCGACCTTGGGCCCGTCTCCTCTTTCCCCCGCCACCTGGCAGTGTTTCTAACACAATTTGTTCCAATTCTAGTTGACCGAGAAACCGTCGCGAAGGAATTACCCACTAAGACTACACGTAGAACATGACAGCTTTAAACTGTTGTCTCTTTGTATGATACGACATCAAAAGTCTGTTTGGTGGATTTTTGGACGTTAATTAGAAACATTAATATCGACGAGAATGCCACAAGTCCACCAGTTATCATGAATGGCAACACGTAACTTTGAGTTAAGTCAAACAACAACCCTGCTAGACTTGGTCCAAGGGTTTTGGGAACAGATAAAATACAATAAGCTATACCAAGAGCGAATGCGAGTTTTTCTTGCCCAACAATATCTCGAGTGATGACCATAAAAACCACCATGTAGATGCCATCGCAGAAACCATACAAAGCCGCATAAACAGCCAACCATATGTACGCGGGAGCAAATGGTACCAGTGTTGTACCAACAGCAACACAAAGCAGAGCTATTTGGAGGATATGAAGTCGATTACAGCAAGCCAAATCGGCTAAACGACCAACGATAACACGTGCAAGAAATGACCCTCCTGAAAGAATACTGATGAGTAACGATGCCATGAATTTACTCGCACCGATGTCCTCACTAAAACGCACCTATTTGAAGAAACGAAGAACATACAACAGAAATAAAACTTACTAGGTCATTAATTAACTTTGTTTGTTGGTTTGTTTATTTGTTTGCTTCTGACTTAGTTCAAAACATTTACATGATACCGGAATGAGTAGTTCAACATGAAAATGAACTTCATACCACATACGTTTAAGTAAGAAAACCTTTCCTGTCTTTTTCCCATTCCGGTCCGGCCTTCCTCTTCCAAAATGGTTTCATACAGAAATGATGGTTGTACTCACTTCACACGGTACTGGTATAGAATGTAGTACCGGAATTTGGTCTAGTACAGGTACAAGAACCGGGATGAACTCCGGCATGATCATTCCTGTATGGCCTTTAGTGGTACAAACTTTCATGTCTACGTTGTCTAATTATGTGGATAAATCTCAAGCCGATCCGGACTGGCGGACTGGCTACAACCGGGTACCGAAAATATCAAATGCATGGGTACGTAGGATGAACTCGTACTGGTACGAAACTCATTCCTGGTATCATGTAATTGTCCCCCTTCCTTAGAAAACTATTTATCAGTGTAATCCTGATAAAAGTGCTAACAGTTATCTTACCAGATGTATGAATGGAATCATGTAATTCATCTGGAGGAGGAACACTGCCACCAACCATATCACAAAGTTTCCATTCCTACATACATCAATATCCATCCATTTGTGTGTGTGTTGAGTGGTGTTGGTCTCAGTTGGACTTGTGTTTAATGGACGGTACAGAAACACTGGTATACACAATATTAGATGAAAACCAGCAAGGACTCGAAAGCCATTGCTTATTCCAAGTCTACTGAACAACTGTTGAATCACTGGAGACAGGACAATGGCACCAATAGAAGACCCCGATGTAGCGATGCCATTCGCTGTGGATATCTTTTTGTTAAAGCTTTTTGAAATCACAATGAAACTTGGCAAATAGAATAGACTGATTCCCAGGCCTCCACAGACACCATAGGAAAAGTACAAGAGTTTGAAGTTGTTTGCAAAAGACGAAACTATCAAAGCAGTCATGGATATAAAAGCTCCAAGAGCAACTGTTTTACGAGCTCCATATCGGTTACAAGAAAGTGTAGAAAGTGGCGCAAACAGGTAGACGCAAGACAATGGAAGAGAACCGACCCAGGCTAGAAAAGAAGTGACAAATTAACGTATATATTATTAATGTATATATATTATAAGGCCTATGTCAACGTCACTGATGTTTTCAGTGCTATATATTATTCAACCCTCAGATAATCATATGAGTTTCCAGTAGCTCAGTGGTAGAGTATCCGTCTAGATTAATCGGAAGGTCGTGGGTTCGGTTCCCACCTGGGGCTCAGATCTTTTCTGTAGTGGTTGATGTTGTGTTGTAACGTGGAGTTATCACTTAACGTATATATATTATAAAGCCTATGATACACGGTTGAACAATGTTCAACAAAGGACAACCAACCATTCAATCATCGATCACTAAGCATTCTTTGATCGACGAATGTTCAACAATGTTGAACCACATACCACATGCTGGGTTTGCAATTTGTTGCAGAAATAGAAAATGTTTCTATTTTCCTCAACATCGTTCAGCGACATGTTGAGCTGAAAGCTTCAATTCGAGACACGGTTATCGGTTCGAAAACGTTTTGGAACGTATTAAGTTATGAAAAATGCGCGCGTACAGTTTTTATGCACGAGTTGAGGAGTATCAGGAAACGAACGAGTGAGCGCAGCGAACGAGAAATTCATGGCTTCTGTGAATTACTTTGTTTGTCGAAGTTGAGTTTTAACTAGAGATTTTAAAATAATGCTCATTTTGATGGAGGCTGGCTGAAGGGGATTTTTCTAGACTTTCTAGAGCTGCATTTCTTTGTGAAGATCCCGCCGGTGAAGACTGAAGGATTTCAGTCGTTGCTGACATGAGGCCCCATGCATCTAGTTGTCCATGACAAGCCTCCCTGCAGAGCAAAACTTGCTCAGGTAGACAAAACAATTGGCCAGGTTTGTCTTATCGTCAAGGAAAACTTGCTCGTCGGTAATTCAATAGCTGTGGTTACTAAACTAGGCGTTTTTTCCGCGGGTAAGGAGCTTTTATCTCACGGGAATTTGGTTTCTGAGTGTGACCGATAATCCCCGAGTGAAATTGCCCACGGGGAATCTCCATGGATACATCAATAATAAATAAGAACAAAAGAATTACCCGTGACAATTCCAGGGCTAAAAAGCTTGCATAATGAAACCCAAGATCGGCTAAGCCAATCACAAAGTAGAACTAGAACTAGGTGTTTTCAGTTTTATCTTAATTCGACCTTTGGCGCCACTCAAATGAAAATGGCTGGATTTCGCGCATCGCTGCTGTGAGTATTCAATTTTCAAAATTGATTTTCCGACGGTAAAACATTCTTATAATGATACTTTTTCTAGTGCAAAAAACTGATGATCAAGATGATCAAGATCCATAAGTTAATGGTTATTTTCCCGGGGGGGTTCTTCGGGGTCAAAACGCTAGGGATGATCGTCGGAAACCTCCAAAACGTACCCTAAAAAATACCCAAATGCCAAAATTTTCCACCCTAAAAAAATACCTAACAGCTCAAAAATACCCCTAAAAATAACAAAAAATCAAACAAAAAGTGTTCTAATAAAAAGGCAGTAAGTAAAAAAAATCGTCTCGTTTATTTTGTACCCCTAAAAAATACCATCTTTTCTGAAAAACCTTGGATTTTCTCTGACGACCCCTAATACCAAATCGGCGATTTCAACCCCTAAAAATACGAAGATCATCCCTAGCACACCAATATATGGAGTACCCCCCCCCCCCCCCCCCCGGTTATTTTATATTCAACTTATTGAGGCAGCAGAATTCAGGGATTTCACTGGCACCCCTTGCTGGCCATGTCAATCAAAATTACCAAACTCCAGTGCACACTAATCCTACTTACTACTTCCTCTATTCCAATTCTTCAGATTCTGAGGGAGCTACTAGTTCAAAATTACCTCGGGAAATATATTCATGAGCTTTCATGTGTGACCCACAGCACGGGTCTGAGTAAATTGAAACCCAAGCCAAACCTGACCAAGCTTTATATTAACCATAGAAATATCCTAATCCTATAACACTATTATAGTTTTGTTTTGCAGTTGGTTGTTAAGCACGTTACTTCAAATCAAATTCAATCAAATCTTTTTATTTATCGTCGGATTTCAGAATAGCAAATACTGCTAATATCTCCGAGACTCATTCACACTTGCTACCACTACATTCGATATATTTTACATACAACACTCAAACTTTGCTCGACTACTTGATGTTACTGCGACTTAACAGACTTAAGTTGTAGTCGTTTCACTATCTGGTCGCACAAACCTACCTGCCTCTGCTCGGTTGACTTGATAATGATCCATCATAGCAGACATAATAATTCCGCTGCAATTTATACTTATTGGAATAACAAAATTAATGACAAAAGATCCAAGACAAACAAGCCAAGCCATGCGACCATCTTGTTGTACTTTTACAGAATTCGACATAATGTAGTATGTTACTCGATGACTTGTTAGTCTTATTTACATATCAAACTGGACACGTAAACACTTCATGTATGTCATTTGCATAAATTGCATATTTACATAATTTACTTAAGGCGGCGAAATATACGAGACACAAGAACCCTCAACTTGTCGCGCAACATTGTTGCGTTGCAGGTTTTTGATCGATGTTGCGCGTTTTTCACTTCGCGATCCCAACTTGTCACGCAACAAAAAATTGAGATCGCGAGGTGAAAAACGCGCAACATCGATCAAAAACCTGCAACGCAACAATGTTGCGCGACAAGTTGAGGGTTTTTGTGTCTCATATTTCCGCGCCTTCAGTATCGTGAGGGCTAGCCTCATTCGCAGGCAACTCCTTCTTCTGTTGGGATGCCTTTTTTGTTCTGGCCGAGGAAGAAGTGGTTCGTCTTTTTGCCCCTCCTTCTCCTCTTGGGAAAACCTACATAACACTGACTTCATGTGATGTATTCAAAAACTCTATTGGGTTCTATAGAGGGATTTCACGGCAGCCATGTCTGTGCTCAAAACTAGTAATAGACCTTTTTTCCCTAGAGAAATGAAATCTTTTGTCATTTAAAAACTTGCCCATAAACATGGCTGCCATGAAATCCCTCTATTGTCCTTCGTTCTATTGTATTATGTGTTTTGTATTATATTTTTATGAATATATTACATCAACTGCGTGCTACGTAGATTCTCCCTTCTCTTCCTCTCTCTAAATAAACAAACGATGTAACTCGTGCCACAACTAAAGAGCAACGTGCTATGTGGCATTCCTTCCTTTTTCCATCAGTTCCGTCACTTTATAGCTGAAGACAAAAAGACGTTCATGAGGCATTTTGCTGAACTGTGTAGTTCTCAAGGAAATGATAAGAAAAAACATATTTGGTTTGGGTGACTATATTCGGAGAAGATACGGTGTTGTCACATAATGAACAATTGAGGGGTTTTTTTTCTCCCTTCTCTTTTATTATTTGTTTTTAATTTCGTTTTGTTCGTTCATTCGATTTTCGTTTACAAGTTTGTCTGTTTGTTGTTTGTTTGTTTGTTCGTTCGTTTGCCGGTTCGTTCGATTGTTCGTTCCTTCGTTTGTTCATTTGGTCGTTCGTCATCGTTTGCTGGTTTGTTTTTGTTTGTTTGTTTGTTTATTTGTTTGTTTGTTTGTTTGTTTGTTCCTTTCTGATTCAGTTAACAAGCTTTACGTTTACAGGAAAGGTTTAAACCCTAAAAGCAAACATTGACTTCGCGGTGAGATTATCCCACATCAATCCATCATTTCGTGTGATTGAGGTCGCTAGTGCCATAGAAAATGTTACTAAGCCGAGTACAGTTACAAATACAACATAAAACGTCAAACTGTTGTCTCCTTGCATACTATAATCTCTTTGCATAATGCGTCATCGACGTTTTGTAGCTTAGAAGGTTTCTTTATGTTGATTAGAAACATTAATATCGACGAGAATGCCACAAGTCCACCAGTTATCATGAATGGCAGCACATAACTTTGAGTTAAGTCAAACAACAACCCTGCTAGACTTGGTCCAAGGGTTTTGGGAACAGATAAAATACAATAAGCTATGCCAAGAGCGAATGCGAGTTTTTCTTGCCCAACAATATCTCGAGTGATGACCATAAAAACCATCATATAGATGCCCTCGCAGAAACCATACAAAGCCGCATAAACAGCCAACCATATGTACGCGGGAGCAAATGGTACCAGTGTTGTACCAACAGCAACACAAAGCAGAGCTATTTGGAGGATATGAAGTCGATTACAGCAAGCCAAATCGGCTAAACGACCAACGATAACACGTGCAAGCAATGACCCTCCTGAAAGAACACTGATGAGTAACGACGCCTTGAATTTACTCGCACCGATGTCCTCACTAAAACGCACCTATTTGAAGAAACGAAGAGCTTCAGTTTGTTTAGCTAATACGATTAAGAGATCATAATATCTTAGAGAGCGAAACTGGTATTGATGTCTGCGCGCTGTGCTTGGCGCGCTTAAAGGTTATTTCTAGTAACAGGAAGTTGACGCCATCGCGCGTGCAAACAATGTGAACTTTGATTGCCAAATAAGTAACGGTTCCTAGCTGCGCTCGTCTAATGAATCAAATTTAGTTGTTTGATCGCCTTGCGTGCGCAATATGCGGTTTCAACTTCCTAACATTAACAATAACTTTAAGTGCCAAGCACATAGCGCAGATATCAATCCGTGAGTTTCCCTCACTTAGTATCATAGTCTCTTGGTACGACAGAAATGAAACTTAACACAATTGTTTTCGTTTAATTTGTGGGGTTTGTTGTTTATTTGTTGTTTCTGACTTAGTTCAAAACAGACTTTACATGATACCGGAGCGGTTTTCGTATGAGTGAGAAACTTACCGCGCCGTAACGTTACTGTGTCAATGCCGGAACGTATTAACAAAAACATTCGAAATTCCTGCCGCAACCGTGCCGTAACCGTGCCGTGACTGTGCCCAGTTTTCCCACTGATAAGAAAACTGCTCTAACTCATTTCGATATGAAAATGAACCTCATACGTTTACATGTAAGAAAACCTAGACAGGCATTAATGCCATCTCCTCGATCTTTTCTTTCTCATTCCTTTCTCCTTGTCCAAAATGGTTTCTAACAATAAGAATGCGTCTTATAGGTTAGGCCCGTTTCAAACGTCGAACTTTTCAAGAACCGAACGCATTACAAACAATGGATAATTAGGCGGGATTCTTTGATGTCATTAGGTTCGGTTCACGAGCGATTTTTTTGCGTGCACTGGCGACGCGATTTTTTAAAATCGCCAACGCACGAGGAAATCGCACGTGTAGCCACTCTTGCACAGGCGACGCGACAGCTGAAAAAATCGCCAAACAAAGTTGCGAGAAATTAATTGAGTTGAATTTTTCGCAACGTATTCGTGGACTTTCTCGCTCGTGTAGCCACTCTGCAACTTTTTCCTTGCACTCGCGACGCGACTAAAGTTTATTCAGCCAATAAGGTGCAAGAATGAAATTAAGGCTTGGATCTTTTTCAAAATGGCGGACAAAATGAATGATGTCGCTAGTATTTGTCATTCGTTTAGCCACCCCGCGCGTTGGTGATTTTGGAAAAAAATCGCATCACCAGCGCAAGCAAGAAATCGCTCGTGAAGCCGTGGCTTTATGCTCCATGTAAATTTTTCCTTTCACGAATCAGGAATAGATCGATACCGCAAACAAAGGAAAAACTCGCATGACACACGAATTTCGAAAATAGTGGTAAAACAAAAAGGGTCTAAGGTACTGGTCATTAATTGGAGGGGGGAGGGCTGGTGCATTTTATTTTTGACCTGCATAATTTTACGTGGCCCTCCCTTTCCTTATGCAAAAAAAATGTTGGCCCTCCCCAGACGTGATGAATAAAATAGTTGACCCCCCTCCCACCAATTACACTTTTAATGTAAATGATTAAGACTGACCTTGGTTAGCTTTAGTAACTGTTGTTGGATGTGTTTATGAAAACCACACACTCTAAGAAAACAAATGAATACAGTGCATGTATTCATTATGTTGACATTGCTTATTTATTTGCTTGTTGGGGTTTTTGCCTAACTAACTGTTATTAAACTTGTTTATCAATATAATATATAAAAAAACACAAAGTTGGAGCTTGGAGCTTTAATATTTATCTCCAGTGACAGGATTATTTATAAACTCCATGCATAAAAAATTATGGCCCTCCCCTAGAGACTTGCATAGTTTTTTGTAACCCTCCCTTTAAGCCTGCATAAAAACTCATGGCCCTCCCCCTATTTGCACCAGCCCAACCCCCCTCTAATTAATGACCAATCCCTTAGACTTTGCGACAGCGAAGCGAGCGAAATCTACGAGCGAGCGACGTTTATTAGAAAGTCTACTTGAAGTTTGACTAATGAACTCCGTTTTTTTTTTCTTGAAAATCGCAGTAAATTTTAGCAGAAAAATCAAATTTCTATTTTCGAAAGTTGAATATTCAACACGTGACATCAAAAACAGTTTCGTTCTTTTAGGACCTGATTACATCAACTGGGCTAGGCCGGTTAAGCGGGCCGACTTCTTTTGTTTTGTGGCCTCAAGGGAAAAGAAAACAAAAGAAGTCAGCCTGCTTAACCGACCAAGACCGGTTCATATAATCAGACCCTTAGTCATATGGGCTCTTGTTAGCTACTAATTCAGAGAATGAATATAACAACTTTATCATTATGGACGGAATTGTCACTCGGAAAGATGTTAGAATTATAATGTATACGCATCGCAGAGTGTGAAATAAATCTCGGAAAAATTCCGAGCTCTCAGCGTAGTTTGAACCCACGATCGACCTTCGGATTTCCAGTCCGACGCTCAACCACTGAGCTAGCTATTTGAAAGCTCTAGTAACATTGTAGCCTACCTACAGGCCCTCCAGTTAGAGGGAGGCGGAAAGGGGAAGGGGTGGGGAACTGGGGAGGAAGGAGAGCTCTCCTTTCCTCTCCCTCCTCTCCCTCCCCTTTTCCCCTCCCTCCCCTGGAGAGCCTGGAGGCAGGCTACTAGCTAGTAGCGAGCAGGTCGAAGTTCGTTATTTTATGCTGAGCGCGCGCGGGACGAACGTTGTCCTTTAACTCGAGCGAAATGATTCATGATGGTAAGAGTATTCTATTTCACAAAACTCGCATTCATGCTCAGCTGAATTAAGATATGGGGAAGAAATATTAGTCGGCGGCCTAAGACAAGCTGGAACAGCTTGGCTTAGGGGAGCGGTCCAGACGACCCACGCGAATTTCAGGGGTGGGTGGGTGGGCCATTCCAATGTTCGCTGCTCCGCTGGAACTGAGCAAGAACCGCGTGATTCATTTGGGTTTGGCATTTTATAGCCATATCCCCACACTGGAGGCACGTGCGCGCCTATTTCCATCTAGCCATTATGGGAATAATATTGCATCTTATTTCATCTTTGTATCTCATTTCGAGTGTTGTGAATAGCTCAGTGCGGTTCAGCGTCGGACCGGAAATCCGAAGGTCGTTGGTTCAAACCATGCTGAGGGCTCGGGATTTTTCCGAGTTTTATTTCACACTCGACGAAGCGTACATTATAAATTCCAACTTTATCTTTGCAAATATTGCGATTTCTTTTTATATTTTCTTTCTACAGTGCTTCTATAGCATTACTGTTAATAAAATAATTGCAAGTGCTTTACTTTAGAGCGATTTCTTTCTTACCACATGCCAGTTCTGTCAGTTCTTTCGATATTAGAAAAATACGACGATAAGCAATGTTTTGGAGAGAGACCGACTGTAAATTATAAATGAAAATTTTAAAATTGATTAAGCCGCGTATTTCTTGAAGTTTTGCCGGACCTTGCCATTTTTCCTTAAAGTTGCATTGTTGAAAAGCTGGCGTACTCGCTTCTTCCTTGCCGATCTGTCGAGCCGGTAAAGATTTGCCTCAACAAGGAGACTTAACAAGTATTACCTTGCCAAGTATATTATTTCGGGGACAAAGAAATTATTCCAGGAAAGTTGTTTATCGTCTACGCAAGCAGGTTTTTCTTGACAAGGATTACAGGTGTCAAGAAAAACTTGTTGACTCGTCTACACGAATAAAAAACTTTTCAAAGAAACTTTTCAAGAAAAACTTGCCGTGTAATTCATTAGCTTTGTTTTGCAATTAGTTGTTAAGTAGGCTACTTCGTGTCGCTGTGACTTGAGTTTTAGCTCATCATCTGGTCGCATAAACCTACCTGTCTCAGCTCGGTTGACTTGATAATGATCCATCATAGCAGACATAATAATTCCACTGCAATTCGTACATATTGAAACAGTAAAATTAATTACAAATGATCCAAGACAAATATACCAAGCTTTTCGGCCATCTTGCTCCCTCTCCGAAGACATGATAAAACACTGCTGCAAAGTTCTACATCGCTGAGTTTGCACAAAGATTGATTCTTCGAAACAAAGAAACTATAAGACTGACATGAACATTGGGTAGTTTGTTGACTAGATGATTTTAAAGAAGTGCGTTTATGTATACGCTTCAAACAGCAGACAAATGTTTGGTATTCATAGATAAAACGTATGAAAATGCATATATTACTGACATTGTGTCTCAGCTTCTAGGTTCAACGCCTTTCAGAGGGTCAATGTTTGTGCAATAGGTAGCAAATAGGTATATATTAATACATGACACCCGTAACAGGTACCTTTCAGATTTCAAAAAACGTTGACAAGGCGAATTGGTGATTGCACGGCCGAAAGGAAATTTGGGGTAACAAGAATTGCTTCATTTTCATTAATTAAATACACAAGTAATGCTGGTACCATGCAGTAAAGACCTTACTGGACAAAGTGGTCGGTAGGTGATTCATATCTCCGCGCCGGATAGCATTCTAATAGCGTGACCACAGTTCCTTCCGGTCGTGCAATCGCCGATCGTCATTCGCCGTTCGCGCCGTCAACCTGTTTGAAATAGCTATATACGTTGGTTGTTTTTCATATTGATATGTTACCGACGTATCTGATTCAGTTGGTCAACACGGATGAACTGTTTCAGACATAAACAACCAAGAAGCTGCGACGGTGGTCTTCGGCCTTCAGAAATCAATAACAAAGAAGAAGCTAGCGTCCTGCGGGGCATTATATGCCACCTACGCTCAGTTCATTAGTGGATTTTTGGTCGTTTCAATCTTCCGTTTATTAAAGCAAAATCAAATTCAAATAACAGGCTCTCGTATCACAGGGGAATCCCATCGGTACGCGCGAATTCCGATGGATTCACTCAAGATTTCTTTGAGGACCCTTCTGTAAACCATATTTATGATGTTGGCATCCTCAATAAAGATTATTATTTTAAGTATATGTTTGTGCGTAGGGATCATTTGATATTTTTAAATAGACGTCTCATCTACGCTGTTTTTCAGATATTTAATCCGAGCTTTCGGGTTCCAGACCCATCATCAGGGATAGATGTTACATCATCAGGGATAGATGTTACATCATCAGAGATAGATGTTACGATAGATAAAAATATCAAGATTATTATTATTAAGATGGCGGCAAGCGAGGTGGCGATGTCGGGATCACATGCAACCCAAATCAAGATTAGATATATATTTTTATTTTGGATAGGGGTGTGCCGCCAGAGTTCTAGAAACCTGACCCTGTTTAAGACACTCAAAAGTGAAAAAATCATACCCTGTTCAAGACAAATGAGAAGAACTGAGTCGACCCTGGCCTAGACAAAAACGGGCTGAGGAAGCGATTTTTCGTTTATTTTGAATATCGTACCCTATCTTGAGTGACGCTTGCCGTTTGCCGATCAGTTCCGTCACTTTAGATGAAGGCAAAAAGTCGTTCATGAGGCATTTTGCTGAAATGTGTAGTTCTCAAGAAAATGATAAGAAATACATGTTTTGGGTGACTAAACTCAGAGTTGGGAACTACGAAAGATACGGCGTTGTCACACATAATGAACAATCGAGGTTATTTTTTTTCTCCCTTCTCTTTTATTGTTTGTTTTTAATTTTGTTTTGTTCGTTCATTTGATTTTCGTTTACAAGTCAGTGTGTTGTTTATTTGTTTGTTCGTTCGTTTGCCGGTTCGTTCGTTCGTTCATTTGGTCGTTCGTGGCGTTTACTGGTTTGTTTTTGTTTGTTTGTTTGTTTGTTCCTTCCTGATTCAGTTAATAAGCTTTACGTTTACCGGAAAGTATTAAACCCTAAAACCAAACATTGACTTCGCGGTGAGATTATTCCATACATCAATCCATCATTTCGTGTGATTGAGGTCGCTGGTGCCATAGAAAATGTTACTAAGCCGAGTACAGTTACAAATACAACATAAAACGTCAAACTGTTGTCTCCTTGCATATTATAGTCTCTTTGCATAATGCGTCATCGACGTTTTGTAGCTTAGGTTTCTTTATGTTGATTAGAAACATTAATATCGACGAGAATGCCACAAGTCCACCAGTTATCATGAATGGCAACACATAACTTTGAGTTAAATCAAACAACAACCCTGCTAGACTTGGTCCAAGGGTTTTGGGAACAGATAAAATACAATAAGCTATGCCAAGAGCGAATGCGAGTTTTTCTTGCCCGATAATGTCTCGAGTGATGACCATGAAAACCATCACATAGATGCCCTCGCAGAAACCATACAAAGCCGCATAAACAGCCAACCATATGTACGCGGGAGCAAATGGTACCAGTGTTGTACCAACAGCAACACAAAGCAGAGCTATTTGGAGGATATGAAGTCGATTACAGCAAGGCAAATCGGCTAAACGACCAACGAAAACACGTCCAAGAAATGACCCTCCTGAAAGAATACTGATGAGTAACGACGCCATGAATTTACTCGCACCGATGTCCTCACTAAAACGCACCTACATAAAGAAACGAAGAACTTCAATTTGTTTAGCTAATACGATTAAGAGACTATAATATCTGAGAGAGTGAAACTGGTATTGATGTCTGCTCGATGTGCTTGGCGCGCTTAAAGTTTTTTTTAGTAACGGGACTAGTCGACGCCATCACGTGTGAAAACACTGTGGAATTTGATTGCCAATGAAGAAACGGTTCCTAGCTGCGCTCGCCTAATGAATCAAATTTAGTTGTTTGATCGCTTTGCGTGCGCGATATGGTTTCAACTTCCTGTCTAACATTAACAATAACTTAATTAAGCGCCAAGCATATCGCGCAGACATCAATCCACAGGCAGCCCAGCCACTTCTCCTGACGATGTTCATTTTAATAATTTATTTACTATTATATTGATACGCTAAAAAGACAAAAAATGCGCGCTTGTTTTAATTTGCTTGGCGCGCGCGCTTTTTTTAATTTGCTTGGCGCACGCGCTTGTTTTAATTTGCTTGGCGCGCGCGCTTGTTTTATTTGCTTGGCGCGCGCTCTTGTTATGCATGGGTTTCCTGTGGTAGTATCGTCCCGATATCCCCAATTGTGAATGGGTTTCCTGTGGCGATCCCGCGGGACAAAACTAGTTTGTGAGAAGGCGTGAAACACGAGTCACGTGACAAAATACTTTTCGCTTGTATTTCACCAGCTAAGAAAGAAAATATCGATTTTTCTTCGAATATGTAAACAAAGTATTTATGTCCAAACAACTTAAAAGTTTGAGTGTCCAAAGTTTGTTATTTGACGAGAATTTCACCTGGGAAACTTTGACTCGCGATGGACGGATGTGTGCCCCAGGTTGATTGGACACATTTCCGTGATGCACCCGGGGTTTTTCACTCGTTGAGTTGTCGAGGGATGTCGTGAACAATCGATAGCTATCGTGAGTGCACGAGAGTTTTCCGAAATCTAAAAAAGTTTTCGCCTACCAACATCTTGGATACCAGGAATGAAAAACGTTCACAAGTTTACTTGAAACGGTGCTGGTTTTAGACTACAAAATTAATTCTTGGAAGAAGTTTTTGAAAATTTCAAAAGCTTTTATGTTCATACAAGACTTCGAAACAATTCTTCGCTGTAAATGAGCGGACTTTCAAGGTATTTGAGATGTAACAATGCTACCAGTTTTGGACTACAAAAAATACTTTTTTGGAGTGTTTTAGGACGCTTCATAAGTTTTTGTTCATACAAGATTTCGATACAATTATTTATATATGAAATGAGCTGATTTTTAAAGTTATTAAGCTAATTTTAGGCATAAAATTTTGATTTTTTGCTGTGCATTTTGGCACTCGGTCGCGGTGGTCACATAGAGAACGAAAAACTTATTCCAGCTGAGAATTTGCAAAAATATATACAAGAAGATTGTAAACAGTTCAGTTATATACAGAAATAAAGTGAATTTTGAAACCTGTTATGTCTTTTTTATTGTTTTCTTGGGCTTGAATTTGTCGTTTGTTTTCATGCTTACGCTACGCGTTCAACTGATCCGGAAATCATAAAATGTCACAAAGAAAAATTTTGCTCCTATATTATAAACAAGTAATCGAATGGGGCCGAGTAAAATTGAGGATTAATTCACGAATGTATTCAATTTTTTCAATATACAACGCAACTAAGGAAACTTGACAGATTTTTGAGCTTTTGAGGTTACGTACGTCAAAAAAGCACTCACACATGTACTTCCCTTCGGAGACTGTTCGACTTACTTTACGATACTTCAACGAGTGAAAAACCCCAAGCGCTTCACGGAAATGTGTCCAATCAACCTGGGGCACACATCCGTCCATCACGTGACTCGTGTTTCACACCTTTTCACAAACTAGTTTTGTCCCGCGGGATCGCCACAGGAAACCCATTCACAACAAGCGCGCGATATTACCACAGGAAACCCATGCATAACAAGCGCGCACGCCAAGCAAATTAAAACAAGCGCGAGAATTTTTCGTCTTTTTAGCGTATCAATAAAATAGAAAATAGTAAATAAATTATTAAAATAAAAATCGTCAGGAGAAGTGGCTGGGCTGGCTGTGATCAATCCACGAGTTTCCCTCACTTAGAATCATGGTCTCTTGGTACCCGACAGAAATGAAACTTAACACAATTGTTTTCGTTTAATTTCTGGGTTTGTTGTTTATTTGTTGTTTCTGACTTATTTCAAAATAGACTTAACATGATACCGGAGCGGTTTTCGTATGAGTGGGAAACTTACCGCGCCGTAACGTGACTGTGTCAGTGCCGGAACGTTAACAAAAACATTCGAAATTCCTGCCGTAACCGTGCCGTGACTGTGCCCAGTTTTCATACTGATAAGAAACTGCTCTAATTCATTTCGATATGAAAAAGAACCTCCTACCACATACGTTTACATGTACGAAAACCTAGACAGGCATTAATGCCCTCCCCTCGATCTTTTCTTTCTTGTTCCTTTCTCCTCCAAAAGGTTTCACTCAGAAATGATTGTTGTGCTCGCATTGCATGGTACCGGTATAGAATGTAGTTTCGGAATGAGAACTTCGTATAAGTACAAGAACCGGGATGAACTCATTTCGGTATGGCTTGTACTGTTAGGAACTTTCATGTTGGTGTATCATGGAAATACAAATGGAAAATATCGAAGACGTGCATGAGTACGAGGATGAACTCGTACCGGTACGAAACTCATTCCGGTATCATGTAATTGCCCCCTTCCTTAGAAAACTCTTTATCAGTGTAATCCTGATAAAAGTGCTAACAGTTATCTTACCAGATGTATGAATGGAATCATGTAATTCATCTGGAGGAGGAACACTGCCACCAACCATATCACAAAGTTTCCATTCCTACATACACCAATATCCATCCATTTGTGTGTGTGTTGAGTGGTGTTGGTCTCAGTTGGACTTGTGTTTAATGGACGGTACAGAAACACTGGTATACACAATATTAGATGAAAACCAGCAAGGACTCGAAAGCCATTGCTTATTCCAAGTCTACTGAACAACTGTTGAATCACTGGAGACAGGACAATGGCACCAATAGAAGACCCCGATGTAGCGATGCCATTCGCTGTGGATATCTTTTTGTTAAAGCTTTTGGAAATCATAATGAAACTTGGCAAATAGAATAGACTGATTCCCAGGCCTCCACAGACACCATAGGAAAAGTACAAGAGTTTGAAGTTCTTTGCAAAAGAGGAAACTATCAAAGCAGTCATGGATATAATTGCTCCAAGAGCAACTGTTTTACGAGCTCCAAATCGGTTACAAGAAAATGTGGAGAGTGGCGCAAACAGGTAGAAGCAAGATAATGGAAGAGAACCGACCCAGGCTAGTAAAGAAGTGACAAATTAATTAATATATATTATAACGCCTTAATGTATATTATAACGCCTGACCCACGCGAATTTCAGGGGTGGGTGGGTCGGCCGTTCCACTGTTCGCTATTCCGCTGGAACTGAGCAAGAACCGAGTGATTCATTCGGGGTTGGCATTTTATAGCCATATCCCCACTAGAGGCACGTGCCTACTTCCATCTAGCCATTATGGGAATAATGTTGCATCTTATTTCATCTTTGTATCTCATTTCGAGTGTTGTGAATAGCTCAGTGCAGTTCAGCGTCGGACCGGAAATCCGAAGGTCGAGAATGGGTGCTGAGGGCTCGGGATTTTCCGAGTTTTATTTCACACTCGATGAAGCGTACATTGCAAATTCCAACTTTATCTTCGCAAATATTGCGATTTCTTTTTATATTTTCTTTCTACAGTGCTTCTATAGCATTAATGTTAATAAAATAATTGCAAGTGCTTTACTTTAGAGCGATTTCTTTCTTACCACATGCCAGTTCTGTCAGTTCTTTCGATATTAGAAAAATACGACGATAAGCAATGTTTTAGAGAGAGACCGACTGTAAATTATAAATGAAAATTTTAAAATTGATTAAGCCGCGTATTTCTTGAAGTTTTGCCGGACCTTGCCATTTTTCCTGAAAGTTGCATTGTTGAAAGGAGTACTTGGATGAAAATAGGTCAAAATTGGAAATTGGTTAATTCCTAAGTTGACGTCAATTAACGACCAATATAGATAATATAAAACCTACTATCCCAAAAATTCTGCATTTTAATCATATTATCACCAAGAAATTTTGGTTTAAGATCGAAAAGAACAATAGTGTTGTACTTATGACGTCATAGATACACAATGTAGATGCTAAAATACGTGATAACTTTTTATCTGTACCTTTGGAATTTGATGAAAATATATTGCTTGGTGACTATTGGTCACATATAGATACATTGAACCAAGCTTCAAGTCATTTAAAATTTTTATCGATTTTCATCCAAGTACCCCTTTGAAAAGCTGGCCTACCCCCTTCCGATCGGTAAAGATTTGCCTCAACAAGGAGACTTGACAAGTATTACCTTGCCAAGTATATATAGTCGTTTCACTATCTGGTCGCACAAACTTACCTGTCTCTGCTCGGTTGACTTGATAATGATCCATCATAGCAGACATAATAATTCCACTGCAATTCGTACTTATTGGAACAGCAAAATTTATTACAAATGATCCAAGACAAATATACCAAGCTTTTCGGCCATCTTGCTCTCTCTCCGAAGACATGATAAAACACTGCTGCAAAGTTCTGCATCAGTTTGCATAAAGATAGATTCTTCAAAACAAAGAAGGTAAGACCGACATGAACATTGGGTAGTTTGTTGACTAGATGATTTTAAAGAAGCGCGTTTATGTATACGTTTCAAACAGCAGCAAGACAAATGTTTGGTATTCACAGATAAAACGTATGAAAATGCATATATTATCGACATTGTGTCTCAGCTTCTAGGTTCATTGACCTTCAAAGGGTCAATGTTTGTGCAAATAGGTATATTAGTACAGGACACCTGTAACAGGTACTTTTCAGATTTCAAAAAAGGTTGACAAGGCGAAAGGCGAATGGCGATTGGTGATTGCACGAACGAAAGGAAATTTGGGGTAACAAAAATTGCCTCATTTTCATTTATCAAATACCCAAGTAATGCTGGTACCATGCAGTAAAGACCTTACTGGACAAAGTGGTCCTTCGGAAATCTCCGAAGTAGAGCCGAAGTGTCAACTCGAAAGATATGCGAACCCCGTGCGCCCGTCCAAGGGTGTTTAGTGTAATATATATTTTGAAGTGTATTTTAGGGATTCATGAAAATCAAGTCAACATGGAACAGTCGAAAAATAGACATTATCAGTGTTAGAGTGTTTTCAATTAACTTGTGAAATAGATAGTAGACTAATAGATACCACAGAGCTTCTGTTTTATTTTGTGTGCATCTAATTATTACACACTAGTACTGATAGATTTTGTTTGAAGTCAAATCACAGGTAGCCCAAGCTTATATAATTTATAAGAGAATGTATGGAGAAAATGAGTTTTTACTAAATAAAAATATCAAAAATGACAAATCAGTCATGAAACTGAGTCTGAATGTTTAAATAAACTTCCTCTTTCGCCCTATGTTATTGGTTTTCCGATTTAGCCGTTTTTTAATTTTTTCCCCCTTTAGTAATATAATAACTAAAGTTTTAGTCACGCTTATATACCAATGGGCATACAAAGAAACATTGTGGTTAAATAATGAGGCATTGTGGTAAAAAGGTAAAGTGCATTATGGGTTGAAATCGAGAATTTTGGCCCTTTCACGGATTAGGGTTGCTGCCTTGCTCGCTCGCTTTAGGCTCGCTCGCAGCGGCAGCAAATATAGGCTCTGTGGTTATAAAATATATCTCTCCATACCAAATTGTTCACTTTAGTTCATAAAGATATCTGTAAGGAAAACGTTTGACCAATTTTCGATAAACATGGTGTTGACGAAGCCGTTCCGAATGTAATAATATGACCATCAAAAATTATCGATCCTGATTGGTCGGCTGCTTGATGATTTTTTAGAAGTCACTGAAATCACACATGTGCAAAAAAGTGAAATCGCCCTTGCTGATTGGCTGAAAAACAATGAGCTGTCAGTTTTAACCAATCAAAGTGTGTTGGAAGTGATTTTGAAAGTACGCATGCAACATGTCCTCGCGCAACTTACAACAATTTTCTGCGCGCGCTAATCATCTGGCATCTGTTTTGAGAATTTTTCTTTGGTCAAAATATTTTTGATGGCCATATTATTACAAGAAAATCGATCGGGTTTCTCGTGCAGTTTGAAAAATTATCCTAGTGCAGTTTAAAATCAACTGATTTTCAAATTGCACTCGCCTCCGGCTCGTGCAATTTTGAACATCTTTGATTTTAAACTGCACTCGTGATAATTTTTTCAAACTGCACTCGAACCCGTTCGATTACCTATACAAATAGGAAACCCTAGGTTTAGAAACAGAAAACAATAGATGCTCGAGCTCCGCCACGATATGGCGCCGTTCGCCGAAGATTGTTTAATATTCGATGCTAAAAGCCATGTTGTAGTTTTCGTTAACGATTAGTTATAGTTGTTTGGGGTCCAAAATATGACCCGCTGGTATTTTTGACGATTTCTACTTTAAAGGAGTATCGAGTTAGGATTCGAGTTGAATTTCGAGTTAGTGATTCGAGCCCGGATTCGAGTTGGATTTCGAGTTAGGATTCGAGCTGAATTTCGAGTTGCATTTTTGAGTTAGATTAGCGACTACATATGGATTTTGGATTTACCATTTTTGATATAAAACGTAAAGAATTACCTCACCTTTTGTTTACACGGTGCCAGCCTCAGTAGCTCAGTAGCATAATTATATGCCGAAAAACTTTCGACCTATCTTGATGAGACTGTCAAATCAATGACAGGCTTCTGTAAAAGAAAAGAAGAATGGCCAATCAATTACAAGAGAACAAGCCAAAGGTCGTGCAACGTCAACTTGATTCTTTCCAGTGAAAATTGAAAAATGGATGACAATATCATCCAAAAACACAAGTCCAAAATCGGAAATCCGAAAACACAAGTCCAAAATCGGAAATCCAACTCGGAATGTTTACATGACACTAGGATCATCCTAGCAGGCGAATTATCCTACCTGCTACACATTTACTGCATTATGTTTATCACGCGTGACCCAGAAGCTCCAAGGGAACGCTAAGTGAACGAACTAAAAGGGCGCTAAAGTATCATATATCTCGTGGTCATAATGCGATTTGATTGGTAGTTTCTATTTACACAGTAAAGAAGGTCAATCAATGGTCTATTTCTGTCATGAATAGTTAGTGAATAAACCCCTTCTGGCGGCTGGTATATCGAAGGATAATGTCCGAGGATTAGTAGTAACAAGCTTTATTGGCATGACCTTACATACAGGTATTGCTAAAGCATTTACAGTCATAACAGCAACATATGGATAAAAAGATTAATTTACAATCATTGATTTCTATAATTGATACAATAGCAATTATATATCAGTTACTATAATCATAAAATTTATCAAATTTAACAAATCAATTTCTCATGTATATATGTGAAAGAAAAGTGTTTATATGTCAATATATAAAGATTATATATAAAGTATATGGCTAATGTAAGTTCGAACTATTGCTCATTTTCTGAAAGTTTGTCCTCACGAAGCTTTAAACATTTTTCAACGAGACCCTGATTCCAGGGTTGACTCGTGCCCTGATCATGAAAATGAGTTGTCAAGGCTCTTTCAATCAATGATATGAAATAAATAAACATTGATCATGGTGAAAAAAGGTTTTAGCAGCAACCGCTGCTAGAACAGCTCTCTTACGAATGGAAGAGGTAGCGACCATTTTAACTCTGATGGTCTCTTCGTTATCGACTTTAAATCGAACAGTCACTGCTAGGACAGTTCCCTCACGAATGGAAGGGGTAGCGACTATATTATTAATAGTCTCCTCATTTTTTGCTGCTAGGACAGCTCCCTCACGAGTGGAAGGGTTGATGATCTCAGTGTTTAAGATCTCCTCGTCATTAAAATACAACTTAGCATCAATCTGAACATTCTGACGAGTGAAGAATATCAGTTTTCGCTTGTCATGGTACACAGTTTGGCCCAAAAAGTCCATATTTTCGTCGGTATTTTTCAGCTTTGGCTTGTTATCCATGTGGTTTAGCGACAGGAAACCCACAGCCAGGATTAGAAAAGATAACTTCTGACCCATTAATTGCAGGCTCGGCCATGTGGTTAGTGAAAGGCATGATGGGAAGGTCGACGGGAAGTAGTGAATAATAATACAAAACTCGCTGCATTTTTTACCTCGTGCGGCCAGAGGCCTGGCACGAGTAATAATAATAATTTGTACTATGACTGCGTGAATAGGCCATATGCACTAACAGGTCACGTGACCCTATCTCCCCTAAATCAAGCAGCACCGTCAAAAAGAACGCCAGAAATAGAAAGAGCACCTCGATATTAGTAAAAGTGCAAATTTTCAGCTCCTAAGATGTAATACAGGAGAAATGACAGAAAATTTTAAATTGGATTTTTTCTTAAGATTCGTTCGGAAAAGTGCGTTGGATGGCACGAGCTTGCCATCCAACGCGCTTTTCCGAACGAATCTTAAGAAAATATCCAATCTTAAATTTACTGTCATTTTTTCTCTTATTCACCTTATAAACTGAAGCTTTGCACTTTTACTAATATCGAGGTGCTCTTTCACTTTTTGGAGTTCATTTTGATGTGCTGCTTGATTTAGGGGAGATAGGGTCACGTGACCTGTTAGTGCATATGGCCTATTACTGCAACTTTCAAAATCATGCGAACTCGGACATGTAAACACTCAAGTGGTTTTTGCCAAATTAGCTTCCGTCAATCAAAATTAAAAATCAAAAATACAAAAGCTAACTCGAACTATCAAAATCATATTTAGCTGTTATAAATCGTCTAAAGATCGTTTTCAGTCATTTGGTAGGTTTTTAGGGATATTTATGAGTAGTTTTCTGGTGGTTTGTTTGAAGTGGGCGGAAGCGAAAAACCAAATTCCAACGGACTGTTTGAAGGTCAGAGTTCGCAGTATTATGAAAATTGCAGTAAACAATTTATATGTAAATTCTGAATATTCATAAATATCGAGATTTCTACAATTAATTTTTTCAAAAAATTCTTTTCGTAAATTATCATACAAAGAACAATGATACAACACATGCATTTCAGATTCAATGGCATTATTATTGCAACATTTACATTGTAATGCCTGGTAAGCTCTGCCGTTGTCATGACTACAGTGAAGCTACTCACTGCATGCAGAAAGTAGAGGCGAACACAACATTTTTTGGGAGCAAAATGCATCAAAAAATCATCAAAATTCCCTCTGATAAGCTGGAAAATCATATGATTATACTAACAGAGCTTTAGACGCAATTCGATAGTCGTTGAAAGTAAAAATTGTAGTTTTTAAAAGCCGAAAAAGGTGTACTTACTATATGGGACAATATCAGATATATGAAGGACCTACCAAAAAAGTCGAGAAAAAAAGTCGGGAAAAAGTTAAGGACGAGAAAAAAGTCGGGAAAAAGTCGGAAAAAAAGCGGAAAAAAGTTAAGGACGAGAAAAAAGTCGGGGAAAAAGTCGGGAAAAAAGTCGGGAAAAAATTAAAGTCGGGAAAAAAGTCGGGAAAAAAAAGTTGGAAAAAGGAAAATCAAGCGCGAGATTTACATGGCACTAATCGGGCTCCGTAGAATTCTCTGTCCCTGCCGAACGGCCCAGTGAAGTTTGCCGCTTTGGCGGAAATCCATCGATGTTGAAGCAGTTGAAGCTAAAGTTTACAAGTCGTTTTTCAGTGCCGTCTCATTCGCCGATAAATGCTCGTGTTCTATATGTTGACTGCAAGCTGACTAGGTGAGAATTTTGAATAAACAATGTATAGGTACAATCCCTTGTTTTGCATAAATTGCTAAACTTCTATTTAACTTAACCCAAAAAAAACTTTGGCGACACGCCGAAAACATATCTGTCTGCATGTTAACAGGAGAAAAGTATTGTTTTGCCATTAAAATTTTTCCTTAAATGTCATTTGTGTTTTGGGGCAATTTATATTGTTTTTGTGCTCTCATTTCTATTTTTCGCTGCCAGTGAGCGGACGGATATCACCTCGGACGGGGCGCGGGGGATATCGCAGGATAACAGTCCGCTGAAAATGTACCACGTGACACGTAAAAATTTATCGGTGGGATATATAAAAACTAAGTATCTATCTTAGTAACTGAAAGGTAAACAATGATGGATGGACTATCTACAACACTCAACATGACAGTTTACTAGGGTGATCCTAGCTAGTGGCCCGAAGTGAAGACACAAATTTCCATGTAAACAGAATGCAGTAAATGTATAGCAAGTAGGATGATTCGCCTGCTAGGAGAATCCTAGTGCTAGGGCTTTTAAAAAAGCTTTAGGGCTGGTTTTCACGGACGATGGAAACAGAGAGCGGAAGGATCATACGCAGACTCAGCCTTTATGCACTGTTCATTTTCCTTTTTTAAACCTAGATGATAAATGTAACACTGAGTGTGCGTATGTTGGTTTCGCTTCTGCTTCCGTCGCTCGTGAAAACTAGCCCTTAATCTATAACAGAATTCAAAGATGCTATCGAAAAGGATTCTGGAAGTGTAAGGCCTAGTTCAAACGTCGCATCTCACATGTGCTGAATTCATTGCAAAAGAGATGATATAATGAGAAGAAACAAAAGATTTGACTAATTTGCACTGAGTTTGGCACATGTGAGATGCGACGTTTGAACTAGGCCTAAGTATGAAATCTCATAAGGGCAAAGGATTCATTAGTTGTGAAAAATCAGGACGATTGAATGAAAACAGAACTGAGGGAACCGGTAGAGAGGAGGATAGAAGAGGAGAGGAATATGCTTACAGCAACTCCTAGTTTTCGCCCCGATTCGAACCTCAAATCATAAATCGGCCTGAGAGCGGTTGAATTGAATTGTTTATTGTCAACTTTAAGATATAAAGCGCAATTTTAGGGGTTTGTGAACAATTTTATTCAATGTGACACATATGGGCATTTTTTTTACGTACTTGTGATAATTTAAACGCGCTTATCTTCAGTGGTTTAAGGAAAAGAAATGAACGAACTCGTGCAGGATTAAAGTCATAAATATATCCCTATTTGTGTGTAATATAATATTCAACAAACAGATTCCATTTTTCGTGCGTCCGTATTCCAATTGATGCACAGATGACGTCAAAATGTGGCGAGAACAAAAAAGTACGTCACACGACGAATTGTGGAATTTTCTGTGCATTTATTGGAGTACAGACCCACGGAAAAATGGAAGATATTTGTGTTATATAATAGTTTTATATAATATTCGTCAAAACATTTTAACAAATCAGAAAGCGCGTAAGATTCAATGACGTTATCTATGGGTGTGTACTGTAATCTCACATGGATCACAACCAATCAGGACGCGCGTAATATAACAATTATTTTATAAATAAACTAAAACAAACTGCTAATAAAGAGAACAATTAAACTGGATGTGTCTAATCACTAAGTTATTGATTCCTAAAGTCTGAAAAGAAAGCACATTTGAGGGTTCAGGTGATTTTTTTCAAAAGAATCAAATTATACTTTGAATGTTCAGTTTTTGAAACGAAGGAGAATTGTTGATTGATGAAAAGTTATTAATGAAAAAATTCATTTAAAAATGAGGTCAGCGCCTCGAAACGGTTACCAACTGATACCATTAATGAGATTGAATTAGAACAAAATTTTAACCATTATCTCTTTGCATTCAACCTCAACTGTTAGTCGAGTTGGTTTTTGGGATTTCTCAAGTTGCGTATGCTGTCATGGTACGGTTCCTAAGGCAACCAAGATTACAGTCAATTAGATTGCAGCAAGAGACCATAATACTAAGAGAGCGAAGCTCAGTATTGATGTCTGTGCCATGTTCGTGGCGGCTAAGGCTATTTTTAGTAACTTCGCCATCGCGCGCGCAAGGCTCTTAGACAATAGAATTCAAACGGTCCCGTCCCGTCCGCGCGCACGTCAAAAATCAAATTCTATTAATTGCTGAGTGGTGGAGGGACTTGCGCGCGCGATGGCGAAGTTACTAAAAATAGCCTTAGCCGCCACGAACATGGCACAGACATCAATACTGAGCTTCGTTCTCTTAGTATTATGGTCTCTTGATTGCAGTTGTTTTTGATACTTATGCAAAGGCTGCTTTACCAATCAATCAATAAACTGTTCAGCTTCTCCCAACGGGCCCTCGTGCACCATCAGCACTCAGCTTGGGTGCGGTAATTTTCGATACCACAGTTACCAAGATACTCTCAAATCGAAGAACAAAGTTTATACCCTTGTCTCTTTGCATACGATTTCGACCGTTTGTTTTTGAGATTTCTCAAGTCTAATTAGAAACATCAATATCGAAGAGAAGACCGTCATTCCACCCATTATCATAAAAGGGAGAACATAATTTTGAGTTAAGTCAAACAACAATCCTGCTAGAATTGGTCCAACGGTTTTTGGGACAGAAAAAATACAATAAGCTATGCCAATGGCAAATGCGAATTTCTCTGGCCCAACAATATCTCGAGTGATGACCACAAAAACCATCATGTAGATCCCCTCGCAGAAACCAAACAAAGCCGCATAAGCTCCAACCCACATATAAGATGGTGAAAAGGCCACCAGGGTCGTAGAAACACCGATGCAAAGCAGAGCCATTTGGAGGATATTAAGGCGATTGCAGCAGGCAAAATCCGCTAAGCGACCACAGAGAATACGCCCAAGGAACGAACCTCCAGCAAGCATGCTAATGAGTAACGAAGCCATAACTTTACTTGCACCGATGTCTTCACCAAGGCGAACCTACGTTAGAAAAAGGAAAATATTATTTGTATTTTAATCGGAAACAAACTTTTATAAACCTATCACGCGCCTGTATCGCGCATTATCACCGAAAATGATTGACAACGATCAAGGTCGTGATGTTGGAAAAGGGGGTAGCTGGGAAGGGTTAGAACAGCGTTGCACCAGGTTGAAAAAATATTACTAATAATAACATTTTTATCAGTGTCCAATGTCCTCTAGCGCTTACGTACCAATTGGGCGGGTTACCCCCCCACACACACTACCAATACATCCTAACGTTCTATATATACAACTCCCAAGTTGACTAAGCTTTATGCACGTAGCCTCTTCTAGCTTGCTACTTTTGTATGTGGCAAATGAGTGTATCTCGGAAGTCGGCTATTATACACTGAAATTTGTCCATGGACTAATGTACTCATCGTACAAAACAATTTTGTAAAACCTGTAACTTACTTTTTAAGAATCTACGAATCTAGAACTAATATAAAATGTATAAAAAGTATAGAAAAGCGTGACGTAACACCAGTTTCAAATCTTGGATAGGGGTTCCTAAGGTTTCCATGGAAATGGTTTCCATAAGGCTAACTCAGTGTTTCTATGCAAGATATATTGCAGGAAAGAGTATTGGTTAAAACTACTCACCAAATGAATATAAGGGACCATTTGATTCAGCTGAAAGAAGAACACTGCCACCAACCATATCACAAAGTTTCCATTCCTACATACACCAATATCCATCCATTTGTGTACGTTTTGAGTGGTGTTGGTCTCAGTTGGACTTGTGTTTAATGGACGGTACAGAAACACTGGTATACACAATATTAGATGAAAACTTACAAGGATTCGAAGTCCATTGCTTATTCCAAGTCTACTGAACAACTGTTGAATCACTGGAGACAGCACAAAGGTACCAATAGATGCCCCCGATGTAGCGATGCCATTGGCTGTGGATAGCTTTTTGTTGAAATATTTGGAGATCATCACAAAATTTGGATAGTAACATAGACTAGTTCCAAGGCCTCCACAGACACCATAGGAAAAATATAAGATCTTGATGTTAGGTGCAAATGAGGAAACTATCAAAGCAGTCATGGATATGATTGCTCCAAGAGCAACTGTTTTACGAGCTCCATATCGGTTACAGCAAAATGTGGAGAGCGGAGCAAACAGGTAGACGCAAGATGGTGCTAAAGAGCTGACCCATGCTGTAAATACATAAAAAAATTAGTACACGATGCGTATTTTCTGTTTTTTTTTTCCTCGATCTGGTTTGAATTTTTCAGAAAGTCAGTCCTAAGGTGAGGTTAAGGGATTTATGGTGGATAAGTTTTTTCTTGGGTTAGTTAGGCAGCTAGCATTCACAAAAAAATGTTAAAGGGGCACTGATGAGAATTTACTTTTTATCAAAAATATTTTGAGGACCCCATTTGTCAGATCAAAGACTTTAATTTTCAATAACCCCCCTCCTCTAGTCCAGACCCAGGCCTCTTTTTACTCCGCTACGCTTCGGTAACTGACAGAGTCCAGAAGAACTTGCATGCGCATGCGTTTCATGGACCAATCAGACACCGTAAAATTTTGGTGTGACCTGGTTACAAAGCTATCATTGAAGTTTATCTGAATCAAATCAGCTATATGGGGATCATTTTGAAAACGAATTCATCGAAGCAGTTAAGTATGCCTTCACTTGTACGAAGCACACGTTTTTACCCAAATTGGAGCAAATACTTGTCAAAAGGCCTTGTAACCAGGTCACACCAAAATTTTACAGTGTCTGATTGGTTCATGTAACGCATGCGCATGCAAGTTCTTCTGGACTCTGTTTTACCGAAGCGGGGCGGGGTAAAAAGAGGTCTGAGTCTGGACTACCCCTCCTCCTGCTGACTCTAAGAATATCAGATAACCATTAATCTAATCTCTCTCTTTTTCAAACACCCCCTTTATACACCCCTATGGTGTTAATTTATGCAAGTTACGGGGAAATCCCGCAAAACAGACTTTTAGTTCTTTCTCAAAAACTTTACGATAGAATCTTTACCAAATTCTGGAAATTCATCTTGGAAGTACAAACTAACTATTCACAGAGCTTCGCGTAGGAATTTATTTAATTTCGTGGATTCCAAATTATGGACGGAGTCTTAAATTTGAGACATGACTTTTTAAGGTGTAAAAAATTATTATATGGATTTACATCAGCTGATTTTACGCTATTAGTCGTTTCTCTATTTATGTAAAATGTTTGGAGACAATAATTTTTTTTACAGAGTTAGCTAGAGCCTCAGAAGGAAAGATGAGTTTTTCGCACAAGCGTCGACAACTTGGGCAACCGAGTCAGATCCCTTTTTCTCTGAACTGACTCCAACAATTTCCGTCCAGTTTGGGGATGTGAAAAACTGTTCTATAAAATCAACTTATTTTTAAATTAAATTGAGGACATAGTGCACTTCAAGTCACTAAGGAGACTGTTCCAGAGGTCTACAGTTCCTGGAAGGAAGGATGATCTGTAGCATGTTTGTTTATGACGTGCCAGAGGAGCGTAGTTATTCCAGGCTCGTAACATGGTACATTTTCGTCTCATTGATCCCGGGTTTTTACGGAAATTTTGATTCCTGAGCCCATAATTTTAGAAAGTTTTGATCCCTGGTCCTTGGTGCAAAAAACTGAGCTGTTCCCTTATCCCTGACCCAATGCCCCTGATCCTCGATCCCACCCATTTGATCCCTGAGCCCTGGCCTCTGATCCCTGAATCCTGGCCATAATTTGGAGCTTGATCCCTGATCCCATATACCATGTTACGAGCCTGTTATTCTTATCAAAGTTTCGTATTCTATAGCATGATTTAACAGGAATAAGTTGTTGATTGAGGTCGGTATTGGGAGAATAATGCGCAGTGCCCTCTTTTGTACGGATCATTAGATAAATAACCAGGCGTGCAGCCCATACAGGCCAGGCATACTTGTCATGCTCTAAGGCAAAATATCATTAGCATAGCAATGCAAGGAAGATACTAGGTGTTATTATGCCGACATGATGTATCATCAACATACTTAATTCTTAAGGGCTAGTGAGCTAACTAGTACGGCAAACAAAAGTGGGCCAGTTTGGATCAGCTGGAGCTGATATAGAGCTAAACCGTCTGTGATCTACATGTCAAATCTAGTGATAAAACTGTTCACCCCTACATAATCAGTACATACCTGCCTCGCTTCGACTGACTTTATAGTTATCAACCAATGCAGATAGCAATACACCACCACAGTTCATGTATATAGCTGCTTCAAAATGAATAAGAAATGAACCAAAACAAATGGCCCAGGCCCATCCACCATCCAGGTTCGTCTTGAGAGACATTCTTTAACTACAGCTAAGATGGCAGTGAAGATGGACAATTCGTAGGCTTTGACGATACACAAGCGGCTTCTATGTGCACATGCAAGCACTAACTGCATCGATAACCTCGTCATAGTCTTTATATAATTTAGTAAGATGTCATCACCGGGCATCAGCAGATTGCACGTGATATAGGACTCGTGTGTTGTCAACGATGATCAACACTTGATTGGTTGCTCACGAAGTCGTGAGAAAGGTGCTGTATATATTGTTAAGTATCTTACGTGCTTACGTGATGAACATTGAGTATTGTTTCGTTTCCCACATGAACAAATCGTGGCAGTTTCAGGAAGTGTCACCGGCACACGTGACCGTTCTAAATTGGATTTTTGTTCAAATTACATTCAATAGGCAAATCTAATTAATGATAGATAATCCAAAAAAATAAATTTTACAAATAAAACGCTTATCAAATTGCAACACTTGCAGACTTAAGAGAGCCGTGTCTCAGTTAAACTAAACATTACGCCGAAAAGAAATTGTACATATTTGTTGAATTCTTTATTGCATTTTCTTGCACCGGCTCACACGGAACTTTTATTGGATCCCCACAGTGTCTTCAACAGAGTGATACTGACATCGTATTGTTTCAAAGTTTTGCGTGCATGAACACGTATCTGGTATCTTATTAGATGTAGAAGAAACATGTCGATTTGACTGTAAAAACCTGGAAACATTTTGTTTTCGGGGTAGGTTTTCCAAAACGAAAAGACAACTATTATATATTGACCTTCTTCTTTCTTTTAGATGTATAATTCTTACTTGAACAAAATAACCTTCCATGTGATATTGTTATTCTTTAAAATAACAAACTTTCTATATGGTCATGTGATTTTTGCATGACAAGTGCACTTCTACATGGAATTTGTTTATTAGATTTCAGGTAACCTAAAGCAGCCTTTTTCGGTTAAAATGAAAGAAATCGGCCTTTTTGAGTCGTGTTTTCACTCGGCATGTAGCCACTAGTGTGGTATTTTGTCAAGCTGCGGTTTTAGTTTGTGGAGTGATCGTGTTCAGTATCCATTCTAAGTCAAAAAATTAGTTTATTTTATAACTAATATTAACTATAATATGAACTGGTTGTTATTTACACTGAATTCTTTATACAAATGGTGAATTAATCCCTCCACGTGACTTCCACTTCATCTGTTCGGAATCTAAAAATAACACACGACATTTCACGTGAAAATCACACCAACTGAAGAAGATAAATAAATAACTTACTCATGCTGAAACCGGTCTAAAATTGTGATATTCATTTTTGTGAATGCGATAAACAATTAAATCACGTGAGTAACTTCAAGTGAATGATGAATATAGAGTACAAAGTCCATGTACATCTTCTAAGTATCGGATATGCAAAGCCTGCAAAAATTTAGTATCGTCACGCAATGCTTCCTCGCAAGAGAGCGTTGCGTGACGAGATCAACATTCTCAGTCTGCTGAGGTACGTCTCCCCTTGCCTCCCCTCCCCCACCTCCTCCATAGATATCGTACGTGAGTCTCCAAGGATAGACCTCCTGCACGATGTCTATCTTTAATATTTAGCTATGAACTAACTGATTGCTGTAAAACAATAGCCTGCGTCACATCCGGACTTTTCCTCTAGTCCGACGAAGGCGGCCTTTAGTTAATCAGACGAATGACTGTTACGACTGTAATGAAGACCTATGATTTATTCACGTTGAGTAAGCTTTGTTTTACCTCGACGTTTCAACTATATTCTTTTTTTAAAAGTTTTTTTCTTTGGGGGGGGATGGGGGGGGGGGAGACTTTGGGCATTAGGTGGTGAATTATGCAGCTTTTATTGCAACACAGTTTCTGCATAACAGAATTTTACATTAACTCGATTTTACTCCTACAACTGTTGTGCACGAGATTTGCAGGGATGGACACATGGTGCAACTGTGTTACGCGCAACATCGCAGAAAATGTTACATTGTGTGTTTGGGCCTTCAGTCGTCCTTCCTCTATCACATCCCCAGTTCTCCCTCTTCACCTGCTACAACAGGATACCCAGTGAAGGGGTACAGACTTTAACAAGTACCAATTATTTCACCCACGTAGATATGTAGGCTATCTCTGTAGTATTCCTATATGTTCCTTACCTTTGAGTACATGTAGTTTCTTGTAAAGGTGTTGTTACACCTGTTCTAAACATTTCCCAGCCTGCTTGAGCAATCATTGCTCCATTGTCGATGCAAAACCTGAAAATCAAAATAAAATGAAATGCGTTTCATGGGAACCAGGAGAAACTACAACCATCCTTTCAAACAATAAACGAAATTACAACTGAAAAAAGGTTTAAAAATGCTGAAGTTAAAACAGAATTTGGAAACTCCGTGGCCTACGTTGATGATTGTATACTAGTTTACTCAAATGATATATGTATTTGTAATATTCATGTTACAGCGATTTTCGAAATTATGCGAACTCATACATTGAAAACGTCCTTTGAAATTTGGTTATTCACTGCTGTCAATCAAATTTAAAAATTAAAAATACGAAGATTTAACTTATACCAAAATCATATTTAGCTTTTACAAGTCATTTAAAGATCATATTATGTCATTTGGTATGATCAGTTTAGGGATCTTTATGAGTATTTTTAGTTTGTTTGTTTGAAGCTGGCGGAAGCGAAAAACCAAATTCCAACGGACTGTTTGGAGGTCAGAGTTCGCATTATTTCGAAAATCGCTGTAATACCTCATATCAGTTGCATACAGCTTTGCACCTCTTTCCTCTGCCATTATACCTGAACAATAAGGAAAACGCTCATAATGATCACATTACAACTGAGGGGGAGGGGAGGGGAGGAGAAAGAATTTTTCGAGGACATTGCTTTGGAATCACAAGAAATGGAGGTAAAGTGAGTATTGTCTTTTTAAAGCAGTGTAAATGTGAGGCAATAATTTATGTCTGACCACGCCTGACTTGAATCTCCTTAGGGGCCGGTCGTTTATTATCGGGGAGGGTGGGGGGGGGGCAGTTATATTTTTCATTACGACAAATCGTATGATATGACCCCCCACACAAACTGCAATTGTTAATGTGACCCCCTACAGGAAGATATTTGTACGGAAGTGACCCCCCAAACCCACCCCTCTCAACTCAATCCGGATATGACGTAGTACGAGACAGAAAGACAATGCAGATTTGTATTATAAACACGTGTGATTTTAGTAGCGATTTTTACGTGACTTCATCATCATCATCATCATTTATTAAGTTAGTAAGGGCTGGTGGCATCACACCAACTATAAAAAAAGATAAACTATATACAATAATAAAATACTCCTCATAAAATTAGACTTTACGTGACAAGCGACTAGTTCCCGCCTACACTTGTCATCGGCACTCCCTCGTACCCTTACGTTAATAGACTATCTGATCACGGTACGTGTGTGATTGTATTAAACGAACTCTCTATCAAGTCTGCAAGTCAATTCTCGGATATGGGTATTGATTCGCGTGGAGTTAATCGAGGACAATGTAGGAATTGTGACTGTGAGGGCTTTGAGGCGAAGGCAGGACAGTCAGCATGCGGGTATTGCGGTTGCTTTCCAACGCAACATGATAAAGTAGAATATTCCATCAGCACTGTGTCTGACACCGCAACTTCTTCAGCAATATCAGACGAACCCATGAAATACAAATAGATGGATGAGAAGATTTACAAATTCAGAAAAATTGGAAAACAACCCCCAAATTTTGAAAGTAGCCCCCCAAAAACGGTAATATTATAAAAGTGGCCCCCAGCAATCTGACCTGTCCCCCCTCCCCGATAATAAACGATCAGCCCCTTAAGCAATATAAAATGTGCGTGCATGCCTTTGTACTGTGATATAAACACTCTGGAAGTTGTAGAGCAAGAGAAAAGCAAGCTTCTTGCTTTTCGAGTGCTCTTCATCTTCCAGAGTGGTCATATCACTGTACAGAGACATAAGCAGTCGTTTTATATTGCTTTTATAAAATATTTACAACGTTTTCTGAGTGAGCCATGTCTTTGTCCTCTGATATAAACATGGTAGCCAGCCAATCAGCACTCACATTATATCTCAAACATTTTATAAATTGGAAATATATACAGAGAAACTGCAGATGAAATAAGAATTTAATCTGTGGTCTCTCTTGCAAGGATCTTGTCATTGTTAACCTACCCATCATCTCTTGCAGTCTTTTATTACCTGAAGAATAAACAATAGCCATAAAACATATGCTGCACTGAATAATCAATCAATCAATCAATCAATCAATTAAGTTTATTATTTTATCCACGGTAGACGACTCAGATGTACTGATTTTCAGGCATGCCGTGCCTAAAAAAATTACAATAATGATGCATAGTTTACTCAGGGTCCCCTATACCCCTTTGCAAAATGAAATTACACAAAATATTTGGTCTTTTCACTCATCATGGATAATTAAAAAATCTCTTTCACGTTCACAAAAAAATCAAAATTTACTTTCACATGGACACAAAAAGATTTAGACCTAAAATCATGTTTCACGTCAAAATAATTCAGCCATTCACATTTCACACAAAAAGTATAGAGGACTCTGTTTACTCATTACAAAAAGTTTGAAAATATTTTATTTTTGATAAATTTTCTAATACACAGAATGTTTCACTTACATCCAACACCACCAACAATCAAGACTTCACTTGAACCACAATGTGCCATTGCTCTTTCTTAAGAAGGAAGACATAAATCCAAAATTGTTGTAAAATAATGATAAGCTAATGTAAATTTCTCAGTCTAACTAAAGGAACAACCAATGTCAGGACAACATTGAAAATCCAACATTGAATAACTTGACATCAAATTCAACATTGAATAACTTGACATCAAAATTGCAACATGACAAGATGACATTGAAAAACCAATGTTGGAACAATGTTAAAAAACTTAAGTCAGGACAGCATCAAAATTCCATTGTGGGACAACATTGAAAAAATGGCATTGAAAAAAGCCTATGTTGAAATCCCAAAAACAAAAACAATTATTCTTGATATTGGGGATGCAATGTCACTTTTTCTACTCATCACAAATTTTTACCTGTGGTTTCTACAAGCATTGCAAATAATGTTTCCTGTGAGAAAATGAAATAATAACAATTTAATATTGGTATGACTATTTTTGCTAAGATTTTTACATTGACAGAGGAGGTCATGTGTAGAAGGAAAATGAGTGGGATAAACTAAGGCAACAAGGAGAGAATGATGCAAACATGATTTACCACTGTTTTGGATGAAACGCGACTACCTAAGACATCAACATTGTAGATTGCACTTTGCATTAGACGTACATCAATATTCTTTACCTCTCAATAAATGCACATTTTACGAGATACATCGATTGCTATCAATTGCAAAAATTTAAAAGATACTTTTTTTAATTTTGGAAGTTAAGGAAAGTTTATTTCAGTGGGTTTTGAGTCTTTTGAGAATGATTGACGGCCGTGTAATGCAAAGTGCAGACTACAATGTTGATGTCTAGGTAGTCGCCTTTCATCGAAAATGGCGGTAAAATCAAAAGAAAAAAACAAACAAACCTGCAGAGAAAAACATAAATCTTCTGCTGTACACTCTCCTGATTTGATGAGGTTGTGTGCCACTCCCTGACAAAACAACATTTATAGCTGAAATAAAAAGGTTTGAAAGTGCAACAAGAACTAACAAGAAAGTGTTACTAAAGCTATTAATGTTATGTGAATGAAAGAAGATGAAAATAGATATGAAGGTAAAATACATAATAATTAAAGACTGAAAGATCTCATGCTGGCAGCCATATTCAAACTAACATTGTACCTCAATATAAGAAAGTATACCAGAGAACGATACATCCATTCCTTTAACTGTGTAGGGTAATTCTATTAGCTTTTTGCCTCTAAAATGAAAATGTAAGATGTACAAAAATGATATATTTTTTTAGTAAAATGAATGTTAGCAAATTGTTTTCTTACTTTTTTGCCATTTGTTCAATATTGTATCCTGGACTTGGATCATTTGACAACTGAAAGAGCAAGTAAGAATAAAATCAAGAGAGACATTGTAGCATGAGCATCAAGAATAAGAAAGCAAGGATACATTATGTGATCTTGCATGGGTACTGTTATGCAAATATGGCGGTAAAATTATGATACTTATATTTTTGCAATTTTCTCACCTTTAAAACTCTAGCAAATCTATCCAAACAATTACCAACAGCAATATCAATAGTTTCTCCAAAGATTCTGTATCTCTTTTGTAGGTATGCAATAACTTGAGTATTACCCCCACTAACATACAATACCGTAGGGTTATTTGCTCCAGTTATTAGCCGACCCATTTCTATGTGTCCAATACAGTGATTGACACCAATGATTGGCTTATTCCACAGTTGGGCGACAGTTCTTGCAACAACTGCTACAGATACTAGAGGTGCTCCCATTCCTGGACCTACAGCCAAAAACGTAAAAATTTAGGATGACTTTTTATATCATATATTATGCTGGCTTCACCTTGCAGTCATCTTTTAGGAGGGGATAGACCATGCATCCTACATCCCCCCCATCCACTTCTATTAGTGCTTAAAAAACTCATTAATAATTCATAAGGCAAACACAATGAAAATCGCCACCGTGACAAGTGTCTTTAAATCTGATAAAGATTCGGCCTAATTTACATCAACTTTAACCTCGATTTTCTCCAAGATAAATGAAGATATTTTTGAATTTCTTTTAGAGAACCACTCTAATATGTGTTGGAGTTTTTTAAGCCGTATAAAGAACTCAAGATCGTGTTTTATCGGTATAAAGATCCTCGCCTACGGCTCGGATCTTTATATCGATAAAACACTCTCTCTCGTTCTTTATACATTACTTAAAATTCCTTATAGATATATAAGAAGGTACAGTGTATTTGGTAAATTGTATGAATTAGATATGATATCTCTCCAAAGGAAATACTGACACTGTAAACCATGATATTTGTATCTACAAATTCCAATGTTCACTTCTTTACTGAGGTAGTTAATGATGATATATCAAATTAGTGTTATATAATAATCATAATCATATAATCATATGTAATCAAGGTACCTTTTGTATAGCAAACACAGTCAATATCCTTTGGTTCTACATTAGCTTCATCAAGAGCTCTATGTAGTACATAAAAAGAGATATATTTCAAGTCATTTACTGTGTGACATGTGCTACCATGGCCATCCAACATAACTTAGTTACTAGTTAGCCAATCAGAGAGTAGTATTTCATTTTGAATCACAATCTCATGTGCAAAGTAGTAACATGACCTTTCTTCAACTTTCATGTTTTTTTACTTTTTCTTGTCATAATGTTAAGTAAAGTATATACAAAACCTCCTAGGAGAGCTAAATTTGGAGACGTACCACTGATTCAAATCAATAGGCTTCTACACACTTAGCTTAATTGCAGCTAGTTGCACGCGTGGTTGGATGTGTTGCACAGTAATGGGAATATTCCAGACTTCAAAAGGGGGACATAAAAGTTTTACTACATAGTTTTGTTCTTTTATTTCATCTGTGTGATAGGAAACTTTAATTTGTGACAGGGACCATGCCTTCCCCCCCTCCAACAACAACAAAAAACAGAATAATCCTCAAAATCCCTGTTCCCTTTCCTTGTCCTGTCTGACCAGTTTGCAATTGTCTGGGGTAGGAAGTATGATTGAAACTAGAAAAAGAAAACAAAGCTATGTATTTTACTTTCTTAAGATGGTAAGAATATTTTCTCTGTGGTGTTTTGCAGTGTCACTTGGCATGAAACCTACAATAAAGAACAGAAAATTTACAGAAAATATATAATACAGAAATAATATAATAATATATAATAATATATAATACAGAAAGAAATCTGGTACGGTTATTAAAAATAGATAGCTGAGCATTAATAACGTAGTTACACTAGATATTCATGAGGACTTATGATAAGGAAAAGACGATAGAAAACTATGCAACAACAACTGTAACATCTCTACCTTGCCCTGGTGGTGTAATATAGGTACATCTGGGGTTAGATAACACAATTCCATCTTTTACTATCCCTATACCAAGCTTATTAGCACTTCCTTCAAATCCAATAACCATCGGCATGATTTAAACTCTATAAAATATCAAATAAATCCCTTGAAGTTATCACAAACTGGCTGCATCTGCTTTTGAAAGAAGAAATGCTATTTACTGCCAGGCGTTGCACGTATTTGACCGACGGGAGGTTGGTTGCTAGCGTGAAGTTACGTGAAATGAAATATTGGACCGTGAAGCGTCATGTGAAAGGTCAAAACGAGCATATCGCGTATCACGGAAACACTTGAGTGCTCCGTTTCAAAATACATCATGCTCTTCATATTGGTACTTTTACGATCTGAGCAGGAGCTAATTTCTTGTAAGATATTTATTTTTTTGCATTTTATCATTAACAAATTTCACAAATTGACGGAAGCACCCCTCGACGGGGCTAGCTGTGTCCCCCGTGGTGGGTGGCGCCTCGCTGTACCCTGACTCATTGCGCGTATATTGGCGTAGAGCAATAACACTAAAACCGTGAAACAAGTACTAACTAAAAAGTACAAATAGTACTAATGAAACAATAGAACACAAAGGGTTTTGCTACTATTTGTCTCTATTTAGTTACTAAGTTATTTCACGGTTTAAGTGTTATCGCTCTACCAACGGAACAGAAAATCAATAAATATGGACAAAGTAGAGATCTCAATCCTATACGCTGGAATACCGGGGAATGAATAAAAAAGAGTAACTATATAAAGGTTTTCAAAGTTCAAATAATATGTCATTTTATATTTTTTGTCCAAAAATTTCAAGTATAGAAGCGTAGAAGCGTAAGGGGATAGCAACGAAAAAACGAAAAGTTACCAAACAAAGATGATCAGGCGAAGGGGTGGGTGGATGGGGAGTTGATGGGTGGCAATAAACCACACAGCGCATGCGTGACTGAGTCTAAACATGAAATGAATGGCCGCCAAACGGAAGTTGCCCTGAAAAATATCATGAAGAACACGGTGTTGAAATAACATTGAACTACCAAAAACATGATGACCTAACAGCCATTTGAACAATGCTTGTGACCAGGTGTAACGACATTCAATAGACCACAAGGGATTGGTGAAAATATTCTCCAAATGTCTACAGTCGAGGTGAGGGCAAAGCATCACATGCATTTGCTACGGCTGATTCAATAATCTTGGCCGGTAATCGCTGAGCTAATTTCTCAAACAGAGAGGGCTGTTTAATAGCTATTTTAGTCTAGATGATCCTTGTTTCCTCGTATATTATTAGCTTGTTGTTGCTCGCAAATCCATGCAAATGACAAAATGTTATATGAGACATGAGAGCTGATACGTCGTCACCCAAGCAGAGGCTTCATTTTCGATCATGACTTCTAGAACGAGTGATCATCGACGACGGGGATTTTCTTGCGACGCAGGTCACTCTTGTATATTTATGGTCATGTTAACGTGCTTCGTACACTTTTCTATTAGTAAACAGCTCGCTAAGCCAGACATTCCTTCAACAAATGGATATGGTGTGCTGCACATTTTGTTGTCCATTCTGTGCAGTGGTTACTAGACTCATTAGAAGTAAAGCAATCTGTGGTTAAGTTGTCGTTCCCTTGGGACGTCAAAGTAGAAGGATTAATAATAAAACATGTCAGAGCTTATCCTTATGTGTGTAGTAGGATTTTCTAGTTAAGTCATTATTGTAAATTGTGTTTTGATCGTTTCTTTGCCTGACAATGATTGTGCTTTTGTTTATGAGATCATTACTTTAAGCCATTAACTGTGAAACTGTTTGTGATCATGTATCACGCAATTTGGATAAAACGCGGTTTGTTTCTCATTTTCTTAAAACGAGCAGTTTGATTAGTATTTATAAATGTGTCATACGCTTGCGTTTTCTTAAATCAAAATATAATGTGACAGTTACACTTTTCATTTGGTAACGAATTTACACTATAAAATAAACTTATAAAACGTTTACCTAAAGCCAATTTTCTCATAGAACAATGTTCACATCTGCTCAGATTTGAGAAGTTAGAAATATATATATATAAAGCTTAGACCTTTAGCTTAAATATTTCTCAAAATTGAAATATTCTCACGAAAATTGAATTATATTCTCTCTCTCATGTAATTATCACCAATTAAGCTTACATATCTTAGAGCTTAAAATGAAATAGTTAATAATCATTACAACATGCATCCAAGCTCAGTTGTATGAAAACCTTGTGGTTTAATTACAAAAAGGCTGTGGTCAGTACATCTGGGGCCGGTTGTACGAAGGATGAATAGCACTATCCAGCAGATAAATCCTTATCCAGCGGATAAAATCTATACAGTGGATAACTATTATCTGGTGGATAACTTTATCCAACCTTCGTACAACCGGGCCCTGACTGTTATTTTCCAGCCAGCAATTTTGCTGTCAAAAACCATAACTGCTCATACGATATATTGTTGAAATTAGAATATTTAGTTTTAATGTTTTTGTCATGTGTCCTTGTTCATCATTGTTATCTTAGTTTCCTTGTACTGTATTGTAAATTTGTGAGGAAGCCATTAAACTATATAAAGTAAACTAAATATATGTAGGGTTTAAGTGTTTCACAGGATAGTCTGATATTGCCATTATATGACATGACTGTGTTGATTCTGGGTTATTTACAGTAATTAATTGTGAAAATTGTAACTGTTATTTTCATACTGACAAATATATATGCATATATATTTGGTAATATTAATTTATTTTTTTTACTTCTTAATATTGTTAGGCAGAAGAAAATGATTGGGACTGGCAATCTTTGTGTCAGGATTTCTTATTCGACTGTCATGTACCAGTGCTGGAGAAAATTCTATCAGAACAATACAAACAAGACACCAAGAAATTTATTGCAGAATATATTGAGCCTGTGCTGACATTATTGAGAGATATTAGACAATCTGCTGAGGTAATATAATAATAGAATGAATTTGTGAAGCCGTTTATTAAAAGAAGTATAATTATAATAGTTTATAGATGGACTTGATAACAACTGATCTATTATTATGCCTGATCAGTCAAAGGTCAAACAATAACTTACATTAATAATGCATAGCCAGCCATGGAATTATTGGCCAAAACTTGAATTAATTACCACTTTAATATTATGATTGAGTAATTGGCTGATTTCCATTTATGCCCAATGAGTTTATATACGCACAGCTCGGTGGCTTAATTTAAATACAGTATAAGTGTTTTACTCCTTATAAAGCTGGTTTTGGTTATTTTGTTTCATTTGCATAACTGTTTTTTAAGTCTTGTAATTTTAACTTTTTTAAATGTCATTATGACTACTTCCTATAAACCCTGATATTGTCAATTGAAATTAAGATTCACAAATCAAATTTGATCAAAGACATTTAAAAGATTGGATTTGAATGCATTCAGCAATCAAACAAAATTGAACACAGGGTTGAACATCAAAAAGATTTTAAGTAGGCAGCAAATGAACTTTAGAAGACTGCACTGGGGACCTATGTTTCATGACAAAAGCTTGTATTTCAGTTTTCCTTTCGTAATAAGCCATTTTTTTCACTTTTCCCAGTGACTTTCAGCTGGCCAAAACCTCAGTGTGGCCAGCAATATCAACATGCAGTTGCTGGTGACCATCCTGTGAATGATAAAGCAACTGTAAATATCATTGAGTTTGATTCCCAAAATCAAAAATTAATCAAATATAATCAAATGTTTGACTGTGCTCCATTGGATTGAATTTGATTGAATTTGATGGTATCAGACATTTGATTTTAATCTTGATTGATTTTGATTTCAAATGATTATATCGGGATAAATCTAGGACTGGAATAATTGAAGGGATATACATGGGAATGGCTTAACTGACTTCTTGGGCAATTTTTTGAAAATTTCTCAAATGGCCCAAAATGATATATAAATATATACATGCAACTGGTCAATAGTAAAATATGACATGTTGATGTAACACCTGGACTTGGTTGCTCAAAGGTGGGTTAGCATTAATCCAGTATTAAGTCCAAAGAAAACCAGGTTTTAACCCTGGGTTAGCACTAACACGCCTTCAAGTAATCAGACCATGCACGATAAGTGACTTAGGACATTTTCTCGAGTATATTAAGGCCTGGGTCAACCTCAAAGTGCTTGAAATTAGGATTCAAAATTATTTTGAGGTCATAATTAAAACATTGATTAGAAATGAAAGTTTTTATTTGGTAAGTTATTAAATCCAATGTCCTTAATATTTTGAAAGCACTTTTATGATGTCATGTGACTTGATGATGTAACAATTAACAAACATTTTATTGTAAAATTCAAAGCAAAATGCAGTCACAAGTTTAATTTAAGTCTTCAAAGTGGCCATGCGAAATTATGAGTCTTATTGTACTTTACAACATCTGACCCGCAAAACCTGACTACAGTCTTCCTTTAGTGAGATAAAGCCCAAAACAGGTCACGTGACTTTAACTATTTCTTTTAAAATTTGAATAACTCAACATTGTAAAGAGAAAGATAGGTTTTGTGGATCAGATGTTGTAAAGTACATACAGTATTAAAGGCTTACAATTTAAGATGGTTACTTTGGAATTCTAAGTTGAACTCGTGACTGCATTTTACCTTGAAGTTTACTACACAATATTTGTTGACTGTGACGTCATTAGTCACGTGACACCATAAATGTACGTTTAAAAACTTAAGAATGTTTATACTAGTAGCTTAACGAAGAAAACAGTTTATTTTAATATATTATGGCCTCAAAATAATTTTTTATCCAAACTGAAAGCACTTAGAGGATGACCCAGGCCTTAATATACTCAAGTTCCTGGACACTCCTTCAATTGCTTTTTATTCCCTAAAAATCATTTTCTTATTTAACCAATATTTTCTCATATTTTATTGATTTATTTTACCAGGAGTTTTTCTTGGGAAGTGAAGGACCAGATGATAACTGGATGCCTTATTATGAGAAGTTCGTACAGTCTGTTATCCATGTATCGAAGTTATCAACAAAACTACACAAAGGAGACTTTTATATCCATTTAAGTACTATTGTACCAGGTCAGCTTATAGTGAAGTATTATGATTCCAAGCAGGTACAATCTCTCCCTCTAGACAAGAATGATTTACCAAAACTGTGGTCAAAAGATTGGACTGAACAGCTGAGAAATGAAATGAATGGAAGATTTTTGTTTCTTAATTGTGTGATCATGGGTATGAAAGTAAAAAGATTTGAAAGACGTCCCTGGAGATACTTGATGTCAGCAACAAGAAATGTCAGCTTTAAACAATACAGAGGTGAGAAAACATTGCATTGTTCCCATTTTTTCTTTTCTTTCCCATTTTCATTGTTTTATGTTTTCAAATTGTTTTATTCATCTAACATTTTCATTTTGTTCCCATTTTCACAGCTATAGAAAAAGCAGATAATCTTGAAGAGAGTTGTAAAGTCAGCAGGCAGTCTTTGTTCCTAGAAAAACCTCTGAATATTTTTGAAATTAGTTTTGAGTTACTGCATACGGGAGTAGCCTGTTTGCCAGGTAAGATTGTAGCAACTTGTTGCTTTTATGTTCTCTATTGACCCATACCTAGCCACTGTCATCAAGTCACTAAACCGTGTCCTAATTAATGAGGCTCAAGTTGTTCAAATGATAACTAGTGGAATGAAAATATGAATGCAAAAGGGCAGGCAAGTGGGCTGGAAAGGGGGAAATGTACTGAGACCACTTCTTTGGTTGCTTCTAGACCAGTTTTCATTCGAGTGTGAAATGGACCATGCCTGCCATGACCCTCTTAGTACCATGTTGCCTTAAATACATTTAAAATTCTTGCTGTAACTGTGCAGTGCCGTACCAGTGCTGTTTTCACAGTCATACGAAAACTGCTCTATGGTGGCTACAGGGTTGCATGGTGGTGTTAGTACTGTGCTGTTATCATGGTTTGTCACAGATGTATAAAATCTGCATCAATGTCTGGTTGACTCAGTTACTTGAGGGTCTGTCTTTTTCATTGCTTGTCAGGGTTCTAGGCCCACCCAGAACTTAGGGGTCTTTCAACCCTGATTGATGGCGTGACAACTTTTTTATTAGTTACACAGAACCCCTAAATCTTGGCCAATGACCAATTATTCTGGGTATGGCAACCCTATCAGCTAGGCCAACATTCCAGAAACAATGGGCTCACATGCCCAGAATTAGGGTTGCCGTGCCTTAAAAAGGTGGTTGTGTAAATTGGGTTTTATTTCTTTATTTACTAAACTTTCACCAATAATAGAGTTAAAACAACAAATAAAAAAATAATAATAACCAAGAAGAAGGTGCTGCTCAGGGGCAGATCCAGGATTATCTTCAAGAGGGGGTGCACCGTCTTCAGGAGGGGGTGCACCATCATATAATTTGGAAACTGCCGAGAGGATTATTATTTTGGAAAAAAACATTGAGAAAAAAGGACTCAGTAGTCTCAGGAGGGGTGTGCACCCCCTGCACCCCTCCCCTAAATCCACACCTGCTGCTTTTGTCCAATGCAAGTAGGCAGTGCTTGAAACAGCAGTCGCTGACTTGCTGCCACTCTTATAAAGAGCACTAATTGCTAGTAGAAAAACAGCATAGTCAGGGTACTGACAGCATGATCATGGCGTAATTACATACATACATTCTGTTTATCGGGGGGAAAATAACACTGTACAATCCGGATGCTAGCTGGCAAATAGCAGTGCTAATTGAGGCGGGTAGCATATCTATATTTTTACATTTATAATAATTTTTCATGCATGTCAGCACATTCTGTTTCCCATTCATATGTTAATTGCTCTAAGCAGTAGCTGACAAATATCTCAGTAAAGCTTTCTCTATTAAAGACTGTACAAATTAGGTGTGACAGTATGTTATTAACTAATCCGTATATTCTTTTACTTATAGGAACCAGAGATAAACGTAATGGTCCTGTTCTTGTCATCAACCCTTCCCGACCTGACTGGAGTAACATACAGTGTAATACTGTAGAACTTACAAGACTCCTGATGTACTTCTACACTTTACCGAAGTAAGATATTAAGTTCACATCAATCAACATCAGATACTGACTAATTGTTTTCCAGATGCATCTAGAATCTTAAGGCCATTCTTCAGTCCTCGCTGAAAGCACTCGCAGCGAGCTAACGAATACCCGTTGGGAATAAAATCTATTGTTCAAAATTTCGCTGCGAGTAAAAATGACCGCTGCGAGTGATTTCTGCGATGAGTGGAGAATCTGCTTTTACTCCCTGCATCCACATTAGGGCATTTTCAAAAAAACGCGTAATTGTTTGATTGAAAGCGCATTTTCTTAGCCAAAAGAAAAATGCCGTTTTAGAGTACACTAGAGGCCCAACCTCCACCACCACCACCACCAACAATGGCAACAACAATAACAACAACAACGACAACAAGAACAACAACAACAACAAGAGCAACAACAACAGCAGCAACAACAAATTACTTAAGCTAATCTGGATTAGTGTAGTCTCAATTTTTTGAAAAGCGTTTTCGAATTTCTTTCTTTCTTTTCTTCTATCTCAGTCCATCTTCTTTCTTTCTATCTATCTTTCTTTCTTTCTGTTTGCTTGTTTGTTTGTTTGTTTGTTTGATTGTTTGTTCGATTGTTTCCTTCGTTCGTTCGTTCTTTATTTCTCTCTCTTTCTTTCTATCTTATTGATGAGTTCAAAAAGGTCCTCGAAGAAAGCCTTGAGGTATCGAGTCTCTTACGTGGCACATGCAGCTGACGGGATCGGCAATGATAGATGTACCATATCTCCACTGTTTGAATGTCCAGACTGGCTTTAAGCATTGCGGTTCCATAGATCGTCACAATCGATTCAGGTGCACTAGTGTGGAATGACAGCCCTGAATCCCAAGTCCTTGAGATTCTTATTTTGCTGTCTTAATACAATACATAGATGATATATATGGTAACTAGTTCTCGACAATCTGTTGTTTCCTTGTCTTACTTCAAGAGAGGATACCTATTTTTCGAGTTGGGATCCGAGGTAGGATCCGAGTTAGGATTCTGAGTTAGGATTCCGAGTTAGGATTCGTTGTTTTCCAGTTTATGTCAGTGTCGATCGCATGAAATGGACACGTGAAATTTGTCCATCTATACAACACTCAGTAGAGTAGTCTGTCCACTGGTGAACGGGAATTACTGATTCTTGAAACCAAAGGAAAAGACATCAAATCTGTCACTTCACAAATCAAAAGAACTGTCATCTTCAAGGTCACGGCGAGTGAAGACAAACAACAGAAAGCCTCTGCATTTAACTACTTCAAGAGAACAACTCCTTTAAAAAGCACGTCTTCGATTTCTTATTCTATATAACATGATGCCTATTTCGTGTTTATATTGCACATAATTTACGTTTAGAAAATCATTTGCTTTTTGTCTCTGATACCGGCTGTTCAAGGTCACGCGTTCTTTTAATTTCTCCCAGCTTTAGACGTATTTTAGCTTCAGTGGACGCTTTTAAAATTCGCTAGATACCCGACAGTCAGTCACAACCTTCAAAAGACTAAATGCCCGGCAGTATGATTTTTTTTTACAAAAATCCGCAATGAAAACTCTTAGGCCCTGTTCACACTACAGTTCTAGGTCGATCTGAGTTCGATCCAGCTTAAAGCGATGTACTAGACTGGATCGATATCAGATCGATCTAATGCTGTAATGTGAACGGGGCCTAAGATTCAAGGGATCAAACCCCTCTATCTTTGTTGCGAAATGTCAAGCGCTTTTGTTGAGCTCGATGGATTTGAAACTGAGGAAATTCTTCAAATTATGTATGACTGATAGCATGTTGGTTCAATTTTAAGTGTCAAAATTTCAGTTCTAAGTGCCTCAAATGAGTGTTTCGTACTATCGATCGCAAGCTCACGACGCGCGCTTGACTGATTTCTCAACAAAGATGGAGCAGTTTCATTTTAGTTGATCCCTTGAATCTTAGTGTTTAATTGATTTTTATAAAAAAAAATTCAGACTGCCGGGCATTTAGTCTTTTGAAGGTTGTAACCGGCTGCCGGGCATCTAGACTTGCCTAGCGCAGGACTCATCTCTTCTTCTACTGTCATCTTCAGCGAATGGTGTGCTGAGTACAGTGATCAGCAGCAACACAAGGTGGATCAATACGGCAGCTCGTTAGAATAACCGTTACGAAACACGAATAGCTTATTTTGGATTTGCATTAGTTTTATAAGTATTGTAACATTGTATTCGATCCTAATTTGATTCCTAACTCGAAATCCTAACTCGGAATCCTAACTCGGAATCCTAACTCGGATCCTAACTCGGATCCTAACTCGGACTTTAGTTTATCTCGTTGAAGGAAGCACAATTCTAGAATTGTGTTATATATTAGACCACCCAATATCTGACCGATGACAGATACATATGACTTGATTATCCTTGCTGTTTCAGTTTCTATTGTTTGTATTCATTTACTGGTTATTTTTTGTTTTTCTAACAATTGCTTTCATAAGTAATTCTAGTTAGCTGTCAGTCGTAGTTTGCTCTCTTAACTACATAGTCCACATAGTAGTTTGCTGGTCTTGCAAATTTAAGGTCCCTAATCCCATTATAATTGATGTAAGATTTTATGCTGTTCGGAAATGATTTGTGCATGAGGGTAGAACTCACGTCTTTGTCTCCCATTTGGTTTTCGAGTCTCATTCGTGTCATACCCTCTCGAAGACTGCATTCTGTACAGTAGCAAGCAATGCCGATTCTAACTAGCTAGTGAAATAAGAATAAGATGTTAATGTTGTCGAGCAATTATAAATCTTTGAACTTTGACAGTCAAGTGTTACGTCCCAGACATAATACCACAATTTTCGGTGTTCTTTTCGTGCAAGATATTACAATATTGTTTTAAAATACCTTTTTATTTCCACTTCTGAGAAGCTTTTATCGTTTGTACCAGCTAGGAAAAGTGTTGATCAAATTTCCTGGTTTAATAGTACATGATGGCAGGCATCAAGTTAATAAGCGGTAATCGTATTATCAAATTGACACTTTGTTATCACGAGTCTGCCTAATCTTGTATGAAGAACACGTTTTGGTGTGAAATTGTGTAACTTTTGCAATTGGATAAAAATTGGGTTTATTCGACTAAGTTAATTTGAAGTGGCTCCAATAAAAAAAGTTAACAAATACCTAAGCAATTTGGATTCACTGTTTTTCGTCTGTTGGATTCACTGTCTTTCGTCAAGTGTACGAACGACTGGTTCATGTCGTACAAGAAGTAGCGCCCATGTGATGTCTCGATCGGCCGTGATAGTTCTTTGCGCATTTCCAGGCAAAGATCACGACAGTTGTGGATGCCCTGACAGTTGTAGTAGTATCACCACCACCCTTAGCTCATTCTCCATCAGCACCACCACCATATTTCTCTTTCTCATTGTCGACACTGCTTTCCGTCAGTGTACCGCATATTCTTGGTTTGCAAGCCATCCTCTGAGACTATAGAGACAAAAGACATTGGCCGCCATGTCGGGTGGTCTTGACAAAAGAAAATCAAGATCAAAACCACCAACATGGCGGCCATGTCTTTTGTTCAATTCACTCTCCTGGGAATGGTTCCAAACTAATAATTGGTACAATTATGTACTAGAATCTTTAGTTTTTTGCCACACTTACAAATTTAACCACTGCTATCCCAGAAATAAAACAGCATACTTCTGTTCACTTGAACAAGACTGTGTCCTTTCCATCTGTCACTTTCCCCCCTCGAAAACTCTTGAAAACTGTAAACCTACGTCATAGTGGCACTTTACGGAATACAAGTGTATTTATTTATAATGTGCAGCTTTGTCCTCGTACAAATACTGTTCTGTCTCTACATAAGTAGGTGTCTTGATAACCGGATGTGTGTTTAGGTCCAGCCCCTTTTAGTTTGAAGATGACTTATAATTCATGGTATCAAATATCATAGCTTGTCATGACTGAACAACGCTGAGTCGTCTTGTGCTTTTCTGTTTCTTCAGAAAACAAGAGCCTAATCTTGGATTTAGTGTTATTCTTGATGTAAGAAAGACTTCTACAAAGCGACGATCATTAGAAGACATTTTTGAAGCCATGATTTGCTTCCAGGTAAGAGATAAAAGCAGTTGCCTTTGCTTTATATTATAAACACACTGATTCTAATTATTCAAACACCTTATATATATTACAGTACCTTTTAGAATATCAATATTGTATGATAATGAGAGTTCTTTTTGAATATTATTTGTCTCAAATAGTTAAACATAGGCCGTATGTACAATTGTTTCTTTTTCATATTTTTCAAAAATTTCTCGACAATATCAATTCTGAACTGAAACGGGACAGACCCTATTATATTTGTTGTTTTATAATATTCAGAACTTTTCTTTAAACTTGTTCCATTAGCTGTAAAACATATATTAAGCTTTCAGGATTGATAATATTTTATAACTCCAACAAACGGCTACATTTGGAAGCGAAGCGGATTTACCTCATAGTCGATGAAAACCATTCAATGATATTTACCATATGACTCTGTTTGGAGCCCCACCGCAACGTTTTCGACATTCCGTCAGACTTCTGACCACTTCTTCAGTCGCCCATTTCTTCAGTTATATTTACAGTATATCCCTTTGTCGTAAAGTCCAAACGGCATAGCCCATGTAAATGATTTATTATTAAGTAGCATTACTGAAAGGTTAGACTTAGAGTATTTCAACTATGGGGAGTGACAAAATAAGGTTTGTGCCGTGGCTTGACCTTTCCAACCGTTTTACTGTCTTTTTATGATGGTCTACTTTGCTTATCATGGCTCTTGGTAATAGTCTTTTGCTGCAAAATGAATCAAAGCCTGTTTAGAAATCATTTAAAGACAACACAGGACAGTCCGGTTTACTAATTGTAAGGTTGTTTGAACGTTGTACACTCCGAACATTTTGTACAAAATTCATAGTGTTGTCTCTTATGATATTTCTTAGAGTTTTTGAACATTGATTACTGAAGAATGTTTAGTTATTTTAAACTTAAATCGCGGCTGGCAATTTGTATCTAATATACTTGACTTACGGCTATAAAACCAATCAGTAATTTAGTAGCTATTAAACAGTAATCGATACCATATAGCTGGTATGGTTTGGGTTTGTTGGAATGCCATGAATGATTCATGGTCCTTAACCTCTAGATTTAGTTACAAGATAATAAAGTCCAGTCTAAATACATGGTATATATGTTTGTGTAAGTATGTTGTACTTGCCGGTCCAACTGGCCGACAAACTTGTATGTAACCCGTTCTGTTGGTAAGATAAAAGAAGATAGAATCACTGACAGAACGTTTTCCTTTACAAAATTTAATGAATAATGAAGCATCTGTACTATAAAGCACTATATACTTTATAGTATACGCTTGTCTTGGAAGGTTTATTGGCAAAACATTATTTTGTTGGCAAAATTCGAACACCGGATGGCAACTCTGTCTCCTAGAAAACTGTCTGCGCAAAACGCGGTTGGCATGGTTGAAGTGGTTACTTGCATATGCTGTAGTGTTCCATGTCACTAAATGGGTTGGGTCATAATGTCGAATAAGATGGAATTATATTTCTTTTTCGTATTAAAAAAAGCTTTGATACCTCTTTACCTGATGTTTTTTTTAACCGTTTTTGTAGCACATATTTCCATTGTATTATTTAACCTCAATGGTTACCGGTATACACAACTAAGTTGAATCAGATAGACAATCGTTTGCCAAACTATTTGGCACAGGAAAATCGAAAACTTCTTGCGGATAGACGCTTAATTCCTTCAGATTTCATGTTTGATCGTGTGAATGTTTGCTTTCCCACAACATAGTACAAATATTGTCCTTGCGGTTGGTTAACTGTCAGTCGGGAATCCTTTGGTCTCTGTAATTGGAATACTATCAAAATCGTATCAACGATGCTTTAGGTTTGAATAAATCGGTATATTGTGGAACTATGTTACATGAAATATAAAAGTCACATGAATGAAGAAAGGCGGGAGAATGGCTTTTGTGGCTTTATCGGCTAGTTCCTGACTTCTCAACCTTGTTTTTAGAAATCTGCTTCCTGACGATCATTGTGGTTAACATTTTTGGGACGGGGGCCATTGATATGGGGCAGAGAGGTTAGGAGTCACAAAACCCACCTGATGAAATGTCAGCCTAAAGTTACCAAGAACGACCCCTTCCCCACTCGATGATCGCCTGCTTGGTGAAGGTTCATTGAAAGTATCATCTTCTTCCTTTTCAGGAAAGCTGTCCGGGTGCAATTCACATGGTTTACGTGGTGGCCAAGAAAGATTCTCCTATCTTAATGTTCAGTACAACCAAAATAAAAGATCAACTAAACTTTGAGGTAAACTTTGGGATACCTTTGGTGCTGACCTACATTCTAGCAACACGACTGCAAAACGACAGCGCATGCGTGAATGTTCTAAAACAAAATTGCACAGAAAAATGAAACAAAAACAGCGTTCTGAGTTAAATGTGTTGTTCTAGTAACTAATTCTACAAAATTAAATCATTCGTGAAATTCTGTATTGGGTTTATATTTCATATGCAGAAATGTATAGCTTGGGCTACCTGTGGCACGGACAGTGAATCCGTATGGAAATGTTAGGTTTAATTTCATGTTGTTTTTCTCGGGGTGAAAGAAAAGCTGTAAAGGTGTAAACTAAAAACATTTGAAGCAGACAAAGTGCTGCAAACTCACCAAAGATGAATATTACTGAAATACTCCGAGTATTTTCTGACAGGAAATTCCTTATAAGTGCACTTATCGCCGGTTTCTCTCTCTGTTGACACTGCTATAGAACGCAATTCGACTGCGCAGTGGTTTTACACTCGCGTTCATTCTAGGCTGAGTAGGGGATTAGGTGAACCTCTCTACAATCTTACATTCCACTATATAATGAACTCTGCGTGATGACCCTAAGAACAGCTTAAAAGGAGACATTTAATCGGCCATGTAAGAGACGGAAAGAGGTGTGCATCACATCCGGTAAAACTCTCGTCTAGTCTGTAGTCCGTTGGACATAAGTTCAAAACTTGGTCGTGCAGCTGCTAATACTATCGATGGTCGGCTGACCTTTCTTTGGTGCTGTCAGCGTGTCAAGCCTAGGCTTACTGCATACTTTTTCGTCAGTACTTGGTCCGCAATAGTGTACAGATCGGAAACGGTAACAACGAGTATGTTAAGTATTCGTAAAATCTTTCCATTCCCGTCATGCTGTTCGGCTAAGGACGCTTCGTGACGTCACTCCAAAATATACCCTCCAGCGACAGTAATTTGTTGACATGAGAGATTTGTATACCTGAGAACTGACAAGTACGACAAGATTATCTAGAACTGCATCGCCAAGGTATTGTCTATTTAGTGCTGAAAGATGGCGTAACAATTATATCTTCATTGTGCGATGTTTGTACTAAGTTTTGCGTTAATATCAACATGAAGGTTTAAGTGGACAAATATCAACTAAAATGTGTCAAGGTTAATTACAACGAGACCCAGTAGCTGCAACAAAATCGCCTGTTAAACAGTAAACCGTATGGATTCCGGCTCCGTGATTTCTTGCAGTCCTTAGTAGAGCTTCACTTTATCGGCGCTTAACTTTAGAAGTGGACTAGTCATTAAGAAGCTTTAGCCTACTTAGCGGAGCACGGTACTACATGGTCAGTGATGATACTTGTTATTTTATGAGATTTAGCTGACTTCTGCGCCTAGTTCATTTCTATTTGCCGATTATTAGAAGATTTGTTTTAGTTGAATCTCAGGTGTTGATATTTGTACTGACACGGGAAGGGTAGGGGCGGAGTCAAGAGTTAAACACTATTATTTTGTAAACTCTAATAACAGGTGGTGTTTTTGACCGGCTTCTTTGAAATCAAGTTACAGTCGTTTTCCAAAGTACTCGTATAGAGTTTTGATTCTAGCTACAGTGACGTACTAAGAATGAATGTACTGAGTGCGTAAATTTTAAATGTTGCCTGTAGCGATATTCGTAACTGAGAGGGGGTTTATGACCCTATTATCAATGAGTGTAAGATTGATCTCAGCACTTAGTGTTCCCGGGTTGTCACTCGTAACACACCTCACGCTTGTCCAATATCGTGCTAATCTACGATGCGTGAAGGTTATACTGTGCATTTTAATCTACACTTAACTAGGCCATAAAGGTTCATTACCTCTGCTTATAATTGAATTCTTCCGCGCTGTTCTTTGGATTAATTCATTAAGTCCTTCGAAAGAGTCTCTTAGAAGTACGTTCGCTTGTTTACGTCCAAGTGTGAGAAGCTATTGATCAAGTAAGTGTTTGCGGAGTCGCTGATAGCCGATCGAGGGTGTATGCTTTCGATTGACTATAGTATTCCTGTGATATGAATAACGGCTTAAATAACACCAGAAAACTCAACATCCTCTTTACTAAAGGCAAATTATCTTGCTTCATTTTTACAAAGAAGCAGAAGAAACAGTTTTGAAATTTAGATCTTATGAAATCAGCGAAGTGATCAGTTCATGAACTTTTATTTTATGATAGTCTATCGAATGCTTCCCCAGATATTGAGAATTTTGTGTAATCTTGTTACTATATCATACATAATTCTTGGAATTTTAGGAAAATATTTATTTGATTTTCTAATAATTCCATTATTTATCCTAACAGAGAGTTGTGGGATATCGAACAGCATGCAACCTTAAAGTGAAACAAATGTTACGTTGCATTCTTTCGTAGCATTTATGAAAAAATCTTGGTATATAAAGTAATGTTCCTAATTCAACGTGTTGTTTTTTAGTGAACAAAATTAATAAAGTTTGGTCAATGTTTTTATACTTGGATTTCCTTTATCGCAGCGAGACGTCACTCACGTATCAAATATTGTCCCAGTGGGAACGTGTGGCCCTCGTTCTCCTATTTGCACTTTTTTGGCAGGCTTGTTATGTGTCATTGAGCATGCTCAACGATGTGCAATTAATTTATACTGTGGTTACTAGATACTAACCCAATATTTGGTACATAGTTTGCAAATCTGACACCGAAAATTTTGGAATTTTCCGGTAAAAGTCCTCGAAATAACTAGAATATTTACATTATAACAACTTAGTTTGTTTGGTAATGTTTCGAAAAGCATTGAGCATTGTAACTTTTTCTACTGTTTAGTTAGAGCTCAGAGTTCTTTGTTTCTGTGAAATCGGTTTGTTTTAGTTAAGAACACACTAGAACTCAAAATATTACGCTTTCCTTGGATACAGTAATTTTCTTTTTTCAGGCGATATTTTGAAACTCCTTTTAAGACTGTGTAACTTGCACTTGAGTTTGTTGTTTAGGAAGTCTTATGATGTTCTTATAATTAGACAAATTTCACAGAAACGCCTCTCTTTTCTGTGTTAATTTATTAATAATCGTTTTCGGCCCAGACGAAAAGCAACACTTTCCGCCATGAATATCTAACGGTCTTACTCTACCACTTAAAGGCCTTCATTAGACACTCGATGATTGATTAGATTACACTGCGATGTAATTTGCATTGTCTCCTTTCTCAGTGTTCTAGATATATCTCTAGATCCAACCACTGTGCTGAAGCCTTTGTGTGCTGAGTGTAGCTACAGGCTATTTTTGATGTAAAGATAGATTTTCTTTCTTTTGTATTGTTAGGAAGCATTTTTGACTCTAAAAATACCACAAGCTCAATATAGAAATATGGTAGCCGTCTCATTTACATCTCTGGCCAATAGTGCGCAGTTATGTGTCAAGCAATCGCTAGCTACCATGCATACCTCGACAGTAGAGTGAACTGTAAACTTCTAAGTTTGTCGTGTTCTGATCAATTTGAAGTTAGTTTGACTTGTTTTTACCTTTGAACACCTTGCAAAGTATAAACTACTGTTAGGCATGTCTGCATGGACGTCATTTATCAATTTTAAATATACCCTAAAGTGCTTTCTGCGACTACCTGCCCTTGTGGTCCGTAACCATTGCTTTTCAAAATGCACGTGATCCTTCTGTACTAGTATAATGGTAGGCTAACATCGAAACTACTGTCTACAGTATAGTTTGTACGATGTCCTCTTTTCGTTTCAACATACTTGTTGGTTGTGGACTGTTGTTTATCTCAGCGTTAGCAAGCAGAGATTCCCATCTGATTGTCTGTAGTGGTCTAGTATTCTCCATAACTTACATCAGTGCGTTTTTTCCACAGTTTAAAATCATCACTACCGTTCAAGACCTTAAAAAATACATCGATGAGTCACAGTTGACGCCAGAGTTTCACGGGACCTTCAACTATGACCATGATGAATGGATTCGATTTAGAATTGTAAGCTTTAAGACTAATTCTGTAGGTGTGTGTGTGTGTCGTACATCAACCACGTGTAGGACGCTAAACCAACGTGCGCACTTCATAAACGACGCTTGTTGCAACTTCACTTTCATTACAGGAAAAGTAAACATTTTCATTACCAGCTTAACATGAAATAATCTCTTTCTCAATTATCAAAATTTTGCTAGCAAAAGTTGCCATTGTAGTCTTAGATTTTGACCAGCTCTAAGTTCATTGTTTCTCATTTGTTTTCATGCTTCCAATATCCCTTCTTTGTTGACGCAGTGAAAACAGCTAAAAGCGTTTGTAACGCGCTATTAAGGTTTATTTTTTCTGTAGTATTTTGAATACTGAGTTGTATTTTTATTGCAGAAACTTGAGCCTTTCATGACAGGATGTCGAAGTGCAGCCAAGCTGGCCATGGAAGTCATGCATCAATTTACTAGCACCAAAGTAGGAGAAACGTATCAAGAATGTAAAACCTTGTTGGATCAACACGAACAAAAGGTTAAAGAAGTGTTTTTGGACAGCAGACTATCTGCTCTTCAAGTGGAGGGCGAACAACTGTTAATTCGTTTGGAGGAAGAGAAATCGAACTTGAACAAAACTGAAGATTATCAAGAAACGGTTCAATGTGTATCAAGACTTTACAACCAGATGAATGAAGTATTTTGTAAACTTGAAATGTTAACCGAGAATAGAACTAAAAGACTAAAACAGTGTTTACAACTGAGGGAATTTGAAACTGAAGTAGACAAGGTAAGTAATTGATTACAAGTGAGTTTATCAATGAAATGCAGTATTCAGTGACAATTTATTTCGTTATTAGGTGACAAAGTGGATACAAAATGAAGCAGAACCATTTCTAGATAAACAAGCCGATCTTGGAGATTCTTTAAGACATGTACAGTCTCTACAAGAAGAGTTAAACAAATTTGATAAAACTTCAAAGGTAAATTTGTTCATTCTTTCAAACTGTTTCATATTCATTGCGCGCGCGTGCGCTCCTTCAAAGAAGCAGGTATTTTCCCGCCAAAAATGTCCACTGATCCGAATAAATTTGAAAACATCTTTTTTCTTGGTTTTCCACCCTGTTTAACAAAAGAAAAACGTTGTTTTAGAGTGTAAGAAAGTCCTAACCGTAACAAAAAATTAAATATGAGTTTTCAAATTTATCTGTTTCAGTATGGACGTAGCCTCAGGCTTTTGTCTTTTATTTCGTTTTTGTTTTTTCGCCATTTTCAGTTATCTGTAAACTTTCTACGCGCTTCAATGAAGATACTATTTTCCGCCAAAAGTGTTTTCTTTTCTACTGTTACTCCAATTTTGATTGGTTTCTTTCTGGTTTTAGGAATATTATGATAAAATAGAAAATTTACTAGAAGAAGGCCGCTCGCTTTATCAAGGTGGACATTTTGAGAGTATCGGCCTTCAAGAAAGTTGTAAAATGTTAGAAGAAATGTACAAGAAAATCACGAGAAATGAGGAGGAAAGACGCAATCGACTTCTTGTTTGTGCAGAATTTCACCAACTTGTCAATGAAGTAAGTCTGGTATCTCTTATTTACTGTCAAGTTTATTCAGAGGTATATGCTAACGATAAACAAAAAAACAGTCAAACAAACAAAAAACAGTTGCAAACAAACAGACAGACAAACAAACAAACAACAAACAAATCATGGAATAAGCAAACAAACCAAAGGAACGAACCATCAAACAAACAAACAAACCGCAAACAAACAAACCAAAGGAACGAACGAACGAACGATCAAACAAACCAAGGAGCGAACGAACGAACAAACAAACACAATATAGACTGAAAAAACAAAATCAACTCGAAAGCTAGCTAGAAAAGGTAGAGTCCCTATCAAGTTTCCTAATGCAATCTCTTTTCTTCCCAGGTGACTGAATGGACGATAAGTACTCTAAAACAAATAGCTATTATGAAAATGGATGAAATTCTAACATTAGACGGTGTAAATAGCCTAACGCATAGCCTAGACCAGTATTTAGAGAAATCGCCTTTATGGCCGGCTAGTCGACTTAACAGGATATCGGAGATCGCTACAAATATCGGCCAAAGTAACATGGTGAGCCAGGCAGAAGAGGCGTTGATGCGATATAAGGAAGTGGAGGATATGTTGAAACAAAGGAAAGATACATTGGGAAGAGCTCAAGAACGATTGAAGGTAGGGAGTAACATAAAAGCTAAGAGTGGCTTAGTTCAGTGGTTCATTGTATCCTTACAACCCAAGGGCGGATCCAGGGTTGTCCTTAGGAGGGCAGAACAAGAAGATATCTTGAAAAGTATCCAGAAGAAAACGGCCCAAAGTCGTCTTAGGGGGCGCACCACCTGCACCCCTCCCCTAATCTGTCCCTAAAGTTTTGACTTCCCTCTAATATTTGTAGCTGTAAATATTTGTGGTAAGCAGCACTAGAGGATAGAGGGGGCATTGACTCCCCACCCCGGAACGCTATTAACGTAAACATGAATCTTTATTCTTGGTTACGTCCCAGGGCCATCCTTTATGTGAAATCTCAAGCACGAACACGGGTAGCGACGAGTCTTCATCCACTCCCCAAGATGGCGACGATGAGAGCGACGTTGCACCAGACACTGACGACGAACTAGAAAGCCCTGTGCCCGAAGACGTTGCCTCTTTCATATCACCAGAACGAAAGATATCAGGAGAGAAGTTATACACGTGGAAAGAGGTCAGCGGTCTTCAACCTGAAAGTCCACAAGTACGCATGCGTTATAACTCATTTCATACTAACCAATCACGTTGGTTTTTCAGATCGACGTCAATAACCTCGTGCGTTAATGAATAACTATCCATACCTACTTTACATCAAGTCACGTGACATTCTTGCCTTCTTATCAGTTTGTCTTTCATGCTTCAAATTTTAGTTAATCGTTAGTGATTGTGGCATTTTTGAACATGTGAACAGCGCAGACGATAGAAGCCATATAAGAACAACCACCTCACCGCCGAGATGTATTTCTTATAAGATTTCCATCGATCTAGTGATAATTTGTTTGCAGCCTTGTTGACATCCTTTCCCATTTTGTTCTTTGAGTTGATGTTAAAGATTCTCATGTGTTCTTATTTTCTATTATCAACAGCCTCTAGAAAGCATCGAAGAAGTCGAACTTCCCGCTCGTGTTCAAGAGTGAGTAAGAACTATCTTCAGACTAGACAGAGAAAACAGACCATTTTCATTTTTTCTTTTCTACTAGCTTCGAGTTGTTTTTGTTTTTTCAGTTTATATTGTGTTTGTTTGTTTAGTCATTCCCCTTGGTCCTATGCGAAAGTGATGAGGGGTAGTGAGTTAAAGGACGGTTGTTTTCTCAGGCTATCGTTTGATGGACTCTTGCAAACATTTGCTTTTGTATTTTGCCTTTTAATGACCATCATCAGCACTAATAGCTCTGCCTCTTCCTATTTTACAGAAAACTATCTTACATCGTACAAGAAATGATCGACACTGAACGAGATTATGTGAAGTCGCTGGAGTATATCATGCAGGTATTATAAAGTTTTATCTAGCTTAACACCTATCTCCAAAATGCAGTTGAACTTCTAAAAACCGACCAATCGTTTCATGGAGTTACACTAAAACGGTGAAAGCTTTAATTAGCTTTAAATGCCCGTAAAATGGAGCACTGCTTGAAAGAGAAGGTAGAGGGCGCACAGTTCGAACGCTTTATACAGAAATTTATATAAAAAACGCTTTATGTGTCCCTGGATAGGAAGAATTGGGCAACCACTCCCTGCTTTCGAAGGAAAACAAATAATCTTTTACAACCTCGCTGATTACAGGAATCATATATAATGGTCGTTCAATAGCGGGTGGTTGGCTCACATAGATGGTTTCAAAAGCGTTAATTTTTCTTCTTGAATGTTGGTATTTGAATTTCAGAACATAACTGTTCGGTAATTTTATTTCCAGAATTATTTATCTCGGATGGAGGACCCGGATTTGTTACCATCTTTGAAAGGAAAGAAAAACATATTGTTTGGAAACATTGAGAGGATTTATGATTTCCATAAGCGGTAAGTTTGCTACTTTAACTAAAATGTACAGACCAATGTATTACCGAGGTTCCTTGTGCTCAGGAAATATTGCAGGGCAGAACAAGTGAAAGAGCAAGACCTTTACCAGATTTTGGTGATGGCCAATTCTAAGTCGCGTTTGTTTCTTCTTGCAGTTGTTTCCTTCACGAGTTAGAGATCTGCCAAGACCGTCCTCTGCAGATTGGCAGCTGTTTCTTGAAATGGGTAAGTTAGTTCATTCATTCACTTTTCATTGGGTTCCCTCCACTTCTTTGTACTTTCCATCTCATTTTACTTTGTATTGCATTTCTCAGGAGCGTCAATTCTACTTGTATGCGTTGTATAATAAGAATAAACCACGATCGGATCAACTGTTGAGTGACTACGGCAACGCCTACTTTAGGGTATGTGATAAAGTTGACTGTCTTAAACATATTTAATTATATCACTTGTAAGTTATTATATCAAACCAGGAAAGCATAACCAAAAGAAGGGGTCATACGTGACGTGTGATGTGTTTTGTGACCGTAAGCCGCTCAGTTGAGCGCGGTAAAAGTAGCATCCATTCTCTACTGACACTCCTTCAAATAACCGAAGGAGACCCGAGTGACGCCTAAAAAATAGCCCAAATACGGGCCAACAAGTTATATTTAGCAGCCAAAGATTTCTTTAAGGGCGCGCGCGCGGCATTTTAGTCTCCTGGTTACGGTTTCCTTATCAAACTTGTTCTCACAATTTGCTATATTTGTAGGTATGTCAAAAAGAATTAGGTGACAAACTAGACCTTGGAAGTTATCTTATGAAACCTGTCCAAAGGATGTGTAAATATGGGTTACTTCTACGAGTAAGTAGTAAAACATAAATGTCTAACCCTCATGCGCAACACTGTAGAACCCTGATAATTTGAACCAAATTGAGAAGCCAAAAAATGTTCTTGTGGGGAATGTTCAAGAACACTATTAATAGTATTTGTGGATGTGGCTGACTGTGTAATTTTACTCTCTAGGATATGATCGAAGCTTCTAAGGATGGACCAAGGGTCAACGAACTCAAGGTATATCACTAAGTTCTACCATTCGGTCTTTCTTATGCTCCGTGTACTTTTTATTTTTCATTTTTTAATTATATTTATTTGTTTTATAGGATGCAGAGAACATGGTTCGTTTTCAACTGAGACACGGAAACGATCTACTTGCGATGGACTCACTACGAAATTGTGACGTAAGGAAATTAAAAAAAAAGTTTAAAGTTAAAAAAATACCATCTCATACGTGTGCCTAAAACACGAACAGAAACGAAGAAACAAAACAAGAAGCGGTTATGCTGGGCGTGGCAGTCTCGAACTAATTTTAGTTTTGATCTCTTGAGTATTTTTAATAATTGGTATATTACGTGCGCTCTCATTGGTCGAACACCGTGTGTTATTACAGGACACACGCATAGATAACGTCATTGAATTTTGCCCGCGCTCTGATTGTTTGAAATGTTTCGATGACTATTATATAAAACAAATAGCTTTCAATTTCCTGTGGGGCTGTACTCTAATAGAACACAGAAGACGTAATGATGCACAGAATACGTAATAATGTGGCGAGAACAACAGTCACGCCAACCGACTTAGTCTCGTGGCATACGTTTTCATCTCACCACATTTTGACGTCATCTTTGCATCGATTAGAGTACAGACGCACGGAAAAATGGAATATAATTGCAAAATCCAAAACATTAACACTGTTTTAACACTGGTATTAATGGCACTAACGTCAAAGGCAACAAGAAACGGCACTGACAGTAAACATCAAAACACTGTTACAAACAGCGTAAAGCAACTACAACAACTAGAAGCCCTAACATTCATACATTCATTCATGTTTTTATTTAACAGGTTAATGTCAAAGAACAAGGCCGTCTACTTCGTCAAGACAACTTTATAGTTTGGACAGGAAGGAAAAAGCACCAACGACGCGTCTTCCTGTTTGAAGAATTAGTTTTGTTTAGTAAAGCGAGACGACAACAAGGCGGTGTTGACCTCTTTTACTACAAGAACTCTCTAAAGGTGGGTGATTATACTTTCTTGGCGTACACGTTGTTGTGATGAATATTTTGGCCGGGAATGATCACTGGGAATTTTCATTTTCACTCCTAAAGGTATCACATTTAGAGTGGCTCAAGTTATTTTTAGCCTTAGAAGGTACTAGTAAAACTCATACAAACCCACAGAATCTCCTTACAATACCGATATCCGTAAAAAAACTTTAAAAGCGTGTTCCAAATCCCAGTGATGTTGACATCTTAATGGTACGACGATCATCCCCGTCTAAAAAGTGTGGAATTCCCTCGCCCGGTCGTAAAGGTAATATGCACAACTCAGATGAGACAAAGGAGACTTGAGATTCTTAAATTAGAATCTGAATGACGAATTGTGTTTAATTCCGGCTCTCCCTTCACTTCATCCTTTCTTCTTTTATTTCTATTTATAGACGGCTGACTTGGGTTTAACTGAGAGTGTTGGCGATGATGGTCGCAAGTTCGAGTTGTGGTTTCGAAGGAGAAAAACTGGGGAAAATTTCATTCTTCAGGTAGAATACAATAGACTGGAATACATTATAAAGCTGCCGCTGACTACATGTTGAATTACGATTGCAGGCTCCTAATATGCAGGTCAAGACTGCATGGTTAACTGAGATTTCCAAGATATTGTGGAAGCAAGCTGTACGAAATAAAGGTAAAGCAACTTCCCTTAGAAATCCTGAGGTATATACACTGGACAGTTTTGACCAATTCTAATAGTTGGAAATTGCAATTTCTGGCCAAAATTCTAACAAATTTGTGACGAATTTTTGAGTGTTCACTGACTTGAAAAAAATAAATTTGAAATACTCTATACATATGTATTCTGGTGTTTCGTGTCACTGTATTTTACCACAGACAAGCGTAGCGGAGGGACAGAATAGGGTCATTTTTTCGAGCGAAAATAAGACACGTCTTATTTAAGGCACGAAACTCTCCGTGTAAACAGCACGTTTATTATAAGACGCGCTTTATCAAGGCGGAACGGTGTTCTGACTTGCCTTCGATATAAGGCTCGAATAAGGCGCGTGTTAAACTAGAAGTGCCGTTTACACGGAGAGGTTCGCGCCTTACATAAAGCGCGTTTTATGTAAGGCGCGTCCTATTTGGTCTGAGGTAAATGAACCCAATCTTAATCTTATTTTTTTATTGTGTACAGAATATGGATTGACAGAAGCCTCTACTGGCATCAGTGTAGAAAGTCAGCCATCTTTGCACATTCCAAGTACAAGATATGACGAACCGTTATCATATCAACCAACTATTACCACCAATGTTGTATTGCGGGGCACGCCCAGTCCTACGTCAAACATTACTGATAAACGCCTTTCTTTAGTTAGCTCAGAAACTGATTCTTCAGCAAGTAGTGGATTTTGTGATGTGAATACACAATTAACAGAAGATGATCGAGCTTCGAGCAAAGGAACTGTTGTCTCGTCTGACAGTCGTCCATCAATGACAAATAAGCAACAATTAAGTCCAAGACGGCAGAAAAAGTCTACAGAAGAAACCAGTAACAAAGTAACGAAAGACAACGATAAAGGACAGCGAAACAAAACAAATAAATCACCGACTCCCGAAGAGGAGAAAAAGTCGACGAACTTTTTCCGAAGTTTTTCGTTACGTGATCGGTCGAATTCCGACAAGACAGGTGAAAGACCTTCGAGTCCTGGAGCCGAGGAGTGTGTTGGCGGTGTGGTTTTACGTCGTCCTGCGAAAGACTCTAATAATGCGCCTTCAAAACGAAGGTCATTGATCGACAGATTTACTCATAAACATTCAGATTCAAAAGAAAAACTCCAACGAAGGAGAAGTTTAGGAGAGACTTCAAACATTGCAATTAGCTGATACAAAAACTGATTCAAGGGAAGCTACTCGTCAAAAGCCACTCGGCAAGACAAAAAGCAACATTGTAGCGACAGAGGTGAGTATCTAAATAGAGATATTTTTTTATATTCCATGAGATCAATCTGAATCCGCATCAGAAAAAATGTCGATCCCTCATTCCGCCAAATTGAAGCGCAAGAATCCGAAATTCTTCCTATGTTCCAAACCCTTTCACCTGTAGTTATTCTGATTGTAGGTCATTGTGGCGTAAATATTTAAGGTGATTTTATGATTTGTCTTCGGGCTGTATTTGTGGGTCCTCTAGAGTCTTTCTTCTAGCACGTGTTTTGCAGAATATCCTCGTCGCTTTCGCCGAGCGCAATTGAAACAGACGCAAACGAGTGTTGAGATATGAACAATGTCTCTTTTAGTGTGTTTTGCAGCTCGTGAAAACGAAGCTTGAATTTTTGTTACTTAATATTAAATTCCTTCTTTATTTCTTGTGCAGGTATAGTAGTCACGTGGTCATGTTTTCATTATCTACTTATAATCTATGGCTGACTCTTGACAGAGGCTGCAAAGTTGTTCCTGTTCGTGTCTCCTTGATAAAAGACGTTCCTACTTCGCCACAAACTATTGGACTGTGAAAGTGGAAATAGCCTATAAAAAGGAAAATCACACATTTTTGCTGTACTTTAAAGGCATCTTTTCTTGTCCTTTTCTGCATATAGAACTATCTAAACAAAATTCTTGTAATTGCAAGTAGAAATCTGTTTACAAAGCGCGGTAGCGCAGTACGTGAATCGTCACTTCCTCGGCTTCAAATACAACAGCGCTTTGTGTCGGCCTGCAATCGATAATTATTCGGAGTCAGTGATCAGATATATCAATCACTATTAAACTGTATACATATATTAAATTTGTTGTATAAACTTTTAAATATTGAAATACAAACTTATCAATAAAAGAAACGTCATCGGGTAATGAATGAATCTTTTATAAAATTACTATATTATGCGCGCTCTGATTGGTCGAGAACCAGATGACGTCATTAAATCTTACGCGCTCTCTGATTGGTTCACATATTGATGGATATTATATGAAGCAAGTAGATTCCATGCACAGAAGACGTCAAAATGATTTTTTTCTCGTCACATTTTGACGTCATCCTGTGCATCTATAACAGTACAGACGCATGGAAAAATGGAATCTATTTGTTAAGTACAATGTTTGTGCATGTGGCTGTCATGGGTTGTAAATATTTCCTGGAAAGCTGCGTGCAAAACACATCAGGATTGTCGAATGTGTACTGCGCTCAACCAGCAGTGTGCTGAAGCACAGGTAGCCCAAGCTGTGCATCTGAAAATGAAATATATGGGATTCCACGATCGATTTGCTGAAAAATAAATTTTGAATAAATAAACAATTTGGACTCATGATACTGTTGTGCTTGTCTTTCTGTGTATTTCTGTGAAGTTTCAAGCCGTTTCGTGCTCATTTGAGGGAGTTATAGCGATTTGAATTTTTCTCCCTTCATGTACATATATTACTGGAAGGTTGGAAGGCTCAACTGTCAAAAATTCAAACGACCGACAAAAAAGGCCTCGAAAATCACTCCAAAACCAAAACCAGGCCAAAATATTCCCAAAAAACCATTGCCACATAAATTTCCAATATGTCGATTGCCTTTATTTCGCCACATTTTACGTGCAACACCCTCCAAAAGACAGTTTTTGAAGCTTTTTTTCGCTGGACCTATGCTCTGCAAAACAGCCCCTGCACCACGGTTACCAAGCTCAAATACCCCACTGGGGACGGGGAAATTTTGGCGCACATGTGTGGGGAGGTAGTGAGGTCGATTTTGTACCGCACATGAGAACGAAGGAAAAGCTTCACCCAGTACTTACAGTTCTTTTTCAGCAGTTTTTGCGAATTCTTCTGGATATCTTTGAGTAGAATGCTTAAAGAAAGACCATGTTAGCAAGGTACTATAGTAATGCTGCAGTAAGAATAGTGTTAAGTTGGATTTTTTAGTGACTTTGGCATCAAAATGTGGCGGGAAACAACTTCTGCTATTTGATGGACCTTTTCATGGCTTATTATTCTTATTGCCCAGATGAATGATAAACGAAAACTTTTTAAAAGAATTGTTTCTTTCAGTTTAATTCACCGTCTTGAACTTTGTAAAGATAACTTTGGCAAATTTACCGAAAATCTTCACAGTGCGTTGACTGAATTTCTGAGTTGAAAAACAACCGTATTCATCTCGTCGCTAGCTTTGCAAATTGGATAATCAGCATATACTGACATCCGTTATTTACTAGGAATTAATTACTAGTTTTCGAAATTGAATAAGCTACTTTATTTATTCAGAAGATTCTTGTTTTTACTTGATTTGCCTGTTCTTAGTTTTGCACGGTGTTGTTCATGACTGTTGTTACATCGAAAAGGGAGAAATCACTTACCTTACTATAGTACCTTGCTAACATGGTCTTTCTTTAGGCATTCTACTCAAAGATATCCAGAAGAACTCGCAAAAACTGCTGAAAAAGAACTGTAAGTACTGGGTGAAGCTTTTCCTTCGTCCTCATGTGCGGTACAAAATCGACCTCACTACCTCCCCACACATGTGCACCAAAATTTCCCCGTCCCCAGTGGGGTATTTGAGCTTGGTAACCGTGGTGCAGGGGCTGTTTTGCAGAGCATAGGTCCAGCGAAAAAAAGCTTCAAAAACTGTCTTTTGGAGGGTGTTGCACGTAAAATGTGGCGAAATAAAGGCAATCGACATATTGGAAATTTATGTGGCAATGGTTTTTTGGGAATATTTTGGCCTGGTTTTGGTTTTGGAGTGATTTTCGAGGCCTTTTTTGTCGGTCGTTTGAATTTTTGACAGTTGAGCCTTCCAACCTTCCAGTAATATATGTACATGAAGGGAGAAAAATTCAAATCGCTATAACTCCCTCAAATGAGCACGAAACGGCTTGAAACTTCACAGAAATGCACAGAAAGACAAGCACAACAGTATCATGAGTCCAAATTGTTTATTTATTCAAAATTTATTTTTCAGCAAATCGATCGTGGAATCCCATATATTTCATTTTCAGATGCACAGCTTGGGCTACCTGTGGCTGAAGCCATTGAGAATTGTAGGCTTCCTGTGGTTTCGAGCCTGCGTTCACATGGTCAGCTGTTAAGTATTCTAAAGCATGCTTAAAATTTCATGAGTGCATGAAAATGACCTTAAAAATAAAACAACTATTTAAAACTCACGGATAAAAAGATATATCGTTCTTTCCACTATGAACAAGCTAAGTACATTTGAAGGTAAACTTTATGCTATGCGTTTTATCGTCTGAAATTTGTTGAGAAATCATTTAGAAGAAACGATCGTATTTGCTAGGACCACGTGTAATCTGAAACACTCCAAAACTCAGAAATTTCAGTAAATCTAAGAGATCGAAAATCAATTAAGCTTAACTTATGTCATTAACTTCTACTGAATACTGCTTTGTTTCATTTTGATCACGATCCATGTTGCAGAAGCCGCCAAAAGGTAAGTCGACATCACTATTGTCTCTGTAAGTATTTTATAACTAGTAGTTTTCCGTTGACAATCTCACTCCGCTTCACTTTGATTGAATTGTTTACAGTTTGGAAGCAGTAGCTGTGGAATGTAACAAGACAGAAAATGTGGATTTAGATTTGTTAATCAACGAATACCAGAAGAGTTCAGAGTGTGTTGAAAGGCTAACGGCTCTTGAACAAGACCCCACCATACTGGTATGCAAGGCTAATTTGATGCTGAGTGCACGTCAGGATAACTTAATTACCTATTTGAAACTATAAAGATAATTGTATTAGAAACTGTGCCATGTTCTCACTGATCTGCAACTGTCCGTTGCATTTGTACATGAATGTCTGTACGTTTTCAGTTAATCCACTCAGTACTCATATTCTTGTTCTAGAATGCATTACAACAATTGTCCAGTAGCCAAGCTCATAATCGAAATATTTTATTGAACAAGAGATCACAGCTCAATCAAGCTAGTTTGGTACCTACATCGGATCAAACAGGTGTTTTATGTTTAAACGATGAAAAATTTGTTTTGTTAATTTGAAATACATTTGCTTTGCAACTGACTCTTTTTGTTTATACTTCAGTTTGCACATCAGCTGTATCTCAGTTAAGTGATGACGAAAAACAAAGCCCCCAAAATAATAGGTAAAAGTTTAATGACTGAGTGTACTTGTTTAGCTCACATCAGAGTATGGATTCAATTTATGATCTTTTTTAGTCGTAGGATTGCAATTGAAGACACCATTGTTACTAGTGGTAAAGTGAAGTTTTCTGATGTTGCTGGACTTGGAATGGCAAAAGAAACCTTACGAGAGGCAATAATTATGCCTCTGCAATATCCACATCTTTTCACAGGTTAGTGAGTAGTTCTTCATTGAGTGACCTGCAGAACATCTTCAATAGCTGTAATAATAACCACTAATATTTGTTGTAACTGATTGTAGGTGGGAGAAGACCATGGAGGAGAATTTTGCTGTATGGACCCCCTGGGACAGGTTTGCTGGCTCACACTAGGCTCAGATTTCAGCCGTCAGGGATTCGTGTGCCCACGATACTTATCCCCATCCCCATGAGTATCAAGGGCACACGAATCCCTGATGGCTGAAATCTGAGCCTAGGCTCACACATGATTTATTATGATTGTGCACGTTACAAATGGACAGTGGTCCACTTCTCTTATTTGCACTTGTGGTGGCAAACGAACAATGGCACATATGGGATGTGTGGCACTACTAGTCAGGCTAATGAAAATAAGTTGTATATAGTAATGCATTTACACGTCATAATAAAGCAATGAAAATGTTCTGATGCATTTTTGTATTTCTAGGCAAAACAAGGCTTGCACAAGGTGAGAATTAAGACAATGGATCTTGTATTTAACTATGGAAATCTGAACTTGAGATTCTTAGTTGTCTCTCATTTATAACCTGGAACTTTCCCTTCATTCAACTTTCTATGCCAACATAACTAAATTTAGATGTTATACTGTTGAGATAAAGGATGATGGTCTTTTTTGTTTTAGCCGTTGCATCAGAAGTGAACTCAACATTTTACAGTGTGTCAAGTTCTGATCTCATCTCAAGTTGGGTTGGAGAAAGTGAAAAGTATGAAGTCATCTATTGCTGCAGGGGCAGAAATTTAGGGGAGGGGTGCAGGGGGTACACGCCCACTCCTGAAACAACTTTGGACCCTTTATTTTCTCTAGTCAATACTTTTCCAAAATATCCTCTGGCCCATTTTTGAGTTTCATAACACTGTACGCACCCTTTCCTCCAGGATAACCCTAGATCTGCCCCTGCACCTGATTTTTTAGATGGTCAAGGGTCCCTGGGTACACCTTGTTCAGACAGCATTTTCCTATTGGATTGATAAAACAAAAGAATACCATATATTTCTTTTGTTTTGATGAGAATGTTATCAAACCAAATGAATGACATCTTCCCAGGAAGATGCCATCATCAAGTGCATTTTCACTCAATGTCTGAAAATCAGTCTGTCTCCTGTTGTTTCCGGATTACTTGTCAACATACTGATAGCCATAATTTTAATACAATAGACAGTACTATTTAATATTTTTCTCACTCAACTTAGGTTAATTAAAGAATTATTCCATGATGCTAGAGAAAGACAAGGAAGATCAGTAAGAGATATTTCAGCATTAATGTATAATCATGTACCCTGATTATAAGTACTAATTGTCTTCCACTTAGGTTATATTCATTGATGAAATAGACAGTATTTGCAGAAAGAGATCTACCAGAGAGGAAGAACACACAAGAAGAATTAAAACAGAATTACTCAAACAGGTTCAGATCAATTATCACAAGATTTGTACATGTCCTTAATTAATACTAGCTAGCAAAAGTAGTAAGGAACCTTGATTGCCACTCATCCAATGACTCCACTGAGGTTCCACTTGGTTGATTGGTGCATGCTTTCCTAAGGGGTTTTGCAATTCAAATCCTCAAGAGGACAGAGGACTGTTAAACAGGGGGGGGGACTCTCATATATATAAGAGGGTGGGGATACTCGTCGGAAATTTCGAAAATGACCCCTTAAAGGTACCTGATCCTATTGGAAGTGGCAACAATTAATTTGTACCCCTAAAAGGTACCAATTCAAAACAAAAATTGAAGAATCCAAAAAATATCTATATATAACTCCTTTATTGATGCGGTCAAGAGACACAAGTCAGATCATTAAAATTGTCCCAGTAATGCTTATTTTAGGTATTTTATTAAGGGAAAAACACCCTAAAGGGTACCAGCTAAGTCTCTGGTAACCCTAAGACACCCTAAAAGATATCAGATCACTGATTTTGACCCCTAAAAGGTACGATGAGCATCCCCGCCCATTTCCGATTGGAGTCCACCCCCCACCCCTGGGACTGTTAACAGTCTACTGTTACAGTGTAACTCAATTATAAACTTGCTTTCAGATGGAGGGAGTAGGAAACTCGGACAATGAACGATACTTTTTATTGTGTGCAACAAACTGTCCATGGGAGCTTGACAGTGCTTTCCTTAGACGATTTCAAAAGAGAATTTACATTCCTTTGCCAGATAAGTGAGTATTAATAATAAAGTTGAACCTTCTGTAATCACACATCTTTTGTACAGGACATGGGGTCTGCTTATGAGGGGTGTTTACTTATGGGAGATTAATACAAGTGTAGAGATTGTCAGGAGAAGTGACCCATCTTGAGATTTGAAAAACTGGAATTTTTAGAAATTTATGTTCATAGCATAACAAGTGTATTTTGATTCTCAGAGAAGCAAGAATTGATTTAATGAAGATGCACTTAGGATCCACCCAGGCACAGCTGACTGAGGAAGACTGGTCACTACTTGGTAACAGAACAGAGGGTTATTCTGGTAGCGATTTAGCTAACTGTATCTCTGATGCACTTTTTGAACCAATCAGAGAGCTTCAACATGCTTCATACTGGAGACAGAATAAAGGTATTGAACCATGACAAGTTAATTCATTCAGTATTCAACATTTAGCCAAAGCAATGTTTGGTTACAGGGTAGAGTGTCAGGAAGTAGTTGGTAAGGTGTCAGTGAGTGGTTGGTAATTAAAGGTGTCAGTGAGTGGTTGGTAAGGTGTCAGTAAGTGAGGTAGTAAGGTGAGGTGTAAGTGAGGTCAGTAAGGTGTCAGGAGACAGCATGGCCGAGTGGTCAGAGCGTTGGTCTCGCAATCTGGCGGTCCCAGGTTCGATTCCCGCTCTGGCCACTAGCTGAGACTGAATTTGTTCCGATTTCGATTAGTTCAAATTCAGTTTCTCGGCCATGCTTGTAATATAGCCAACTGGTTTGCCTCCTTACCAGTTGGGATTCTTAATCCATTTATGTTTGATTTATATGATTTAGTTAGGATTTGTAAATTGAGCTGAAAAGCCCTGTTGAGGGAGTCTCAATCATGTATGTATGTATGTATGTATGTAAGTGGTTGGTAAGGTGTCAGTGAGTGGTTGGTAAGGTGTCAGTGAGTGGTTGACAAGGTGTCAGAAAGTGGTTGGTAAGGTGTCAGTGAGTGGTTGGTAATTAAAGGTGTCAGTGAGTGGTTGGTAATTAAAGGTGTCAGTGAGTGGTTGGTAATTAAAGGTGTCAGTGAGTGGTTGGTAATTAAAGGTGTCAGTGAGTGGTTGGTAAGGTGTCAGTAAGTGGTTGGTAAGGTGTCAGTAAGTGGTTGGTAAGGTGTCAGTGAGTGGTTGGTAATTAAAGGTGTCAGTGAGTGGTTGGTAATTAAAGGTGTCAGTGAGTGGTTGGTAAGGTGTCAGTAAGTGGTTGGTAAGGTGTCAGTGAGTGGTTGGTAATTAAAGGTGTCAGTGAGTGGTTGGTAAGGTGTCAGTAAGTGGTTGGTAAGGTGTCAGTGAGTGGTTGGTAATTAAAGGTGTCAGTGAGTGGTTGGTAAGGTGTCAGTAAGTGGTTGGTAAGGTGTCAGTGAGTGGTTGGTAAGGTGTCAGTAAATGGTTGGTAATGTGTCAGTAAGTAGTTGGTAAGGTGTCAGGAAATGATTGGTAAGGTGTCAGAAAGTGGTTGGTTAGGTGTAAGGAAATGGTTGGTAAGGTGTCAGTGGATGGTTGGTAAGGTGAAATACTAAGACTATCATTATTCAATAGGTTTATATGAACCATGCGGTGAACATGATGCTGGGGCAACTAAAGGGACTTTGTCAGAAATACCACATAAAAAGGTAAAGTACATCAATGTAGGAATGAGCATATCATTTTAGCATCTAAAAAACAATTATCCTTTTACCATTGATGTTTGTGGTATTTGCACTGGATAGGTTCATCCAAGACATGTTTTGTTGGAAGACTTCTTCAAGTCATTAACACACAATCAAAGAACAGTAACTGAAGAAGATCTTGAGAGATATCATACATTTACACATTCATTTGGGCAACAAGGGTAAAATGGATGCGTAAAAAAAGGGGAAAAAAACAGGAAGAGGACATGTTCGATTAAATATATCACATTTGTAAATACTACTTATAATAAAGAAAATACTGAGATACAGTCAATTGAAGAAACGTTGTCGGGTCTAAAAACATAGAAGCTGAGACCGAAATGGTTCATGGGATGTCAATAACTATATTCTGATTTATTTATCTAAGCTGCAACCGATAAAAAATCGAAGCCAAACGGCCCGCCAACCCAGGTCCTGAACACGCTTTTGGCATTTTGCATCGAAGGCAAAGCGTAAATGAATAAATCAGAATATTATCATTGACATCCCAAGCACCATTTCGGTCTCAGCTTCTATATTCTATGTTTTTCGACCCGACAACGTTTCTTCAATTGACTATATACTGGTATTCGTAGATTAATGCAGTTGCTTGATTTATATTTACTTACAAAATCTTATTATATTATGATTATAGATTTTATATTGTACATTCTGTTTTACACATATATAACATAATTATAACTATTCTAACATCACACAACATAACTGAAACAGAAGATGTGCTCTTATCACATGTACTGTCAGTAGCAACACAGGTCTGGAGATTCTCTCTGAAATATTGCATGGATATGGCACAGAACTTTGAGTGCACAAAATAATAGAGCGGTTTTCATATGAGTGGGAAACTGACCATACCAGTTACAGTCAATGCACAGTACTGGTTACAGCAGGAATTTCAAATGTTTTTATAGACATTATGGCAATGACACAGACATGGTACAGTACTGTCAGTTTCCCACTCATACGAAAACCGCTCTATAACAGTATGCACCATGCAGTCATAGCACCATACAGTCTGTGCCACTTTCACAGTCATACAAAATGTGCTACAGCTTACATATAGGTGTGTATGTGTAATGACACCGTAAGATGATGGTGAAGTTTAACATGGCAAAGAACTAATATAAAACCTTAATTTACATCATAGAGATATATAGTCCTGTATGGATTACTTTGCCATGAATATTGTTATACACCACCTCCATTAATCTCTTTCCATGGATAAAAGAATGCATCTGTTGGTTTTCTATCTTTTCTTCTCCACATTTTCTTCTTTTCTTTTGTTTTCACATTTTCACACCAAGTACTCATAGCATATTTTTCTTTCCATTTGATGATAAACTGTGAACAAAATCAGTAATAATCAACACTTTGAAAACTTGGATGAAACTTTTGTCCACTTTCTGTACAACCAGGACCTGCTGTACAATTAATGCTCCTTCGAGAGCTATTCTTACATTTTAATTGGAACAGAAATGAATTGTTTTTGATAACACACCTGTGGATCCCATAGCTCACTAGCCACACCCAAATCCTTACAACATCTCATCAGTGCATTGGACTTAGCAGCTTCCATAGCTTTACCATACACCATATTTCCTGATGAGTAGAATGTATGCTCGCCTGCTGTTTGTGACACATAACGACCAAAGCAGAACAGAGCATACTCTCTAACAATCAGTTGACTGTTATCCTTTTCACTCTAGAAATCAAATATTTTTTATCAGATTTTAGTACGTGGAGCGAGAGGTTTTTGCAGACAAATTTGAGCATTGAGTTGTTGCGGACAAAACGTAATGACCCCAAGGACAACAGTGTTTTACACTGATGGGTGAAATATCCTGTATAAAATTCATCATTATTATTATTATTATTATGATGCACACAAAATTGCATTGTGCATGCCTTTTCAGCAGGCAACCCTTTTTCTCTCTCTTTTTTTACAATCCACTCAAGCTACCAAGGAGGACTAGGCCACAACAGAGAATGGGTCTCGCTAGCATTTTCTGTGATAAAGCACAGGAAACCCATTGATAAAAATGAGCACTAGAAACCCCAAAAAAGAGAAGAGATGGCCACTGAGGAGGTTATCAGATCCTTGAAGAACCTACCATAGCACTCAGTTGATGTAGTATATTCATAAAAATATAATGAATTTATAACACGATTAAACAATAGAATGAAAATAGAAAACAACAGATTTTATGAATATTTTACATCAACTAAGTGTTACAGTATGTAAGTTTTCCATCAGATCCTTTAGTTACCTGAAATTGCAAGGAATCTCCCTTAGGTACCATAGCCCAACCACCAGGTCCAAATGCTTTGTTTAGTATTCTTCTATATTTAATCTCAGGTAAGTATATAAGCCCTAAAATAAAATCAATATAAGTCTGCTGATGTACCATCATGATACATCCAATCCAATCAATCAATAAATCACCATTGTCAATCAATCATTTAATCAAACTCTTTGAATCAGTCAGTGATTCTAGTGGAAGTGAATGGGAAAGGAGGACAGGAGAATAAAGTCCATATGTCCATATGGCATATTTTTCGAGTACTTAATTGCTGCCGTACATAATGTAAAGCCGGATTACAGGAATTATTTATTTGATTTGGCACTACAAAAGTATGCCATATGAATCAGTTGCCATTCCTTTGCTGTGTCACATGACAATGGCCCTGTCGTATTTTTGTTGTACTTAATTCTAAATTATGTGCGGCAGCAATTAAGTACATGAAAAATAGGGCCAAAGTTAACAAGCATACAGTGTTGTTAAGAGAAGCCATTCTAGACAAATGTACTTCATGGACTGTAAAACCTGGATTGTTAATTGCAATCATTGTGTGTCCATCCCTGCAGAAAATGTTGTTGCAGTAGAACTGAATCATGAACGTCTAATTGTTGTGCAGAACTGTAGCAGGGGTGGACATGATACAATGCTGTGTGCAATGTTGCAGACAAAGTTGCATAGAAAGTGAGAAGCTTGGGGGAGGGGGACTTTTTTGGAATAGCCCAGTGTGTTTGTTTAATACAGTTCATATACCCACCATCAGGCTTGATTTCAATATCTTCTTCATTGACAGGAGCCATCAGTATGTTGCTAAGACCTTCATCAAAGGGTATTAAACCTGCTCCATTGTATCCTTCTGGAAACCTAAACAAAAAAACTCACTTTAAGCACCAAAATACAAATCCATAAGCTTATTTTGTGCACCACGTGACCGACCTATCAGACGAATATGCCATACTGTCTTGACTGTTTCCATTTTCAATCGATTCGCGTCCTTCTGGCCTTTCACTTGAACAAAAAGCTACTGCCCCACTCAAACGTCCTCTGAACAGAGAAGCAGTTGGTCGAAATATTCTCAAAGAAGCAAGCAAACTTCTTGTTGTGACCGCCATCTTGGATGGGAAGCCTGGGATTGAAACTACCACAGCAATCCCGCAGGAAGTCCACGCCCTCCAGAAATATTGACACTGAGAGGAAAATACCTCTTCAAAAGAGCGCTTAGATCTCTTAACGTATCATATTTAGTGACACGAGTGATAAATCTATTGTTTGCCAAAGGAAACTACCAACTGACGGAGTCAACCTCGGCCATTCATGTTCATTTTACTGTTTGATTCAGCAGTGTTTTATAGTAGTCTGAAAGAACTAGTAGCCTTAGGGCAAAAGCGAATTGCTAATGAAGTGATGTTGTTCTCCCGTTAGTTCCTGCGTCCTTTTAAGGCTTTTAGCACATTGTTTTGAAGTCTTTTTTCCTGTGCTTTATTTACGCACTCTAACAGTTCAATAATTGGGGTTTTTATAGCAACTTCACGAAATCCAAATGATTCGAAAATTTTTTTTTTTTTTGCGCGGGAAATCGAGTCGAAAATCGCCGGCTAGGCACGTGCTAGAGCCTTGTTAACGTTTAAAGCCAAGATAAACTAGCTAGCCTGTAATCAGCAAAGATCTGTTTTCAACGACATGAAAGCGTAATGGACGCATTATCTCCATGAAAGGAGTGCGCATATCTTAGAAAAAGGTTCGGTGCTTTGTTATATGATAATTTATTTATTTTATTTATTCATTGAATTATATTCTTGCCTGAGGCAGGCAACATAATCTAGCCGAGAAGAGAATTCAACGAATATCGATAAAAAATGGCAAATGACTAAAAACATGCGTAGATTGTTTGATAAGAATAACGCAAAACCACTGCCTGAATGGGTGACTTGAATTTCGACAGCTAAGCACAGAAACCACGAAATCCCCAATTTGACTCACAACGACATCTCAGTGGTAAAATGTCAAAAGATGAAAAATACAGTACTAGAGTTGAGGTTTTTGCACGTCTGTTGTTGCCGCCATCGATTATATGGTTCGATTAGTCAGCAATTGTTGGCTTAGCATCCAGCAAAACCTATCGGAACCACGTTATCTCACTAGCTAAATTGGTTTGTTCAAGATAAAGAAGAAATTACAAAGAAAAAAATCACTTCTCGAAATTTAGCTCCAAGCGAATTTCTCATCAAGGAAATTAAGCTATATGGTTGCTCTTGGCGAATTGGAGATTTCATTTTCATTTTTTGACGATTTCTGGGAGCAATATATGAGTCAGTCTTTGTCTAGTCGCTAAAAGCTTTTGACATCACCAGCACCAGCCTTTATATGTTAATGATAGTTTTTATTAATACGGTTTCTAAAGTGGCTGTTTAGGGTATAGGGTAATGTAATTCATTATTTTTGTATGACGAAAGAGTTGTGCAACTAAGAGACTGTCACTGGACAAGCCAATCGTTCAAATCGTACATCAAGGCCGTTCGTTAAAGTCAAAACTAAAATGGAGAACGAGGCAATTCCTACGCTACACGTTGATGGGGGTGCCAAAAAATCCTACAAGATTCTTTTTACAACATTTGTGCTGATAATTGTATATACAGCCGTGCTGGGATGCGTTATTATGTATCTATTGAACATTAATGCTGGAATACAAACCGCGCAGGAACATAACAACGATAAACTCAAACAAATTCAAGAACAGATTGAAAGATTGCGAATTTTTGTCAACAGCTCGAAGGCATAACCGAGTGGAATCATGAATGGAAGACTTCGAGGGTTTTTCCAAGTTAGAGGAGCTGAAGATCATCTTCCTGTATCATATATCTGTAAATATTAAAAAAGCCTACGTTAAAAATAACCAATTCGTTAGCGAAAACACTTGTTCTTTAAAAGAATTTCGTGATGTTCGATATGCAACGAAGATGCAAAAATTTCTAATTCCACTTTTATCCCATAAAACTTTTATTCAATTTTTTGCTTCGAGCAAAATTTGAAATTCATATATCACTGATCGACAGAATTGAATACTGTTATCGATTACAGTGTTGTTTTGGTCGATGGAGTGTTTAAAATATAAGTTAAACATCAAGTAGGAAGAGCAAAATAACAAAGGAAAAAGACTAATTGTTGTTCGTTGGTGAAGCAACGTTCTGCACGACGCGTTTCAATTGCTACCGCTTTTAATAAGACGACTACAACTAAGCAAGTTATATCCAGTTGTTTTATTATTTCTTTTCTAAAGTTGACCAGATGGCCTGCTAAAATATTCCGTTCCATAATTCATTCCAACATCCAAATAGCCTTTAGAAATCACCTGTGCTGAGCTCCAAAATAAATGTTCCGTGCAGCGGTCAAATTTGTAGGGATAAGCTTCAAGCACAGCATTATCCGAATCCATTCGTCATCCAAGTCTTTGGACTACTTAGATGGATTTAGGAATCACAGTAAATAACTTCAAAACGCCAAAAAGCACTTTCCTGCTCTCATCAGTGACTTTAATAAAAGTTAGCCGGGCCCTGCTGTCAGATTTCAAGGATATCTTTTACTCTGAGAGTTATTTTATTTCCTTCAAAATAATCTGGGTATTTATGCGACCGTCATAAGGGCCTATTACAGTTTTATCTTTAATAAAAATGTTGACGTTATCTCATAGAGGCTTGTTGTCAAGGGAACGTAAAGATGGTAGTATCCGTTGAACCTGCTGTACATAGTCAGGAAATGTACACACTTCGTTTTCTCTTAAGTCCAATTTTGTTAGTCGAGGGCAATTCTTTAAGCACTTCAAGTACCTTCACATCTTGAATGCCTGTATCTTAGTTAAGAAAGACAACAACGAGATTATGCTAACAACTGAAATCTTCATGATTAGCATATTCTTGACATTCACTTGCCAAATCAGTCAAATCTCACCATCGTTTTCAATCGACATTCTGACGCAAAAATTACGCATATCCTCAAGGACTCAGTAAATCGTTCTCTGACTTCAGAAAACGTCTGGATAAATCTAGAATTATGATTTAGATTTCAATGATAAACAATCGTCACCCAGTAAGTCTATCTCAACCACAATCTGTCGTCGATATAGTTTGTCCTGTTTGAGATCTAAAACGTTTTCTTAAAAGTATGTCTAGACAATCGCTGGCTTACAATCGCATTAACGCTAACCTCATCCCTTGGTATCCAGAGCCCGCTTTACTTTCGGCCTGCGTTCTTCGCCGCTGGCCGAAAGTAATGTGGGCTCTGAGTACGAGAAAATATTGTTAGAGTCGATCTTGCGTCGACGGAAACTACGCGCGAAACTAAATTTAAGTAGGGAGGGGTTGATGAAGAATTTTTTGAAGAGAAGTATATCGACATTGCGCTAAAACGTACCACGCACGCGCGACTTCAATATGAAACCATCCCGATGAAAACATTCGGCCGTGTACCGTTTGCCCGCGAAAACTAAGTCACAGAAGTGGCGAAAGTTAGTCCCCAAAAAATCAGTTTGAGGACATTGTCACTGTCACCTGCCTTTTACATCAAGTACTTTCCTGTTTTCAACAATGATCGAAATTAACCTCAAAAATCTATTGATAAAAATTCTAAATTATTGGCTTGGGATTCCTGTGGTCAAGACGCGGACGCGCGTGTCGAAGCGCGTAAGACCGCGAAACTCGCATAGCACAGTCGTTTCGCCGCGGTGTCCAAATTTTATGACGTTTATATTAAGGATACAATTATCGACAAGAATCAATTCTTCCAGTTGGCTCAGTTGGAGAGGCCATCTCTTGGACAAACAGTTTAATTTGTTGTGACTAACATCAAGTGTTGTTACACATTGCAGTACGTTGCATTGGTCTAAGTTTGTCAGGCAGTTGGACGATAAGTTGACAGTTGATACCAGCATTACTTGATGAAGATGGTAAAGACTTGTCAAACCCTGATAGAAATAAAAAGATTATAAAATATCTGAATGTTCGGCGATTTCCTCTTTTGAACATAAGTGGGTATACAAGAATAAGTGAATATATAACAAGTGCATCAGTTGACATTTAATGTTCACGAATCTCGTAAAAGCGTGCATTAGAGTTTTAATCCCTACTATTTTTCAAATCATTTATCTCCACATGACAAGGAAATCTACTGTTAAATTAGTTTCCTTTTAAATTAACTTTGTTTCTGCACGAGATATTTGCTTTTATAATAAACGCCCTACCCCGAACAAAATTAATTTCGCAGTGGCGCTAAACCGATGCACATTCATTGGCTGGGGCTGACAACTCGGGGGAAAACCTAGCAACCACAATGAAAACTGAATGAAAATATGCCAATCCCTTGACAACCAATATCAAATAGATAGACTTCAAGGCAAACAACGTCAAGCTAATTATCAACGTCCTCAAGAGACCGGAAAACTTCCAACATTTATGAGTAAAGTGGCTGTTAAGTTATTGGTACATCGCCATGAGAAATCGCTCATTATTTATCACTGCATGACTCACCATTTTTGACAAATCGATAGATCTTTCACGTACATTCATCTAAGAAAAGATGAACAATATATTTTTAATTTAACTACTAGACAAAGCTAATTTATACCGTCACCGAAAGCCATGCCGGATTATCCATAATAATTGTATTGGTCTGTGTGTTCGTTAAAAGTTCCTCCCTCGCCTCGATTCGTGTCAAACTTCGAGAGAACAAAATAAAATTGAGTCGCCTTAA